>JZKD02S0093455.1:963366-1010724 GCA_000966675.3 Picea glauca | reverse complement strand
TTACATGTCGCACTAGAAGAGGATGATATATACAATAAAAAAAAATAAAATTGTTTGATAATATTAATAACCTTGTAGCTTGCACTAACACAAGGCGTTTTAATTTCAAGGATACATTGAATTTCATAATTTAAAAAAAAAATATGAAATTAATATTATAAATTTGGAAAAAATATCCTGCACTAGAACAATGTGTTCTCTACAACTATACAATTTTTTTAAAAGGAAATTCCATCTTTAGGGTACTCAACACTTGCATTAAAAGAGACATATACATTATATTTTGCTTGAAAAACAACATACCATTGTTAGAAAAATCAAATTCACATAGTTATTCACAAATTCTACAAATAGAAATTATATATTCGAAAAGCTAATTCAATTTTCTACATTTCATCTTTTTACACCATATTCAAATTCATTGTAAAAGTACCTTGAATAATCCCTCTAAGTTAATAGATTGTTGTTTTTCCATGTTTGCATTGCCACTAACATGTCATGAGAGACTATCATTAGCTTGCACTCACCCGATAGTAAGATCCTTGCAAAGTATGACACCACTGCTATTGTGGTTGCGATCATCAATTGAAGGTGGTAGTAAGATCCTTCCTTGAAAGGGGGTGCCATCACTATTATGGTTGTGATCACTAGCTAAAGGTGGTAGTAGGACCCTTTCACACCACGATCTTGTCGAATTTGGAGGTGCTACAAGTCTAGGAGCCTCTCCACTACACCTTGGTTGAGTTGTTGTAGGATTGACTAATTATTTCTTGAGTACCTTTGGGTTGGATTCATTGGAGTTGCTATGAATCATGATTTTGTTACCTCATTAACCTTGATCCTTGATCGAGGGGAAAAACCTGTGAAGGTAGTTGCATTGGTTGGGTGGAAAATGAACCCTTGTTGTGATTTTTCCCTATATTAGTGAATACTAGTTCACATAGATTTTGTTGGAGATTGTCGGTGTGAGATGCAGTGTAGTGGGATCAGCCTTAGACTTATCCAAGCTACATGTTATAGGTACTTTTGTATTTAATTATTTAATGATGCGCCGAAGTTATTTGGTTTATGGTGTAATCGCATGCTTTCTGTGGATCCAGGGAACACCCCTTATATTTTGTGTATCGGTTAGATTTGGGTGTATGTGTTTGAATGATTCCAAATCTAGCTTGCTTTGATGCATATGGTTTAAAAGAGTGAAAAAATATTGGTGAAGGTAACTTCCTGATGGGCTATTACAACAACATAATTAGAGTTTTAGTGACAAAAGACGTGGCATTGTTCTAGATGTTGAACTTTCATGCATGTCACAAAAGACTTAAATTTGCACAAATATGGTGTGTCCAAGTTGCAAGGTTTGGTATACTCGTGCTTGGGCGCATAAGTCGAACTAGCCATTCAATATTTGCTTGAGCACGAGGACAAATTAAATGCACATCCACATGGCATAGTTGAGCTAAGTCACTAAATTGAACACATATTGTATTAATTTTTGGTTGATTCTCATCGTGGTTTGTGGTACAATGGGGGTTTCATCTATGGGAATATGATTGTAAGACCTATTTAGGCATTTGTACCCTTGATTTGGTTGTGTTGCATTATACTCATGATTCATAGATTGAAAATTAATGTGTGCATAACAGGTCAAGTATTTGATTAATTAATTGAGTTACTATTCAAGCTAGAAGCATTCATTCTATGTACATATCGAGTGATGATTAATTAGGGATGTTTAGCTATATTATAGGTTTGATTGCCAATGGTGATGTTTTTTGTTGAGTTTCCTTGAAGGGGGAGGTTGTTCACATGTAGGAGTTGTTAACACTTATGTGTCGAGGTGACCATTGGTTGGTTGAGGAATCTGGGTGATGGCTTGGGTATAGAAACATGTATATGAATTATTTAGTGTGTCAGGATGAAGTAAGGCTTGATGGATAAATGTCGGTAGAGAATGAGTGCATATATTCAATTAGTTAGCTCTTGGAATTGTTGATGGATTTGTTTGCACATTCAAGGGGAGTTCATGAAGAAGATGAATGAATCGTGTACCTGAAGGACTTCCTCCTTAGTTAACGATTATGAGGGTTAAGTATGCAGGTATTTCAATGGATGGTTGTTCCTTTATATTGATTTCTATAAATTGGTGATGTCTACAAGAAGTAAGTCCTTGGTTGAACCAAAACATAGAATTTGCTAATGAGGAGTGTCTTTAATGTGCACGTGGTGCAAAGGATGAAGACCTGACCCGATAGAGATTAAGACAAGTACTTGTCAAGGAGGGGAGTTGGAATCACCAACTCCTTCTTTCCTTTTGGAATATTTTGTGATACTTTAACCATATGAGAATGTTGTGGTTTTTTAATGTATTGATCGTTGTAATGTAGAGTTGGTCTCTATGTAATTATTTCATGTCTAAGTTTTAGGAGGTTGTTGCTAATTGGATACGAGAGATAACTTCCAAATAGTTTAACTCCTCAATTAATGCGTGTTTGAGATATTCTTTCAGCAAACCATTTATGTAACAAAATAGTATATCTATCTTAAAACAAACCTTTATACCTTTATACATATAAATATGTACTATTACATTATTAAATAAACCAATCAATACAATTATTAGTGTGTGAAAATCATATAATCGAAATTCCCATAGTTTAACAAGCATGCTTTCCATATAAATTTTATGTACATATAAGAAGGAAAGAAAATCTACATGGAATTCCAAGAATGGGACAAAAGTGTAGTTATGTCATTTTCAGAGGAAAACATATTTTAGACACAAACGTTGTTTTTAGCAATGATGCTTATGTAATAGATTGTGAATCGTGATATTTTAACAACCCATGGATTTCATGTTCGTTGTATGGTACATAGAATTGATGTTCCATAAATATTTTCGAAATCCAACTTCTCGGATTCGAAGTCCAACTTGCCCCACCGCCTTATATATACACATTGCATATATCAATTAATATATGATTCTCTAGCTTCATTCACATCCACTTAACAAGGGCCTTATATATACACATTGCATATATTGACTAATATATGATTCTATGACTTCATTCACATCCACTTAACAAGGGAAAAATATTTTAGAAACTTTGAAATCCTATGCTTATCCAGTACATTTGAATCGTCCAACTTTAATAGATTACCAACAACATTACTTATATCATAAGCCACTCTAAGTTTTGCATTAAAAAGAGGCATAATGTAGATTAGAAAAAAACATGTTTATATATATGTATGAATATATGACTAATAGATTTCTTTAGCGGAATTATGAACAAGAAGATTTATAACATTGTCGATGAAATATTATAAATAAAAATGGAAGTATAGATAAAAGAAAGGCGAGCTGCAAAGCATCAAATATCTATCTTTAGTTTTAGAGAATCTATACTAATTAAATTTATATTTCACTTTAACTATATAATGAGAATTAGATTAAAAAACATGAAACAGATTGTTGATTATTATTTTTAGTTTTTTTTTTTTTTTTCCAGATAAAATTGCACATTATATTTATAATAATATAATCTTTTTACATTGCTTGCCTCAACACAGATCTGAAAAATTTAGGCAGAAATAAAAAAAAGGTACTAGCCTTATGATCTACTTGGTTTCAACCAAGAATAAAATCACTGCTTATCCGCAGAAAAAGAAGCAACCAAAAACTTAAGACCAAGCTCAAAATAGAAGAAAAAAAAACATCATAAGTAGTTCTGATGCTATTACAACTTTAAATGGATGATAGGTCCCTCATGACCTTCATTCCATTAACTGTAGGCGATGTGACCCCGAGAAGTATATAGAGCCTTCTTTGACAATCCATCAACCTCCATATTTCTTTCTCTGTAAATATGAGCAAAAGCAATAGACCTGAAAAAAGGGATTAAGTCACGAATTCTATCTTTCTATCCCTCTAGATTGGCCACCTGTAACAAGCCATTACCATTAGGCCAATTAATAACAATCATTGAATCCCCCATCACATGCAGATCGCGAATACCGAGACTTTTGGCCAAGATAATGGATGCCCAAGATCCCATGAGTTCAGCCTTAGAATTGGTTCCAGAGATACAATTTAAGGTCCATCTGTATTAAACAAGATCTCCTAGTTTGAGAACTTCTCCTACTCCACATAGATCGCCATTGTGTTGAGAGGCCCCATTAAACCATGCATGAGCTTTGTCTGCAGGAAGAAAGATAGGTGATAGCCTTTTTGAAGAATCCAGATTTTGATGTGCAGAGAGCTCACAGATCCTGTAGCAAGATAAAAAAATATATATCCACCAATGGAGGTCTGTCTTAAAAATTTTTCTTGTTCCTGTCCTTCCAAATAAACCAGTAGATGTTTGTAGAAAGTTCTCTAAGAGTATAGTTTTGAAGAACCCACTTTTGAAAGCATTCATTTACAGAATCACCATTCCATCCATTAGACAATTTTAGGCTCATTGTAACTCTCTCCCAAATCAACACAGTAAATGGGTTGCTAACAAATAGATGCTTGCATGATTCTTCTTTTGCTCTACACATATAACATAACCCGGGGCCAGACCACCCTCTTCTCTGAAGGTTTTTCCAGGTAATAATCTTGTCCTCCAATAAGAGCCAAATAAAAAGTTTAAGTTTTAAAGGACAATTCCATTTCCACAAAAGCTTTCTCCATCCTATAACTTTTTCAGGCCAAAACTTTTTTGAAAGAGTAGTGTAAACATTTCTCACGGAGATATGTCCAGATTTATCATCGCCGAACCAGGTAAGCTCATCATTCTTTTCACTTAGGACAATGCCAACATTAAAAAGGAAATTTCTATAATCCTCCCATTCACAGCCAAGATCCCCCTCCAGTCCCAACTCACTGCTACTAACCCAATTCTATCCCAATAGACTAACCGAGAAGGGGCGACTTGCCTGATAAAGAAAATAAATGTGTTTCCTGTTTAATTCAATAACCAAATCCCCCGATAGAATGGAAGCGCGCTCCATTCCAATGATTGTATCTCTCCCAATGATGGTTGCTATCCCTGATCCAAGGATCCATGCTACCCAATGGAGGATGATCGGTAAGGTATTTAAGATTTTTTCCCAAGACTGTGAGCCAAAGAAGAAAACCCCTCCGTCGACCACAACCAAGAGACCACAGGAACATGAGGAAAATACTTGTCTTTGATTACCCAGTGCTAAATGCCCGGCTTCATCAAATCTCGCCACAGAGTGTTCATTGCTAAGGCTCTATAGAAGACAAAAATATTTCAGAGTCCCTAGTTGCCAAGTTGTTTGGGTTTTTCGAAGAATTTTTGGTTACACAGATGGTAATGCTTTTTAGATTTACTCTCGGACCAAAAGAAATCATAACTTAGCCTCCGCAAAATATGCAACACCGAGATAGAAATATGGGCTAGTGTCAGCCAATAAACTGGTAAAATTTCAAGCACTACTTTAATAAGTACTAAACGTCCACCTAGGGTGAGCCACTTATTACACCAATGATTGATCCTTGATTCAAACTTGTCTATTAGCCATTGCCAATCCATAGATTTGTAGCTCCCTGGTTTCAATAAGTATCCCAAATATTTGAAACCTGAACTGATATCTTTATAAGGATAATCGAGAGTATCATTTATTCTCTGGAGAGCTCCAGGATAAACTCTCGTGTGAAAAAGAGTGTATTTTTTTATGTTTATGATCAATCCTGAAGCCTGACAAAAAACTTGTAGAATCTCTTGTATTTTTTCCCATTCAGCTGAGGATGCTTTAGTCATAATGAGGATGTCATCCACAAATAATAAATGGAGGATATTGATCATTTTGGACACTTTCATCCCCATAATCTAACCTTCAGATTGGGATTTCTTTAAAGACAGACTAAGCCCCTCCATGACTAAATTAAAAAGTAAAGGGGAGAGCGGGGATCCTTGTCTCAGTCCTTTACTACTCTTAAAAAACTTAGTTGCCTCTTTGTTGATTAGAGTAGAAAAAGTAGTGGAGATGACGCAGGCCATGATTCAATTTGTTGTATTAATCCCAAAGCCACTTTGGTGAAGGATAAGTCTCAAAAAATCCCAACTGGTGCAGTCGTAAGCCTTCCTTAAGTCAAGTTTCAGGATTAATGCTTGTATCGTTTTTTACTTAATGTTGTGAAGACACTCCTGCGCAGTTCCAATGGCATCCAATATTTGCTAACCTTTGAGAAATCCAAGTTGTTCTTTTGATAGAAATCTGGAAAGAATAGGCCTGAGTCTTTTAGCTATGAATTTTGAAATGATTTTGTAGCAAAGGTTACAAAGAGAAATTGGCTAAAAATCATTGAAAAATGAACGTTTATTGACCTTTGGAATCAAAGCTACAAAAGTGGAATTGATCGAAGATATGACCTCCCCCTTCAATCTCATCTCCTTGGCCATGTCAACCAAGTCCTGACCGACTAACTCAAAAAAGAAGTGATAAAACTCTGTTGTCCAACCGCCAGGACCAGGGATTTTATCTCTGGCAAATCCTTTAATAACTTCAAAAATTTTATCCTTTGATACTTCATGTTCTAAATTATGAACATCAACTGCATTTACAAAAGTTGGGAAAAACCTAACTGATTCAATTCGCTCTTCCATATTAATCTAGTTTGTATCATTAAAAAAGGACCTGAAGTGTCTGGTCGCTTCATCCTTGATAGCTTGTTGTCCCAAATGGACTTTTTCTACCTCATAAATTATTTCCCAAATAAAATTCTTGTTCCTTCTATAACTGGCATAATGATGAAAGAACTTAGTGTTCTTATCACCACTCTTTATCCAAATCGCCTGGCTCTTTTACGCCAACTCTCTTCTTCCACCATTAGAAAACAATTCCTTTCAGATTCAATCTTTGACAGCTTTATAGAATCCTCTAATGAAGAAAGTCCCAAATTTACTTAATTGTATTCGAATTCAATAGCCTCCTCAATATTTAATAGATTAGACTGATCTTTTTGTCTTTTCTCTCTGACCCAAACCTTAATTATTTCCTTTAAAAGAGAAATCTTCCCAACGAGGCATCTCTGAGCTCCAAAAGTAAGTAGATGTCGTTGGTCATTCCAAACCTTTCTAACAATTTCCACAAAGGATTCTTCCTTCAACCAATCCAAATTTAATTTAAAAGGGGAAGAAACAGTCGGAAAACCAATCCCGAACTCTAAGAACACATGCACATGATCTGACAAATAGGGATAGTCAACCCAAGTTCTAAACCTCTAAATAGTTGATAAAAGAGCTTCAACTAGATAGAATTAGTCAAGTCTCTTAGTAATGTAAGCATCGCATGCTCTGTCGTTACACCAAGTAGGCATCTTCTCCACCGGAGCAACATCCACTAGACCGTTCATCTGGAAAAAAGATTTGAAGAAACCTGCCAAAGTGTCCAATAGAGATGACTTACCCCAAACTTTAGTGGGAGAAGTGGTAAAATTTAGATCGCCTTCCAAAATTAAATCTTTGTGGCTTAATAAACTAGAACCATCCAACGCTTCCTAGAAAACTTTGCGATCCTAACAGGGTCCATACACATTAAGAAAATATAGCTTTTTGTTATCCAATCGTGACGCTCCTGACAAAAAAATCCCACCAATACATAAATAAGGCACCGGGTCAAAGAAGGATGGGTCCCATGATACCAAAATTCCTCCAGAGGTTCCCACAACACTAACCGCACAAACATACTAGTCTAGTTTTATCTTGTTCATGAAAGATCTATCTTTTTCTGTTGACACCAACGTTTCTTGAAGGAGAATGATATATGGAGAGGTTTTAAACACTAATCTACGGAAGGAGGCCAATTTCAGGGGTCCTCCTAACCCTCTAATATTTAGGGTGAGGAGTATCATGGTTTAACCCTGGCTAGGGATTTCATGCCTCTAAGAGCCCTTCGATCAGAAGAAGTAGCAGGAAAATCTTGAGTGTTGATACTGGTCCTTGCCTTCCATCGACCACTTCTCGTTTTAAGAGGTGAAAGCTCAAAATCCATCCCCCGTGACCATGCAGAGTTTGAAATAGAAGAAGAACCACTTAGCTTTAAAGACTCTGAAGTCCTAGTATCAACTTGTATGTCTACAAGGATATTACCCACATAGGTAATTAAAGAGATAGGGGTTGAAATCTTAGCTAGAGGAGAAATCAAGTCGGATAAAACTCTGTCTAAAACTGAGTCACTAACAACCGACTCACTATAGACCGTAACAATGACAGGTTCCACACCCTTCTCCAGTGGGATAGGTAAGTTGGCAGAGTCCTCGGCCACATGTAAGACCTGAACAGGGTTTTTTTCCCCCAACCCACCCAAGTCAGAAACAACAGATTCAAATAAAGAGACTTATCTCTAACAAAGTCCTTCCCAAACGAAAATCAGGGAAAATAACCTTATTTAAAATATTTTGCTCTTAGGAAGATAAAGAGTCATAGAGCTTTGGACAAAAAAAATTTAACTTACCCACAAAAGATGTGTCCTTTTCCATAGGGTTGTCCTCTGTGCTAATCCCTGGAGACTCCGCAGCATCGAAATATTCCACCAACAATGTAACTCTGTCTCCAGACACCTCATCCGAGGAACCATATTCATCTTGTGATCCCAGAAAAAAAGTAAAATCATTTCTCAGGTGTTTGGTCTGCCTGCATCTAGTGGAATGGAAAGGAATTCCTAAATAGTCCAGACGTTGAGTAAACAAAAGGTCTCGCCACTCTATCTCTAAAACCTCTGATAGACTAGCATGAAGGTCCATATCTACAAGGATTTTTTCCATCCTCTTATCATTTGAACTCAACACAGCTTCATCAACACCAATAAAACGGCCAATGCAGTTCCCTACTGTCTCCAGAGCTCTATGATTCCATAACTGCAAATGGAGGCTCAGGAGGAGAACCCATATGTGTCGGTAACTAAAATACTTTGTGGTTGGATCGAAGTTGAGTCTCCATCTATTGATCATTAAACTCCCACCGTATACTCTCTAGAACTTATCGAGAATACGTTTGGTATCCTCCAGGCTCCTAAAAACAAATCCTATCCAGTCGCGCGACAAGGAAAGAAACATAGGACAGTAGCCTAAAAAAGGAACCCAATGGATCCTCACCCACTCCTCTATGGGAGTAGAACAACAAGAGCGGTAAGACATCCTAGCAACTAATGCACAAATTTCCAAGTTGCAGGACTTCTCCAAACCAACGTCGCCCCCCATAACCAATCTTCATCTCTGCCTTTTTGGTTTCCAGACTTTAGTGGTTCTCCTTTCCTTAACAGTCTGAGCCAAGGAATTAGTAGAGAAATGCTCTGGGTTCTTTATCCTATGAGCTAAGCTCTGGAACCCAACTGCCTCTCCACCTAAATCACATTGGTTTTTCTTTGGAGATATAGGAAAGTCACCTTCATGCTTAAAACCCACAAGAGTGATGTTAGGAGACTTAACAGGGTTTGAAAGAGGATTAGTGCTAGCCTTCATAGGTGACCGTCCCTGATTACAAGTGTCATTAATAAAACTATTAGAGTGATGGTTGGACATATTTAAGTCACATAATACATCCACTGAGGCATAAAATCCTGTCCTCTCCCAGTGTTCCTCATGAGTTGCACCGAGCAAGGTGTTGAACTCATTGTCCATTAGATGAGCACTTGGAAGCACAAAGGGGCTCCACCTCTGAAGCTCGTCAAATCAACTGTAGTGAAGACTTTGGTAATAGTCACTACACCAAGTCTTGAAACCCGGGAAAATTAAAAATGACAAGACAAGAGTCTAAACCAAGTCAGAAAACTGCCTGGAGAGCCCCGACACTTAAGGTTAAAAGAAAACACTTGAAAAAACCAGAGAAGGAGTCTCTGCAACCCAACTAGAGAACAGATAAAAACTCCCCACTGACAACAAACCGACCCCACATACCTTGACCATCAAAAGGAGCACAAGTTCCTATGAGAAAATTCAAGGAGTTCACTAAAAATAGAAGAAAGTGAACACCAAAATCCCTAGCCAGCCCAAGGCCATCACCAAGAAAACCACACCCATCCTACGACTGTAACACCCTGTTTCCCCCAGTCTGTAAAAATAACTATACTGGCCAAGAACTATGGCAAACTCAAAGATGTGAATGTGTGATTTGAATGGACCTTAGTATATAAGGTCAACGAATGTAAATTAACATTATGAATATATATATGTTGCAGGACTGCCGGGAGGGGGATGTGCTGAAAAAAAGACCACGATGGCTGAAGAAAGGTGGTGGAAGGCACCTGGAATGGTGGCGTTAACTTCCACCGAAACCAATACTGTATTTGGTTTTCATTGGCCTGGAGAACCAAGAGCATCTTGCTGGCCCCGAAATGAATTACTCGCCAGGTTGGTAGGTGAAGAGGCTCTTCATGAGTTAATGAGGGATGGGGGTGAACTGCCCATCCATGGAGGCCTCAGACCTGACCACCGTGTGGAAATTCATGCCACACACAACCTCGCCGGAAAAGAAAAGGCAGGTAAAAGGTGTGGAAGGGAGGGACGTGAGGGGGAGATCACAAGAGAAGAACGAAAGAACTCTGGAACAAAACTACAGAGTGAGTGATAGCAGAAAATAAGGGGAGTAATCTTCATTCTCGATCGCTGAAGAATAGAGACAGAGAGTCTCAAGAATTGTGGTCTCAACTCAGGGGTGGCTAGTGGTAAATCCCTTCAGAATCGATGAGCCTACGGTTGGGTGGAAACGAGCACCCCTCTCAGTAGTTGCATCACATCTGGTGTTTTTCTGATAAGTGTTTTATATATTGTATCTTGAAATTTATATGCTGACATGTATTCTCATAGTCTTTTCAATTATGAATGGTTTCAGTATAAGACTGTCTGTATGGTGTTTGGATAAAAAATGATGGTTGGATGCTTTTATTGGAAAGACCATGTATGGCTTATGTGCATATATATATATATATATATATATATATTGAACTAATATAGATTTCAAGTCCGTTCTTGGGAGATTTGTTCTCGTATTTTTCTTACCTGATGCCTTGGATAGATTTCCCCACAAAGGCACCCTTTCAAGACCACTCCCTTACCTTCTAGAAGACCTTCCAGTCTCGTCTTCAAACTTGGTGAAAATTGTCTGAGGACCCGAAGGAGGATATTACAGTTTAAGTCTTAAAATCTTGCACGAGGGAGAATGGTCCTCGTAGACTTCAACATTTTGGCATTTCGGTACCCGGAATACCCAAGTGCGAGTTCCCTTGCACTCGCAAGTCTCGAAAACCCAACTTGTGAAATCCTGAAATATTAGCTTGGGGGTAAGTTAGGAGTTTTTGGAGTTTTTGGCACCCGGAGTATCTAGGTGCGAGTCCTCTTGCACTCACAAGTCCTGAAACCCCGACCCGCAAAATCCTGAAATGATAGCATGTGGATAAGTTAGGACCTTTAGGTGGTTTGGTACCCAGGATACCCTCCCTCTTGCTAAATTCACGAACGAGATCCTTTCGGAGGATTTGAGGTCCATTACAACCATAAAATTGAATTAAGGAATGCAGGTGATAATGCCTCGACCCCTTTTTAACCTTCACAAGTAATGAAGAAATTAGGACCGTCGATCCCAAGACCCATGGGAGTGCATGGGCTGTCCAGTTGCAAAGTACACATGGCGGCCGATAAGCATTTTGATGTTTCGGCACATGGGAGACCAGAGGGTAAGAACCCTTGTCCTCACGACTTGCGAAATCCTAACATACGAAACCACGAAATGACGGGGTATGGACAAGTTAAGAGGAATCGGTATTTCGACACCCGAGATACCTAGAGGCAAGTCCCTTGTACACGCCAGTCCCGAAATCCCAATGGGTGAAATCCTGAAAGGAAAATACGCAGATATGTTACGATATTTTGGTATTTCGGAAATCAGAATACTCAAGGGCGTATTCCTTGGTATTCGCAAGTCCCGAAATCCTGACATACGAAACCCCAAAATGAGCTTAGAAATGAATATCGGTTTCGGAGTTTCGTCTCCCAGGAAACCTAAGTGTGAGACCTCCTGTCTGCACATATCCTGACATTCCGACATGTGAAACCCCGAAATAATAATAGCACAGATGAGATAGGGTGTTTTGGTATTTCGGCACCCGAGATACCTAACGATAAGTTTTGTTATGCTCGCCAGTCCCGAAAACCTAGTTTGTAAATTCCTGAAATGGGCTAAGCGACATATACATACATGTACATAGGATTCAGAGCTTCGGTTCCTGTGAAAACCAGGTGTGAGACCTCCTATCGTCGCACATCCCGAAATCCTGATGGAGGAAACCTCAAAATAGTGAAGCATGTTTAGAGTTGGCGTTTTCAGAGTTTCGGCTCCCGGGAAACCTAGATGTGAGACCTCATGTCATTGCATCCCCCAAAATTCCGGTATGCAAAATCCCGAAGGGTAGAGTGCCCGGACTTAATCTGGGTCGTTGTTAATCGCTTTAAGCGGTTAGATCCATTTCGGATTTCGGCCCTTCAAAAGACAAGAGAGAAAGGCGAATACATGCACCGTGATTTCCCGAATCACGAAAGTCGACGAGTACCTCCCCGATAAGGCCTGTGGTCATAGTTTTCATTCATATGAGTGTGGTTAAGGGATAGCATGGTTTGTATCAGGCCCCATAAGGATTTGGGGAATTTTGTTCCTCGGTGAAAAGAAGGAAAGAAAGCCAAAAAATTTCGATTCCTGTAGTGGGTATGTTACAAATTGGTATCAGAGCATGGTTACAACACTTGGCTTGCTTGGGCTCATGAACAAGTTGTGCAGAAGCTCCATTCGAAGCACTCCAAAAAGGAGTAACCCTCTATTTTAACCCCCCTAAATCAAAAGGTCAAAGTTCAAAATGAAAACCTAGATTGTGTGCATGCATGCGAAAGAAAATATGAATTATGCGCGGGTTATGAATGTGACTAAATATTGACTAACAACTAGCATTTGTCTTTTGCACCCAAGCGGATGATCAGCCGCGGGAAACTACAGATGCACAGAATGGTGACTCGCCAAGGGGTGGGGTAAGGCTCCCACAATAGAGACGAAGAGTCTGACAAAAGGAGGGAAATAGGGACCCCTCTAGATCTAGCTGAGACCATGAGGAGCCTCATGGTCGAATTACAAAGATGCAAGGCTAACAATGAGAGGATGATGAAAGAAAAAGAGAAACAAACAGAGATTAACGCAGTTTTACTGTAGAGCTTATCTGACCTACAAAGAAAAATGCAGCATGAACCTGCGACGCAGAAACATGGTCATATCAGTGGCCACATTGAGAGGAGCACCTTGAAAAAGGTCTACCCCAGAGGTAAAGGACAAGCGGTGGACGATTCCTCTGGGAAAGAAGCTGGCGGTTCGAAGGGCTCTTCTAGCAGCAGAACTAGTTCTTATTCTCGAAGAAGACAGAAGAAGCGAAAGATTTCCAAGGGTCATAAATTCAAAGAATTCAGGAAGGCCAAACTACCCTCCTTCGACGATGAAATAAAAAAGGGAGAGGAGGCAGAGGCCTGGATGCTTGGACTAAAGAAGTATTTCAGAGTCCACGAATTCTCAGAAAATTTGAAGGTCCGAGTGGCCACCTTCAACTTGAACGGAAAGGCTTCCATTTGGTGGGAAGACCTTAAGAATGTGAAAGGGGTTCGCGAAGAGGATCTGTCTTGGGAGTAATTTGAGAAATACTTTTGGAAGAAGTATTTGTCGGAAAAATATTTCGACGAGAAGACTAAAGAGTTTTATCAACTCAAACTGGGGCAACTCACTATAGAAGAATATGTCAACAAATTCCTCGATTTGTTGAGGTATGTACCTTATATAAAATAAGAAAAGGAAAAGGTGCAACACTTCATCAACGGACTACCTAAGGACTATCAGAACATAATTGAATTTGACGAGCCAAAGACCCTAGGAGGCACTATCCGAAAGGCAACCTATTGTCATGAACAATTTGGACATCAAACAGAACCTCGCGAAGGATGGAAGTAGAAGAATTGTTTGAGATTTCAGAAAAAGGGGATTAAATCCCGAGGATTTAAGAACTATAAGAAGAACCTAAGAATGAACTTCCCAGCTCGGAGTGTACACCAACAAAATTTTCCCTCCTTGGGCGGAAATAAAACTTCTGGATCCATACCAGTGAAGACTAATAACCCAAAGAGAGAACCTTTGAAATGTTGGAGTTGCGAAGAAGAACATCTACTGAGAGACTATCTACACTGACAACAGAATAGTCGAAGAATTTATAACATCCAGGAAGCTACCACCATCAATGATGTGGCTAGGAGTGTGCCGCAAATTTATGCATCCATGGACAATAACCAAGCTGACCACCAAGCTTCAGTGGTGGAAATAGACAGTATGATTTCCAACCATCTAGTGTCTATTTTGATTGAACTTGGTTCAAATTTGAGTTATATAGCCCCTAAAGATGTTGATAAGTGTAAACTATAGCCACAAAAACATACCAAGCCATGGTTGGTACAGTTAGCCACTGGCACCAAAAGAAGGGTAGCAGAGGTCATACCAACCTGCCAATTAATGTTGGGTGAATTCCCCACCCAAGAAACCCTTAACATATTACCCCTGGGATCGTATGATCTATTGATTGGTATGGACTGGATAGCCGCCCATAAAGCCAGATTAGAATGTTACCATAAAACCTTAGAATGTGTAAGTAAAGAAGGGAAAAGGATAACCCTTCAAGGGATCCGAAAACCTGTCTCGGTGAGACAAATATCAGCTCTGCAAATGAGAAAGTATTACCGAAAAGGATGTCCCCTATATGCAATACAAGTGTTGAAAACTATTGAAGATGACAAATCAAGCCTCGAAGACCACCCTACCCTGAGAGAATACAAAGATGTGTTTCTGGAAGAGGTATTGGGTCTACCTATGAGAAGAGACATAAACTTCTTGATAGAACTTGCACCGGGAGCAGTGCCGGTGTCTAGGACACCCTACCGGATGAGCACACCCGAGTTAGTTGAACTCAAATTACAATTAAGAGAAATGATGGATAAGGGCTATATCTAGCCCATCCTGTCTCCATGGGGAGCACTAGTCCTGTTTATGAAGAAGAAGCACGGTACCCTTAGATTGTGTATAGATTATAGACAACTCAATAAGGTGACCATAAAGAACAAGTACCCCTTGCCCAGGATCGATGACTTTTTCGATCAATTGGGGGGTGCATCTATTTTCTCAAAGATTGACTTGAGGTTGGGATACCATCAAGTCTGAATTAAGAGTGAAGACATCCATAAAACTACTTTTTGGACACAGTATGGTCACTATGAGTTCGTGGTAGTTCCATTTGGGTTAACCAATGCCCCTACCACTTTCATGTTCTTGATGAACAATGTACTCAGCGAATTCCTAGACAAATTTGTGCTGGTTTTTATTGACGATATATTAATTTACTCCAAGAATAGGGAAGAGCATGAAGAGCACCTTAGGCTTGTGCTTCAAGTGATAAGAGAACATCAGCTCTATGCCAAATTCAACAAATGTGAATTCTTCTGAAGAAGGTGTAGTAGTAGACCCTGGCAAAATCAAGTCTATCATGGAATGGCCTACCCCAAAGGACGTTTCAAATATCAGATCCTTTATGGAATTAGCAGGATACTATAGGCGATTTATAAAAGGATTCTCCAAGATTGGTTGTCCACTGTGGATTGCGATATCTGTTTGACCAACCAAAGCTCAACGCCAGACAAGCTAGGTGGATGGCCCTCCTCAGCAAGTTTGATTTTGAAATCAAACATATTAAAGGAAAAGAAAATAGGGTCATCAATGCCCTTAGCTGAAGTATGAAAACAATTCACCTGGCAGCGGTGAGCACTTGTAAGACGGATGTCAAAGAAAGAGTCAGAAATGCACAAGGAACATATCCATTCTTCCAGATCGTGACCTCGTACTTGCAGCAAGAACCCACAAGGATAAGTTATGGAGACTACCAGATGATGGAAGAAGGTTTGCTCACTTACCGAAGCAGATTGTACATTCCAGATTGTGATGACTTGAAGAGGTTCATACTAGATGAAATACATAAAAGACCCTATACTGGTCATCCACGATACCAGAAGATGATCACGACCACCAGGAAACAATTCTACTGGCCTGGGTTGAAGAAAGACATAGCCGAGTACTTAGCCAAATGCATAGAGTGCCAGAAGGTAAAAGCAGAACACCGACACCCACCAAGATTATTACAACCTCTACCAATCCCAGAATGGAAATGCGAAACCATATCCATAGATTTCATCACCGGATTACCAACCTTGACCACACAGAATGACACCATCATGGTAGTGGTGGATAAATTGAGCAAGTCCACTCACTTTATCCCTGTCAAGTCGACTTGCAAGGCAATAGACATCGCTCAGGTATTCATGAAAGAGATATTCAGACTGCATGGTATGCCGAAAGAGATCATGTCTGATAGAGACACGAAGTTCACTTCCAACTTTTGGAAATCACTAATGGCTGGTTTAGAGACCAAGTTGTTTTTTAGCACCACCTATCACCCTCAAACCGATGGGCAGACGGAAAGAAAAAACCAAATACTAGAAGACATGTTAAGAATGCATGTAATGCATCAACCCAAGAAGTGGGAAGACTACCTGCCACTGGTGGAATTCGCCTACAACAACGACTACCAAGAATCCTTAAAGATGAGTCCCTTCGAAGTCCTATATGGTAGGTCGTGCAACACTCCTGTCAATTGGAGTAATCCTGTAAACAAAATTTCTTTTGGATCTGACATGTTAAAAGAAATGGAACAATAAGTGACTCAGATAAAACAAAACCTGAAGGTCGCTCAGAACCGACAGAAAAGTTATGCTGACCAAAAGAGAACTCCAAGAGAGTTCAAAATGGGAGACCATGTATATCTCAGAGTTAGGCCCAGGAAGAGTTCCCTGAAAATGGGAGCTGTGCCAAGTTGGCACCTTGGTATTGTGGACCCTTTAAGGTTCTAGATAGAGTGGGACCTGTAGCCTATAGGCTAGCACTTCCTCCCACAGTAAAAGCACATAATGTTTTCCATGTTTCACTATTGAAGAAATACGTACATGATTCTAATTATATAATTGACTGGTCTATGATCCAGGTGGAACCAGAGGGATAATTTCTACCAGAACCTCAATGCATACTAGACAGAAAGGAAACCTCTCTCTGGAACCGAACCATTGCACAGGTCAAGGTGCAGTGGAGACATTTTTTCCCAGATGAGGCTACATAGGAAATGGAGGATGCCATGAAACAAGCATATCCAATTTTGTTTACCTCTGTACATACATGTCATGATGATAGATAGAACATCAAGGACGATGTTCCTTTAAATGGGAGGGAATTGTAACACCCTATTTCCCCCAGTCTGTAAAAATAACTATACTGGCCAAGAACTATGGCAAACTCAAAGATGTGAATGTGTGATTTGAATGGACCTTAGTATACAAGGTCGACGAATGTAAATTAACATTATGAATATACATATATATATGTTGCAGGATTGCTGGGAGGGGGATGTGCTAAAAAAGAGACCATGGTGGCTGAAGAAAGGTGGTGGAAGGCACCTGGAATGGTGGCGTTAACTTCCACCGAAACCAATACTGTATTTGGTCTTCACTGGCCTAGAGAACCAAGAGCGGCTCGCTAGCCTCAAAATGAATTACTTGTCAGGTTGGTAGGTGAAGAGGCTTCTCATGAGTTAATGAGGGATGGGAGTGAACCACCCATCCATGGAAGACTCAGACCTAACCACCGCGGGTAAATTTGTGCCACATGCAACCTTGTCCAAAAATAAAAGGCAGGTAAAAGGTGTGGAAGGGAGGGATGCGATGGGGAGATCGCAGAAGAAGATCAGAAGAACTCTGGAACAAAAATACGGAGTGAGTGATAGCAGAAAAGAAGGGGAGTAACCTTCGTTCTTGATCGTTGAATAACAGAGACAGAGAGTCTCAAGCATCGTGGTCTCAGCTCGGGGGTGGCTAGTGGTAAATCCCTTTGGAATCGCTAAGCCTATGGTTGGGTGGAAACGAGCACCCCTCTCAGCAGTTGCATCACATCTGGTGTTTTTCTGATAAGTGTTTTATATCTTGTATCTTGAAATTTATATGCTGACATGTATGCTCATACTCTGTGCAATTATGAATGGTTTCAGTATAAGACTGTTTGTATGGTGTTTGGATCAAAAATGATGACTGCATGATTTTATTGGAAAGACCACGTATGGCTTATGTGCATATATATATATTGAAGTAATACAGATTTCAAGTCTGTTCTCGGGAGATTTGTTCCCATATTTGTCTTACCTAATGGCTTGGATAGATTTCCCCACAAAGGCACCCTTTCGAGACCTCTCCCTTACCTTCTAGAAGACCTTCCAGTCTGCTCTTCAAATCTGGTGAAAATTGCCTAAGGACCCGAAGGAGGATATTATAGTTTAAGTCTTAAAATCTTGCACAAGGGATAATGGTCCTCGTAGACTTCAACATTTTGAAATTTCGGTACCCGGAATACCCAAGGGAGAGTTCCCTTGCACTCACAAGTCTTGAAACCCCAACTTGCGAAATCCCGAAATATTAGCGTGGGGGTAAGTTAGGAGTTTTCGGAGTTTTCGACACCTGGAGTATCTAGGTGCGAGTTCTCTTGCACTCACAAGTCCCAAAACCCTGACCCGTAAAATCCTGAAATGACAGCGTGTGGATAAGTTAGGACCTTTCAATGGTTTGGTACCTAGGATACCCTCCCTCTTGCTAAATGCATGAATGAGATCCTTTCAGAGGATCTAAGGTCTGTTACGACCGTAAAATTGAATGAAGGAACGCAGGTGAAAATGCATCGACCCCTTTTTAACCTTCACAAGTAACAAAGAAATCGAGACCATCGATCCCAAGACCCATGGGAGTGCATGGACTATCCAGCTATAGAGTACACATGGCGGCTGGTAAGCATTTCGGTGTTTCGGCACCCAAGGGACCAGAGGGTAAGAACCCTTGTCCTCACGACTCGCAAAATCCCGACATACGAAACCCAAAAATGATGGGGCATGGACAAGTTAAGAGGAATCGACATTTTGGCACCCGGGATACCTAGAGGCAAGTCCCTTGTACACGCCAGTCCTGAAATCCCAATGGGTGAAATCCCAAAAGGACAATACGTGGATATGTTACAATATTTCGACATTTCAAAAATCGGAATACTCAAGGGCGTATTCCCTGGTACTCGCAAGTCTCGAAATCCCGACATACGAAACCCCGAAATGAGCTTAGAAATGAATACCGGTTTCGGAGTTTCGACTCCCGGGAAACCTAGGTGCGAGACCTCCTGTCTGCGCATATCCCGAAATCCCGACATGTGAAACCTTGAAATAATAATAACACAGATGAGATAGGGTGTTTCGGTATTTTGGCACCCGGGATACCTAACGGTAAGTTTTTTTGTGCTCGCCAGTCCTGAAAACCCGGTTTGCGAATTCCTGAAATGGGTTGAGGGATATATACATACATGTATGTAGGATTTAGAGCTTCGTTTCCCGGGAAAACCAGGTGCGAGACCTCCTGTCATCGCATATCCAAAAATCCCGCTGGAGGAAACCTCGAAACAGTGAAGCATGTTTAGAGCTGGCGTTTTCGGAGTTTCGGCTCCCGGGAAACCCATATGTGAGACCTCCTATCATCGCATCTATCGAAAGTACCGTATAGGAAATCCTGAAGGGTAGAGTGCTCGGACTTAATCTGGGTCGTTGTTTATTGCGTTAAGCGGTTAGATCCATTTCGGATTTCGGCCCTTCGAAAGACAAGAGATAAAGGGGAATACATGCACCGCGATTTCCCGAATCGCGAAAGCCGACGAGCACCTCCCCGATAAGGCCTGTGGTCATATCCGCCATTCATATGAGTGCGGTTAAGGGATAGCAAGGTCTATATTAGGCCCCGTAGGGATTTGGGGAATTCTGTTCCTCGATGAAAAGAAGGAAAGAAAGCCAAAAATTTTCGATTCTTGTAGTGGGTATGTTACAACGACCATAACCATGAAACCTACAACAAGAAACCAGAGTTCAAAATTCAAAAAATTGACTTCCTTCCCATCACCTCAACCAACCCAGATGAGACCAACTTCTTTTATTATTATTATTTTTAGCTTGCAAGATCGAAATAATTAACTAGTATAGTATAAAGCTACTAATTACTCAACACTATCGAAATATTAGTTGTGAATTACACATAACTCTAAATTCCTCTCATGATATGAGTTTGTCCTCCTTTCCATACGAAATTCTATGATACATCCAAATCTTTATAGTTGTAGTAACAAAATAAATGGAAATCCCAAAACATCATACCTGAAATTTCTCTATGTAAAATAATCCAAAATTTGATTCGTGGTGCTCCACGATAGGAGGTTCAAACAAATATTTATTTGGTCAGGTTTATATGGGTCAAGTGACATCAGTATGAAATCATGATGATGTCAGTAAGGAAATGTGATAGCACTAGGAGATGACACGTGTTAGGCATATTTGGTATTTTCAGGCTAATTTGGCACAGTACGGATTTAACACGTGGACTATATGGACATTTTTGTGGCAATTTGTAAGCTGATGTGGCCCAATGATAGTCTGACATGTGGTAGTACAGATGATAGGTGGCAGTGACATGGCACTGACTGAGCAATTGACAGTATAGTATTGCAGAGTGATGTGGTGCCAGGTGGCAGGCTCTGAGCTTGACACATGTCATACAGTGTTGACTGGGAAGATGCGTTGGCAAGTTGATGGGACGGTCCACTGGGTAGATGAATGGGTGTATGGTGGCCAATCCAGAGGAAAAATATTGCCTAATCATAGGGTGCCACGTTGAACCCTAGATATGGCCAATGTGGGTAATGGTCTAACCAACAAGTGCCAACCAACCGGGCTACACAATAGGACTTAACCCCTATGTGACCCATTTTCATTTTGTTTTGGTGGTTGCAGGGGTTTGGGGATAAACCATGGTCGGCGGGGGCTGGCCAAGACATATGGCTTGACTGGAGGACTAGGCACCAGCCCGCAACCACATGGCCATCCACACGACCAAGTGTTGGATGACAAGGGGATTGAATAGAGGTTTAGCGCGTAGGGGGATTAAGAGATGGACACATGGCACACCCATCTGACCAGGAGCGCGGGGAAAGGGGGATGGCACTCAATTTTCCCCAAAAAGTGGGGTTTCAACCTTATTATAAAGATTTTAATGATTATTACCCTGATTTTTGTGGATTTTGGCCTTTTTTGAGGGATCTAGAGCCCTTTTTGAGGCCATATCTTGGGAGGAAGTTTGGAGGAAAACCCCAACTAAGATACTACATAAACCATAGGTTTTTGATAGCATGAGGAGGTTCAAAAATAACAGAATGTTGAATATTTTGGAATCTTAGCCAGTTTTATGCAGGGAAGCCATTGAGGAAGCGAACTTTGGAGGCCATTTTCCGGAGCTATGCTCAACCTTTTTCAGTGTCGTCGGTTGTGTTGGATTCTTGAGGTTGAGAAGAATACATAAAGACCAATTTTTAATCCATTTGATGAATTTATGATGTAAATTTTCAGCATTGAAGATTAATAAGAAAGCCTCCCCCACTGAGACATAGGCCCATAGACGTAGGCAACCTTGCCGAACTCTGTTAACAATATTTGTGCGATGGCTTGTTGTTCTTAATGTTTACTTTCTGTTCTGTATTCTCTATGATGGATGCAACATTTTTTCATGAAGATCTCCTTCCTCATTTAAGTTTTTGAATGGCAATTTAACACATGCTTAAAACTCAACCAAGTCTTTAAAAGATCATTTTCGGATCAAGTGGTATCAGAACAGGTTGACAATCGGTTGTTTGCATTTTCATGATTACCAGGGAAAATCTAAGACGTTGTGAATATGATCTTGTAAAAGGAGATCCATAGATTGGATCAAGAAAGAGGACATCTCAAAGTGAAAATATGACATCAGAAGGTCTTTCTCAAAATGAAAGAGAGTTTCAAAGAACTTTCTTTTCCATGTCGGAGATGGTAAAAGTATTGTATGATGATTACTTGGAATGAAAGAAACCGGTTCTAGGAGAATACTCAAAGAAAGACAAAAGTTAAGAAGGAGAGGATCCTCCAACATCTCCTCCTTCACCTCCTTCATCTCCATCATCTTCTTCTTCTTCAAGTACAAGTTCAACTTCTACTACAACAAAACATTCTTATAAACATAAGCATGATATGCCATTACTTAAGCTTGATGTAAAATTTGAATTTCCCATGTATGATGGGGAAGTCAATGCTGAGAGGCTTGATAATTGGGTCAAACAGATGGAATTTTATTGAAGTGTGCAACAAATCAAGGATGAGGCAACCCAAATCAAATTGGTATCGCTTCAGCTTGCAGGCACAACACTCATCTAGTGGCAGAGTAAGTTTCAACATGGTACTCAACGAGTTGGTAATGTATTTTCATCATGGCAAGATTTTGTTTTTGCACTTAGAAAACAATTTCATCCTTTGGGTTAGAAGGAAAAGGATTTAATTGAATGGAAAAGTCTTAAACTAAGAAAAGGACAATTGGTGCAAGAATGCACAGATGAATTTCCTAAGATGAAATTACTGTTAAATATTCCATTACATACACAAGAAACTCTTATGAAGTATATAAGAGGTTTACCTACACATATTTGTAACATTGTATTTATGTTTGGACCTACTAATCTTGACGAGGTTTTTGTTCAATAAACGTATATTGAATCGTGGAAAATAGGAGTTGGTATATCAGGGGAATCATTTTCAAGGAAAGAAGAAAAAAGAAAGGGGAATGGAAAAAAAGCAAATTCAGCAACAATGAAGGAAAATAAGCTCTCTTGCCAGCATTGCAAGAAAGAAGGGCATGATGATGACCATTGTTGGCAATTGCACCCAGAGAAGAGACCAAAGTGGTTCAAAGAAAGGAAAGGGAGGCAAACAGTTGCAACAAATACACAACCAACAGACTTGGGGTATGATTCATGTGATGAGTCTAAAATCACAACAGTTGGTTTGTCAGACAAAATTGGTGAAGGTTTTGATTCTAGAAGCAATGTTTTTCATATAAGGGTCATAATGAAACATACTAAGATCGAAACATTGATAGATAATGGATCTCAATATAACTTAATTTCAAAAGAAGTGGTTAAAAAATTGGGATTAAACACTAAGATGCATTACAAACCTTATTCACTAAATTGGATATGCAAAGATCATAAATTGCCTATAACAAAGCAATGTATCATAAAATTTGAAAAAACATCTAAGTATGTGGATGAAGTAACATGTGATGTGGTGCCGCTAGAAACATGTGGAATGGTCTTAGGAAGCCCTTATTTATATGATCACAAAGAAATATTCTACAGGGAACAAAATCAATATCACTTAACTAAAGAAGGAAATAAATATGTTGTACATGCTCATCACATAAAAACAAATCAATCTCTTGTCACAATGGAACAATTAAAGAAGGCATCTTATGTAAGCAATACAGTTGTAATTGTGCCAAGTAAAGCAGTTGATCTTAAGCATGAACATGAGATGGTTGTAGGATGGGACTTCAATCATGATTTGCTTCAATATAAGTTAATGGCATGCAAGCACATCAAACATATTTGTTTAGTTTCAATCATATTTCTAATTTTATCGCTGCTAATGTTTTCTACATGGATGGTAATGGATTCGGTAAGATGTGAACGAGTTCAAGTGGCTAACAATATGCTTTCAGTTTTCATGGTTGTTTTGCAATTGATTATGATGCGACAGGTGCACATGATAGAGTTTAAAGACAAAGGACAAATGGGGAGGCCTATCCCGCACTTGATAACTAGTTAATATCCTTTTGGAGGACAAAAAGGTCTAAGTGGGAAGGTGTGATCCAAATGGATCTAGGAAGGCCTACAAATAAAATTTCTCATAATCATATGTAACCAATTGCATTGCATCAAACTTATTTCTCCGATTCTGGCCATATATTTTTTTTCGAAAATGGACATCGTATGCAAAAGTTATCGTGTTCCAGTCGATTTCCCAAACATGCAAAAAAGTAAAAAAAAGTCAAAGTCAATAGGTCATACTACTAACGTCAACAATATGTCATAATGACATTTCAGGTGATGTCAGCATGACATCATGATGACCTCATCATGGACACATGGCAACACCAGGAGGTGACATGTGTCAAGCGGATTTGACGTTTTCAGACTGAGTTGGCACAGTACGGATTTGACATGTGGACTGTACGGACGTTGATGTGGTACTCTGTAAGATGACGTGGACCAATGAAATTTAGACACACGGTAGTACAAATGATAGGTGGTAGTGACATGGCACTAACCGAGAGACTGACCATATAGTACGACAGAGTGATGTGGCCCTAGGTGGTAGGCTTCGGGCTTGACATGTGTCATACAACGCTGACTGGGTAGATGTGTTGGTAGGTTGACGTGGCAGTTCACTGGGAATCTGATTGTGTGTATGATAGCCAATCCAGAGGCAAAACATGTTCCAATCATAAGGTTCCATGTGGCACCCTGGATATGGCCAATGTGGGCCAGTTCAAAATTTTGTTGCACCTCTGGTGAAATCGAACCCCCGACCTTCAGGCATGGGCAATTATCTAACCAACAAGCGCCAACCAAACGGGCTACACGATAGGAATTAAACCCTATGTGACCCATTTTCATTTTTTTATGGTGGTTTCATAGGTTTGGGGATAAGTCTCGGTTGACAGGGGCTAGCCTGGACATATAGCTTGACCGGAGGACTAGGCACCAACCCGTGGCCACATGGTCGTCCACTCGACCAGGTGTCGGATGCCAAGGGGATTGACTAGAGGTTTAGGGCATCAGGGGCTTAAGCTCTAGACACATGGCATGCCCATATGAATAGGAGCCCAGAGAAAGGGGGATGACATCCAATTTTTCCCCAAAAGTGGGTTTTCAACCTTATTATAAAGATTTTAATGATTATTAGCTTGATTTTTGCTGATTTTGGCATTTTTTGAAGGATCTGGAGCCCTTTTTGAGGCCACATATTGGGAGGAGAACCCCAACTCAGATCCTACATAAACAAGAGGTTTTTGATAGCATGAGGAGGTTCAAAAACAAAAAAATGTTGAATATTTTAGAAGCTTAAGTCATTTTTATGTAGGGAAGCCATTGAGGAAGTGAACTTTGGAGGCCATTTCCAAGAGATATGCTAAACCTTTTTCAGTTCCATCAGTTGCGTTGGATTCTTAAGGTCGAAAATAATACAACCATACTAGTTTGTAATCCATTTGATGCATTTCTGATGTAACTTTGTAGCATTGAAGATTAATAAGAAATCCTCCCCCACTAAGACATAGGCCCGGAGACGTAGGAAACCTTTCTGAACTCCGTTAACAATATTGGCATGATGGTTTGTTGTTCTTAATGTTTACTTTATGTTTTTTATTCTTTATGATGGCTGAAACATTTTTTCATTAAGATCTCCTTCCTCATTTAAGTTTTTGAATGGTAATTTAACAAATGCTTAAAACTCAACCAAGTCTTTAAAAGATCATATTCAAATCAAATTTACTCTCCCCTTTGAGGTGCAAGCGAGTACCAATATCATGTCATTTGTGTACAACCCCCCTTTAAGGTATGAGGAGAGAATATTGAATGAATATCTATTGCAATAGATGTCTTTACTTGAAAGAGAATTCTACAATAAGACTGATATAACTACTTGGTTGTTGATGACCATTTCCAAGGATTGATCCACCCATAGTGAATCTTTAATCTTGTAGGTTTATTTAGTGTGGATCATTTTTTTGATGAGGAGGACCATGGTTTAATCCTGACTAGGGATTTCATGCCTCTAAGCGCCCTTTGATTAGAAGAAGTAGCAGGAAAATCTTGAGTGTTGATACCGGCCCCTGCCTTTCGTCGACCACTTCTTGTTTTAAGAGGTGAAAGCTCAAAATCCAACCCTCATGACCACGCAGAGTTTGCAATAGAAGAAGAACCACTTGGCTTTAAAGGCTCAGAAGTCCCAGTCTCATCTTGTTTGTCCACAAGGATATTACCCACATAGCTCATTAAAGGGATAGGGGTCAAAGTCTTAGCTAGAGGAGAAATCAAGTTGGATACAACTTTGTCTAAACCTGAGTCACTAAAAACCGACTCACTATAGCCCATAACAATGACAAGTTCCATACCCTTCTCCAATGGGATAGGTAATTTGGTAGAGTCCTCGGCCACATGCAAGACCTCAACAAGGTTTTTTTCCCCCAACCCACCCAAGTCAGAAACAACAGAGTCAAATAAAGAGACTTATCTCTAACAAAGTCCTTCCCAAATGAAAATCAGGGAAAATAACCTTATTTAAAATATCTCTCTCCTAGGAAGATAAAGAGTCATAGAGCTTTGGACAGAAAAATTTTAACTTACCCACAAAAGATGTGTCCTTTTCCACAGGGTTGTCCTCCGTGCTAATCCTCGGAGACTCCGCAACATCAAAATCTTCCACCAGCAGTGTAACTGTGTCTCCAGACACCTCATCTGAGGAACCATCTTCATCTCATGATCCTAGAACAAAAGTAAAATCATTTCTCAGGTGTCTGGTATGCCTGCATCTAGTGCAATGGAAAGGAATTCCTAAATAGTCCAGACATTGAGTAAACAAAAGGTCTCGCCACTCTATATCTAAAACCTCTGATAGACCAGCATGAAGGTCCATATCTACAAGGATTTTTTCCATCCTCTTATCATTTGAACTCAACACAGCTTCATCAACACCAATAAAGAGGCCAATGCAGTTCCCTACTGCCTCCAGAACTCTATGATTCCATAACTGCAAATGGAGGCTCGGGAGGAGAACCCATATGTGCCAGTAACTAAAATACTCTATGGTTGGATTAAAGTTGGGTCTCCATCTCTTGATCATTAAACTCCCACCGTCTATTCTCTAGAACTTATCAAGAATACGTTTGGTATCCTCCAGGCTCCTAAAAACAAATCCTAGCTAGCTGCGCGGCAAGGAAAGAAACATAGGACATTAGCCTAAAAAAGGAACCCAAAGGATCCTCACCCACTCCTCTATCGAAGTAGAACATCGAGAGTGGTAAGACATCCTAGAAACTAATGCACAAAGCGCCAAGTTGCAGGACTCCTCCAAACCGATGTCGCCCCCCATAACCAATCTTCGTCTCTTCCTTTTTGGTTTCCAGACTTTAGTGGTTCGCCTTTCCCTAACAGTCTAAGCCAAGGGATTAGCAGAGAAACGCTCTGGGTTCTTTATCCTATGAGCAAAGCTCTGAAACCCAACCACCTCTCCATCTAAATCACGTTGGTTTTTCTTTGGAGATATAGGAAAGTCACCTTCATGCTTAAAACCCGCAAGAGTGATGTTAGGAGACTTAATAGGGTTTGAAAGAGGATTAGTGCTAGCCTTCAGAGGTGACTATCCCTGATTACAAGTGTCATTAATAAAACTATCAGAGCGACGGTTGGACATATTTAAGTCACATAATGCATCCACCGAGGCATAAAATCCTATCCTCTCCCAGTGTTCCTCATGATTCGCACCGAGCAAGGCGCTGACCTTATTGTCCATTAGAAAAGAACTTGGAAGCACAAAGGGGATCTACCTCTGAAGCTCATCAAATCAACTGTAGTGAAGACTTTGGTAATAGTCACTACACCAAGTCTTGAAACCCGAGAAAATTAAAAATGACAAGAGAAGAGTTTGAACCAAGTCAGAAAACCGCTTGGAGAGCCCCGACACTTAAGGTTAAAAGAAAACACTTGAAAAAACCAGAGAAGGAGTCTCTGTGACCCAACTAGAGAACAGAGAAAAACTCCCTACTGAAAACAAACCAACCCCACCTACCTCGGCCATCAAAAGGAGCACAAGTTCCTATGAGAAAATTCAAGGAGTTCACTAAAACTAGAAGAAAGTGAACACCAAAATCCCTACCAAGCCCAAGTCCATCACCAAGAAAACCACACCCATCCTACAACCATCACCATGAAACCTACAACCATCACCATGAAACCTACAACAAGAAACCAGAGTTCAAAATTCAAAAAATTGACTTCCTGCCCATCACCTCAACCAACCCAGATCAGACCAACTTCTTTTATTATTATTATTTTTAGCTTGCAAGATCGAAATAATTAACTAGTATAGTATAAAGATGCTAATTACTCAACACTGCCGAAATATTAGTTGTGAATTACGCATAACTCTAAATTCCTCTCATGATATGAGTTTGTCCTCCTTTCCATACAAAATTCTACGATACATCCAAATATTTATAGTTGTAGTAACAAAAAGAACGGAAATCCCAAAACATCATACCTGAAATTTCTTTATGTAAAATCATCAAAAATTTGATTCATGGTGCTCCACGATAGGAGGTTCAAACAAATATTTATGTGGTCAGGTTTATATTGGTCAAGTGATGTCAGTATGACATCATGATGACGTCAGTAGGGACATGTGACAGCACCAAGAGATGACACTTGTTCGGCGGATTTGGCATTTTCAGGCTAAGTTGGTACAGTACGGATTTGATACGTTGACTATACGGACGTTGTCGTGGAAATTCGTACACTGACGTGGCCCAATGATAGTCTGGCATGTGGTAGTACAGATGACAGGTGGCAGTGACATGACACTGACCAAGCGACTGACAGTACAGTATGGCAGAGTGATGTGGTGCCAGGTGGCAGGCTCCGAGCTTGACACGTGTCATACATTGTTGACTGGGAAGATGCGTTGGCAAGTTGACGTGGTGATCCACTAGGTAGATGACTGGGTGTATGGTGGCCAATGCAGAGGCAAAATATGGCCTAATCATAGGGTGCCACATGGCACCCTAGATATGGCCAATGTGGGCCAGTTCAAAATTTTGTTGCACCTTTAGTGGAATCAAACCCCAGACCTTCGAACATGGGCAATGGTCTAACCAGCAAGCGCCAACCGATTGGGATACACGATAGGACTTAACCCCTATGTGACCCATTTGCATTTTGTTTTGGTGGTTGTATAGGTTTGGGGATAAACCATGGTTGGCGGGGGCTGGCCCAGACATATGGCTTGACTGGAGGACTAGGCACCAACCCACAGCCACATGGCCATCCACACGACCAGGTGTCGGATGACAAGGGGCTCAACCAGAGGTTTAGCGCATAGGGGGATTAAGAGATGGACACATGGCGCGCCCATCTGACCAGGATCCCAGGGAAAGGGGGATGGCACTCAATTTTTCCCAAAAAGTGGCGTTTCAACCTTATTATAAAGATTTTAATGATTATTACCTTGATTTTTGTGGATTTTGGCCTTTTTTGAGGGATTTAGAGCCCTTTTTGAGGCCAGATCTTGGGAGGAAGTTGGGAGAACCCCAACTGAGATCCTACATAAGCCATAGGTTTTTGATAGCATGAGGGGGTTCAGAAACAACATAATGTTGAAGATTTTAGAAACTTAAGCCATTTTTATGCAGGGAAGCCATTGAGGAAGTGAACTTTGGAGGCCAGTTTCTGGAGCTACGCTCAACCTTTTTCAGTGTCATTGGTTGTGTTGGATTCTTGAGGTTGAGAAGAATATGTCAAGACCAGTTTGTAATCCATTTGATGAATTTCTGATGTAACTTTTCAGCATTGAAGATTAATAAGAAATCCTCCCCCACTGAGACATAGGCCTAGAGACATAGGAAACCTTGCCGAACTCCATTAACAATATTGGTGTGATGGTTTGTTGTTCTTAATGTTTACTTTCTGTTCTGTATTCTCTATGATGGATGAAACATTTTTTCATGAAGATCTCCTTCCTCATTTAAGTTTTTGAATGGCAATTTAACACATGCTTAAAACTAAACCAAGTCTTTAAAAGATCATTTTCGAATCAAGTGGTATCAGAGCAGGTTGTCAGTCGGTTGTTTGTGTTTTCATGATTACTAGGGAAAATCTAAGTCATGGTGAAGAAGAGCATGTAGAATGAGATCCAGAGATTGGATCAAGAAAGAGGACATATCAAAGTGAGAAGATGACATCATAAGAAGGTCTTTCTCAAAATGAAAGAGAGTTTCAAAGAACTTTCTTTTCCATGTCGGAGATGGTAAATGTATTGTATGATGATTACTTGGAACGAAAGAGACCGGTTCTAGGAGAATACTCAAAGCAAGACAAAAGTTAAGAAGGAGAGGATCCTCCAACATCTCCTCCTTTACCTCCTTCATCTCCATCATTTTCTTCTTCTTTAAGTACAAGTTCAACTTCTACTGCAAGAAAACATTCTTATAAACATAAGCATGATATGCCATTACTTAATCTTGATGTAAAATTCGAGTTGCCCATGTATGATGGGGAAGTCAATGCTGAGAGGCTTGATAATTGGGTCAGATAGATGGAAGTTTATTGCAGTGTGCAACAAATCAAGGATGAGGCAACCCAAATCGAATTGGTATCGCTTCAGCTTGCAGGCACAACACTCATCTGGTGGCAGAGTAAGTTTCAACATGGTACTCATCAAGTTGGTAATGTATTTCCATCATGGTAAGATTTTGTTTTTGCATTTAGAAAACAGTTTTATCCTTTGGGTTATAAGGAAAAGGCTTTAATTGAATGGAAAGGTCTTAAACTAAGAAAAGTAAAATCGGTGTAAGAATGCATGGATGAATTTCGTAAGATGAAATTAATGTTAAATATTCCATTACATACACAAGAAACTCTTATGAAGTATATAAGAGGTTTACCTGCACATATTTGTAACATTGTATTTATGTTTGGACCTACTAATCTTGATGAGGTTTATGTTCAAGAAATGTATATTGAAGCATGGAAAACAGGAGTTGGTATATCAAGGTAATCATTTTCAAGGAAAGAAGAAAAAAGAAAGGGGAATGGAAAGAAAGCAAATTCAACAACAATGAAGGAAAAGAAGCTCTCTTGCCAGCATTGCAAGAAAGAAGGGCATGATGATGACCATTGTTGGCAATTACACCCACAGAAGAGACCAAAGTGGTTCAAATAAAGGAAAGGGAGGCAAACAGTTGCAACAACAACACAACCAATAGACTTGGGGTATGATTCATCTGACGAGTCTAAAATCACAACAGTTGGTTTGTCAGGTAAAATTGGTGAAGGTTTTGATTCTAGAAGCAAATTTTTTCATATAAGGATCATAATGAAACATATTGAGATCAAAACATTGATAGATAGTGGATCTCAATCTAACTTAATTTCATAAGAAGTGGTTAAGAAATTGGGATTAAACACTAAGATGCATCACAAACCTTATTCACTAAATTGGATAAGCAAAGATCATAAATTTCCCATAACAAAGCAATGTATCATAAAATTTGAAAAAAATCTAAGTATGTGGATGAAGTAACATGTGATGTGGTGCCACTAGAAACATGTGGAATGGTCTTAGGAAGCCCTTATTTATATGATCACAAAGAAATATTCTACAGGGAACAAAATCAATATCACTTAACTAAAGAAGGAAATGAATATGTTGTACATGCTCATCACATAAAAACAAATCAATCTCTTGTCACAATGGAACAATTAAAGAAGACATCTTATGCAAGCAATACAGTTGTAATTGTGCCAAATAAAGTAGTTGATCTTAAGCATGAACATGAGATGGTTGTAGGATGGGACTTCAATCATACTTTGTTTCAATATAAGTTAATGTCGTGCAAGCACATCAAACATACTGGTTTAGTTTCAATCATATTTATGATGTTATCGCTGCTAATGTTTTCTACATGGATGGTAATGGATTTGGTAAGATATGAACGAGTTCAAGTGGCTAACAATATGATTTCAGTTTTCATGGTTGTTTTTCAATTGATTATGATGCGACAAGTGCATAGGATAGAGTTTAAAGACAAAGGACAAGTGGGGAGGCCTATCCCGCACTTGATAACTGGTTAATATCCTTTTAGAGGATGAAAAGGTTTAAGTGGGGAGGTGTGATCCAAATGGATCCAGGAAGGCCTACAAATAAAAGTTCTCATAATCATATGAAACGAATTCCATTACGTCAAGCTCATTGCTCTGATTCCAGTCATATATTTTTTTTCGAAAATGGACATCGTATGCGAAAGTTATCGCGTTTCAGTCGATTTCCCAAACATGCAAAAAAGTAAAAAAAAGTCAAAGTCAACAGGTCATACTGCTGACGTCAACAATATGTCATAATGACGCATCAAGTGACGTCAAGATGACATCATAATGACCTTATCATGGACACATGGCAACACCAGGAGGTGACATGTGTCAAGCAGATTTGACGTTTTCAGACTGAGTTGGCATAGTACGGATTTGACATGTGGACTATAAGAACACTAATGTGGAAGTCCATATGATGACATGGACCAATGACAGTTAGACACGTGGTAGTACAAATGACAGGTGGTAGTGACATGGCACTAACCGAGTTACTGACCATATAGTACGACATAGTGATGTGGCACTAGTTGGTAGGCTTTGGGATTGACATATGTTGTACGATGTTGACTGGGTAGATGTGTTGGTAGGTTGACATGGCGGTCCACTGGGAATCTGATTGTGTGTACGATGGCCAATCTAGAGGTGACACATGTTCCAATCATAAGGTTCCACGTGGCACCTCAGATATGGCCAATGTGGGCCGGTTCAAAATTTTGTTGTACCTCCGGCGAAATCGAACCCCCGACCTTTGGGCATGGGCAACGGTCTAACCAACAAGCACCAACCGATCGGGATACACGATAGGACTTAAACCCTATGCGACCCATTTTCATTTTTTTGTGGTGGTTGCAGAGGTTTGGGGATAAGTCTCGGTCGGTGGGGGCTAGCCTGGACATATGGCTTGACCGGAGGACTAGGTACCAACCCATGGCCACATCGCCATCCACTCGACCAAGTGTCGGATGACAAGGGGATTGACCAGAGGTTTAGGGCATCGGGGGCTTAAGCGCTAGACACATGGCATGCCCATATGACTAGGAGCCCAGAGAAAGGGGGATGACACCCAATTTTTCCCAAAAAGTGGGTTTTCAACCTTATTATAAAGATTTTAATGATTATTGTGGATTTTGGCATTTTTTGGAGGATCTGGAGCCCTTTTTGAGGCCACATATCGGGAGGAGAACCCCAACTCAGATCCTACATAAACAAGAGGTTTTTGACAGCATGAGGAGGTTCAAAAACAAAAAAATGATGAAGATTTTGGAGGCTTAAGTCATTTTTATGTAGGGAAGCCATTGAGCAAGTGAACTTTGGAGGCCATTTCCAGGAGATACGCTCAACCTTTTTCAGTTCCGTCAGTTGTGTTGGTTTCTTAAGGTTGAACATAGTACAACCATACTAGTTTGCAATCCATTTGATGCATTTCCGATGTAACTTTGTAGCATTGAATATTAATAAGAAATCCTCCCCCACTAAGACATAGGCCCGGAGATGTAGGAAACCTTTCCAAACTCCGTTAACAATATTGGCATGATGGTTTGTTGTTCTTAATGTTTACTTAATGCTTTTTATTCTTTATGATGTCTGCACCATTTTTTCATTAAGATCTCCTTCCTCATTTAAGTTTTTGAATGGTAATTTAACAAATGCTTAAAACTCAACCAAGTCTTTAAAAGATCATTTTCAGATCAAATTTACTGTCCCCTTTGAGGTGAAAGCGAGTACCAATCTCATGTAATTTGTGTACAACCCTCCTTTAAGGTACGAGGAGAGAATATTGAATGATTATCTATTGCAATAGATATCTTTACTTGAGAGAGAATTCTATAGTAAGACTGATATAACTACTTGGTTGTTGATGACCATTTCCAAGGATTGATCCACCCATAGTGAATCTTTAATCTTGTAGATTTCTTTAGTGTGGATCATTTTTTTGATGAATGATTATGTTTGTCGCAATGCTGACAAGGATGGAGATCAAAACACTAATCATCCATATGACCAACTCAATGACAATGTTGGCACTTAACATTCTGATGCTAAACTAAAACATGTGATGTTGAAACTTCTTGAAAGAATCTTGCATTGTTGAAGTGGATTGGTCTAGAATAATATGGAATATGAAAGGTTACTTCCTTATTATATCCAAGTCCTATTTTGTGTTTGTTGTTTCTGATTTCTTCCCAAGGTTTGATAATGGGTTTGGAAAGTGTATTCTAAACTCGTTCATGAATAACTTCATCCTCATCTGAAACTACATCTGAAGTTGTTTCACTGAGTTTATCATGTGTTGAGTATTAATTGAAATCAATATTAAATTCAAAAAGTAGGTTGTTCTAAACAAGGACTAGTTCATAACGTTGAAGATACTTTCGCTGGAGTTCATCATGAAGAAGTTGTGACTGAGTTTGAAGAAGTTCAAATTTGGCTTGTGAAACTCCCAAACAAGTTAGAACTAATTTAAGAGTTTCATTGTTGATTGAGATTGTGGTGTCAATAGCAATGACTATTAGAGTGTTCTGACTAATAATTATAGAATTAGAGCCATTTTTAAATATTGAATGATGTCTCCTTCTGCAGGTAGGTCCATATTACAATTGAATCAACAACAAATAGGGATTCTTGCAACTCCACTCTTTTACAATAAGACGCAAAAAAAAAATTAAACTCATAAATTGGAGGGTGTTGGATTCAACCTAGAATGCACCCAACACGTATAATTCAACTTGATTTTTTTTGTTTGTTAATTTGTGCGGAACCTGTTGGCTACGCGATTAACTCGTGGCTTGAGAAACCGCGACTTAGGGGCATCTAAGCCGTCAAAATCACCCGGGGATCGCACCCGGCCTGAGCCACACCAACCCTTAACATGGTTGGATTTTTTTGTCCCCGCAGGTTTCGAACCGGTGACTTTAACATCACAGAGTGGCTTAACAACACACTCTGTCACTGACTGTCCTACACCTCGGGGACAAAAGGTATGCGGTCTTGGCCCACTTAATCTTTTTGCAGCTAGACCACGTCCTTGCTCGGGTTTGAGCACAAGACCTGACCTTCGTTGCAAGAACGACTTTACCATCCAGCCGCCTCCGCTGACCTTTAATTCAACTTGATTTTGAAAATACAAGAAAACTTACAAAAAATACTATTTGCAAGTTACAATTAATGTTGATTTTTATATTTAAATTTGAACGATTCACGATATGTTGAGTCCATAAAGTTCTCATTTGATTATTAGCTTGATTTTCCCATTGCTTTCAATGATTGATGATGCTAAATTGAGTGCCTTGATTTCCTTTAATTCATGCATGAGATTTGTTTTCCTTCAATTGCATGATATTGTGGAAAGAGATTGAATGCATCAACTTCACTTAAAATGTAGACAACATGTATGAAAAATACACTATCATACACAAAGATATCCACATACACCCCAAAAAATTTCTTTAACCCCCTTATTCAATTTCAAGATAGATCTATTATTCAATTTCAAGATAGATTTAGAACCAGAGCAAAAAAAAAAATGATCCTATTATGGTATCCTTCTAGGGATCACAATCATGTACCCATACCAATTACAAGCCATCAACTAGACTGTCCACAAGTTCGAGCCTTAAACCGCCAAGTCATAAAAGTGATAAAAAAAAAATCCACCAAACTCCACATCGACTCACAACTCAGTTATTATTCTCTTTAAAAAATGATGAAACTAATTTATCACTTTGAGTGTCCTTCACCAATGCTTTGAGTCATAAACCCTCTATATTGTGGTCCCCTCTTTACTCACTACAAATTCTTGTGCACATGTTTTAATATAAAAAAGTAATTGTCAAGAGGAGAATTGCATGTGAGTTCAAATAAAACTTTAAAAGTCAAAATAGTTATACCTTCTTGTCTTTATGAGTGCAAGTGACCTAGGTGATCTCACTTTTTACCTTATGATTGTTGGAGATCTCGAGCTTCAACTTTTTGAAATATTTAGCGATATGTTATTGATGTTAATTGTTGGTGGATGAAAAGAGATTTGGTGAAGAATGGATTTTGATTTTGAGATGTAAATTTGTGCTTAATGCGAGTTTGTGAGGACTTCAAACTATTTTGAGCTGCTGAATTTTTTTATTAATTAATCCCTCATTGATCCTTTGTCTTTGGCTTCTATATCATTCATTTCTTTATCGAACGAATTCGGTTTTAAGATTTTGGATTCATGTTGAGCTTGGTAGATTTTAAGTACACGAGTATATTCTTTGTACAATTTTATTTAGGACAAATTTCAAGTTGAATGCCACAAAAGTGAGGTACCTGGTGACCAAGTTTATTATTGAGCATCATATGATTCAATAATGGTTCTAAAGGGTGATCCTCAATACATTTGAGTTAAGCAAGGCATCCCAAAGTATGTATAGGATTGCGTTTTGAATTTTGAATTTACATTTTTAAGTTTAAAAAAAATAGAATTCTAAATTAAAAAATATTAAAATTCTAATTTAAAAATAACTAAATGAATTTTGAAAATAATATAAAATTTAATATAATAATAATAATTTACTTTCAAATAAAAATTTTAAATTTAAAAAACAATAAAATGAATTTTAAAAATAATGTAAGATTTAATATAATAACAATAATAATAATATTAAGCCACATCAATTATTAGTTTATGCTTTTCTTTTCCTTTATTATCTTGGTTCTTCCTTCCACTTTACCTTTTCCTGAATTGTCTTGGTTCTTTCTTTCACTATACATTAGTTGATTTTGTCATGTATGTTATTTAGGGCTTAGGAGTATGAAATATATTATGAAACTATTACATTGAGCCTAATTTAATAGCCAAGTTAAGAAATGGAAAACAATTATTAGGTTTTTTTTTTAAGCTTTATTTGAATCCTTCTTAATTTCTTTTTTATTAATTACAAAACACATTTGCTAATTTGAAAATAAAATATTTTCTTGAATCTTAATTTAATTACAAATTTGAAAATGAAAACATATTGGGGTTTGATGGGTTCAAGATATAGAGGTTGGATCAGGGTTTTTTTGCTCTTGAGTGAGGGAAGCACTTGATGACATGGGAATTATTCCCAATTTAGGCTAGAAAGAGAAAATAGATCATGGATCCATTTGAGGATGTTTGGATTTGACCTTTCGATGCTGAGGTGAAGGAAGGGACGAGTGCTAAGGAAGGATCTAGAGCATATCCCTAACTAAGTGAGGCTTTGAAAGGTTGTGGTGGAGTTGGCTAATGAAGAAAAGGCCAAGATTTTGCTTGACAAGACAGTGGAGTGTTTCCCATTACATGTTGTGTTGTGGCTTGCATTGACAACGCTTGAGGTGTAATGTCGATGAACAAAGTTGGTAAAGGATCGGGTGAGATCACTGGTGTGTGAAGTGTGGTTTAGAGTTATTTATAGACTATCAAACAATTTGTTTATTTGTTTTCGGTAGAAGAAATAGAGACACGGGTTTCTTTATGGAACAATATTTTCACTTGCATCAACTAGTGTTTATATATTTCTTGCGAGAACAAATTGAAATGATGGTTCATGGGTTTATGAACAATGGTGAATGGCACATGGAAATGGAGCATTGGTGGAAGCACACAGAGGATAACATCTAAAGAAGTACTTGATTAAGGAGTTATTGCATTCATTATATTTGGAGCAGATAGGAATGTGGGAAAATAAGCAGGTAGGTGCTTGAAGCATCATTTGCTTGGACATATAGTTATAATCATATTTTTATGGAGTTGATTTTTATCACATGTAAATAGGCATATGGTTGTAAGACCTATTTAGGCATTCATATCCCTAGTTTAATGGTTCACCGATATAAAGTCTAGACATAGACCTAGGTGATGGGGCAGATGTTGTTTTCCCGGATACATAGTTTATAAACTTTGAGGGAGGCTAGGTGTTGATCCCGAGTCAAGTTTAAAGGGGAGAATGTTTGTTTAATATTGATTCGGTCATAGAGTAGATAAGATAACCTTGATACAGTCAATGATGGGTTTACCATTGGTGGTTTATGGGCCCATGGTTTTGGATAACCCATGGTATATGCCCATGCTATTTGATGTGATGAAGACTATTTAAAGGCTTGAAGAACTCCATTGTAAGATGCCTTAAGCGACATGATGTTTGACCAGCTTAGATAAGGTATATATATATGGAGTGTTGGTTTTCCCTGTTAAGGGTTTCCATGGTAAACATTGGCTTTATGTGCTTGTTGGTATTTCTATGTGCATGCATTTTTTGTTGTCTTTAATATTTCTCCCTCCAATAATTAACAATAGCCCTACATGTATTGTTACCTCTACTAGGAACTTGATATTCTAGGATGAATGGGTTGATTTGTGCATATTTCTATCTTTGTGATTTTGATAGATGTGATCCAATTGTATTGGTCTTGCATGAACATATGGTTATCTTTGTAGGATGTTCTAGATAGCTCATGACATGGTGTCCATTGATTGTGCCTAGTGATGTTGATTTGAGGGATGACAGAGTTAGGTAGGCTACTTATGATCTAGGGTTATGTTCCTTCATATTCAAAGGTGGTTAATATTCTTTGGAGGATCATGATTTTGTGATGGCATGGGTAATAATTCCTTTTTAGAAGACAAACATAGTTACCAACTCGATGAGAACCATCCAGAGTTCTTGTTTTTCTAAAGCTCACATTTATTCATTGTTTTTACTCTCATTTCGAAAAGTGGTGTTATCAGTAGAACCCTTTTTTTCGGGGATAAATTTAACACACTTTACAAGCACAGTCTTAACAACCTTGTAATGCTACCAATTTTTTTTTTAAAACCAATTGCTAAATTAAAAATTAATGCCAACAACAACACATTTTTTTTAAGAGACAAAATTACTTCTTCTTTGAAACCGTGGCCTTAACAACCAATATCGTTGCCAACAAAATTCTTAAATTCAACCCCCGAATCGAAAAGTGGCACCAACAGAAACACCCTCCCTTTTTTATACTGTCAAAAATTGCAACTTTTTTGAAAACTGATACCCTACAACCAAAATATTAAAACATACCTTCAAATCAAAAAGATGTGCTACCGATAACACCTTGATCTTTTAGGGCTTAAAATTGCAACATTTTTAAACCATAACTTAAAAGTATAATGTTATTGAAAAAAATCATAAAAAAAATGAAACCCCCCACCAAAAAAAAAGGTCGAAATTTCTTTTTAATAAAAAATATTTTAAAATTTATTTTTCAATACCATTAAATTTAAAAATTGATTTTTTGGGGTTTGAAAGATGGAAAAAACCTTCACTATCCTCTCCTTTCTAGTACAAAAAAGGTCCAATTCTTAAAAAATAATTTAAAACAAATTTGAAATAAATAAACAATTTTATAAAAAAACTTAAAAAAACAAAATGCAATTTTTTTTAAAATCACTTAAAATTGAAAAAGAAAACCTAAAAAATAATGAAATATTAAAATAAATTTAAAAATGAATTTAAAAAAAATTGAAAATAAAAATAAAAATGGCATTTTGATGTTTAGGGGGAGTGGGGCAAGAGGGTGCTCCTCCCCTGTCCGTCGCTCCGTTAAGTTGTGCGTGCGGGGGAGGGAAGCATGGGCTAGGTGGGAGGGGGGGCTATGGGGCCATGAGGGGGGGAAGGGGGTGAGGGGTGATTCCGAGAATCATGGCCCTTTCCAAAACCTCACTAAAATTTATTTTTCTTGTTTTCTTTAAATTCATTTAAGTTTTTATTTTATTTTATTTTTTTATATTTTGTTATTTTTTAAATATTTTTTTTTAATATTTTAAATTTGTATTTTAATATTTTTCATATCATTAATAATTTTTTATTTTAAAATTAAAAATAAAAGGATGATAGTAGAGGTTTTTTTTTTTTTTAATTTAAAATTTTTAAAGGTATTGAAAAATAAAAATAAAATTGTATTTTTATTTTTTTAATAGACAATATTTTTTTCACCTTTTTAAAAAGACAATAAGTTGTAATTTTGTCCCCGAAAAAAAAATACTATTTTTTGTGGCACTTTTTGTTTTAGTGGTTGATTTTAAGGTTTTTGTTGGTAATATTACGAGGTAAAATGCTGTAATTTTAGCCCTGAAAAAAAAAGATGCTATTGGTAGCACCATGTTTTGAAACAAGGGTTAATTTTGCTATTTTTGACCCAAAAATATGGGTTTTTAGAGACAAAATTCTCATTTTGAGGTCACAATTCTCATCAATTCGATAACTATGTTGACAATGATTGATTCCAAGACTACAATAGGTACAAGTTTGTAGGTAGTAGATTTGGTGAAGTTACAAAGGGATTCAAGATGTGTTGGTTAGAACACTTTACTAATGAAGAGGGAGTGTTATCTTTCATTGTTACTCTAAAAGTGTTTACAACATGTTTGGGGATGCTTCATGAGATTTGAGGCACATGGTGTATGATCAACCCCTAGATGGTCTATGATAGATTCACACATGGGAGATGGTCCATGATGGATTTTCATATTGGAGATGACTTACTCAATGGTTGGTTGACCTTAGTTGGATGCTTGCATGATATTCTTCCCTAGGGAATTGGAGATCTCTAGACAGCTTTGCTGACATTCTACATGATGGTCACATGGATATGGTTACTTGCTAGGATAATTCCTTTCTTAGGAGATGGAGTGTTTTGCATCCTAAAGGAGAGCATTGGGCCCTAGACAACACATGGTAGCTTGAATGATTTAATGGAGTCTCGACGTTAACTCGAGGACGCTTGGGTTTTGATAATGTTCATACAAGGGGTGTGGAGCTAATGGAGTACATTTTTGAATAGGATATTTGGAGTCATTAAAGGTGTGTAAGAGGAGCATTGGACACACCTCATGGGATTCCCTTGAATTTGGAGCCTTGCTTGTGGACGAAATCACCCCAGAGTTTTCCATCTGTACCCTTACAGTGTATCACTCCACACGAGTGAGCCTACATGTGTTAATGTTGGTTTATTTTAAGGGCACAAACCCATATATGTATTGTTGGCCTCACTTACCTATCATATATATAGGGGGAGGAGAGAGTCCTTCACTTCTCATTCAATCCTTATTCATTCTTGTGTAGCGATGTGATCAAGAGGAGCACACTACTCCTCTCTCTCTTGGATATTATTTTGTACTTGATTTCTCTCTCTCTCTCTCTCTCTCTCTCTCTCTGATTTAATGCTAGGTTTTCTTGAACTTCTTGGATCATCTTGAAAACTATGGTTTTGAGATGAAACCCTATGTTGTACTTAGTGAAGAGGAGAAGAAGAGGAGATGTCTTCCTTGGAGGAAATGCTTGTCTAATGCATGCTTATTGGATGTCTTTGGTGAGAGCTAGGTTTTTCTTGGTTTTCCTTTAATAGGGTTTTGGAGAGCTAGAGAAATGTACTATCCTTATGATAAAGCTATGGTATATATATGAGCTTCATATTAATGCATATTAATGAAGTTTCTAGTTGTCCAATATTTCTGTAAATTGCAAATTTAATTTTCAGCCATATAATCTTCATGGTTTGTAATTTCCAACACTATGTCTCGTTAACTTGACATAAGTTAAGGGTAAATGTATTAAGTGAGTTAACATTTGTATTGAAGAATATAAGGGTTTTTTTGTTATTGTATTTACAACTATCATAAGTGTTTTTGTATCTATTATATGCATGATAAGATTTCCCTAGAGGTTTGAAACTCATTGGAACACATTGGTATCATTTCTCTTGAATTTATTAGTGGATTGGGGTTGTTAAGAGTTGAAATATAGTATGTTGTTTGTTAATATTTCATAACATCCATACACCTGAAAATTCATAGGGTTATGATCTAGGAAACCTCTAAGAAAGAGGTGAAATTTTTTAATTGCATAAGAAACCTCCATCCACAGAATTATCTATATGGTATCAGAGATTTTGTTGCTAAGATCACTCTAGGTGCAAGAGGGAGTTTGTATTTATGCTAAATATTACCTGGAAAATGTGTTTGACCTGGTTTGAGGTTGTTGGGTGTACCCTATCTTTCTTTGGAGAAGCACTTGAACCCTAAAAGGGGTTTGTATACTTGATATATTATTGGATTTATGCACTTGAGGATGTTTTTAGGATGTGTAAGGTGACTCTCAATCTTAGAGACCATGATAGGTTGGATGTAGCTTCCAAATGTGTTTCTTGGAAGTTTAGACTTTAGTTACTTATGGAGGAAGTTGATCTTTGGGATCATATATTGAAAGAGAATCCGAAACCTACCAATCCAACATAGTTGGCTGCTCATTGGAAGAAGCAATCCAAGGTGAAGAGAATCATAATTGATTATGTGAAAGACCATTTCAGCTCTCATGTTGCAGAGAAGAAAACAGGTAAGAAAATGATTGAAGATTTGGTTGAGTTGTTCCAAATCCTCGTGCTTCTCAACAACTGCTCTTGCGAAACTAGTTTTTAGTCATTCATATAAGCAAGACATATATTTTTGTGAGTTATTTGACCAGGATCATTAGGTCGAAAGACTAGTTGGATTTCATTGGAATAAAAGTGGAGGATCATGTGTTGGTTTCCATTGCCTTGAATGGAATTATTTCTCCCTAGATGCCCTTTTAAGTGTTTGTGCTTAATAGACCTTGCCAAAGTTTCTAAAGCTTTGGATTGATCTTGTGCAAGAAGAAATTAGATTGCAATTTTGTTCAAAGAAACAAGGGGAAGTAGATGCAATTGGTCTCATAAAAAAAATGAAGAAAGTTAGCAAGAAAGTATACAAGAAGAAGGAAGGTATAGATAAAGGAAATAACAAATTGAGTAAGGTGATGTGTTTTTTATATCATGAGATGGGACATTATGACAACCATTTCCATTGAAGAACAAGGGAAAGGGTATGGATCATGTGTAGTTGGGACTGTAAAAGGCATAGAGGAGGATCCCTCTTAGTTTGAAACTTCCTTTTTCCATGACCTCTTGATTTCAACAAGAAGCTAGCATCCTTGCACCAAGAAACTTTGTGATTAATAGACAAATGTAAACAATGGCTATGGAATGCTACTATGTTCTAGGTCTATTTGGGGCTTGAATTGTTGTTGTTTGATGAATTCGAAGTTGACACTTGTCACTGTGTGATTTGGTGTTCAAATGCTAGTAAAAGACAATTCTATTAGTGTTGTTGATTAGATTGTCAATTTGATAGAGATCCATGTATTAGAATAATGATTAGGCTAGTGGGTTATAGATGATATGCTTCCACTGGACAACAAAATCGATTTTTTAGCAACAAAAGACATGGTCTTGTTCTAGATGTTAAACATTCATCCATGTCATAGAAGACTTAGATTTGCACAAATATGGTGTCCATATTTTCCTAGTTGGGTCTAGGATTAGTAGATGGAGCATGATGCATTGATCCATTGTTGTGTGTGACAATGAAGGACGATGTTTACAAAAGATTTGTTGGTTGTGCTACCGATTGTATGAGAATTAATTGGTCTATCTAAGTTGAACAAAGGATGGTTTGGTGTGTCCAAGATGGGAACAAAGTAGCCCCAATTATGGTGTGTCCAAGATTCAAGGCTTGGTCTCTATGATGAATAAATGCTTCAACTTAACTAGGACATATGGAAGGACATCTTCATGCTTGGGTGCATAATTTGAACTAGCCATTCAATCTTGATTGAGCTCGAGGACAACTTATGCACATCCACACAACATAGTTGAGCTAAGTCACTAAATTGAGCACCTATTGTATTAATTTTTGGTTGTTCCTCATCGTGGTTTGTGGTACAATGGAGGTTTCATGTATGAGAAATATGGTCATAAGAACTATTTAGGAATTTGTACCCCTGATTTGATTTTTGCATTATACTCATGGTTTGGAGATTGACAATTAGTGTGTGCATAAGAGGTCAGGTCTTTGGTTGATTAAGTGACTTACTTTTAACGAGCCATGGATTTTATCTTCGTAGAAGAACTAGAATTGACGTGGATGTATACATATTTTTGAAATCGAACTTCTCGGATTCATAAAGTTGATGAGGAGACTGATAATGCATACTTGCTGGGTCCCCCTTATATACATATGGAATATATCATTAATATATGATGTTATGATTTCATAAAATCATACTTGCACGGGCCCGCCTTATATATACACATTGAATATATCATTAATATACGATGCTACGAGTTCATTTACATTACAACGTTGCGCATAAAATCATATTTGCGTCGCGGCCTTATATATACACATTTCATATATCAACTAATACATGATGCTATGAATTCATTCGCATCCAATGAGGAAGCGAACAACTGTTTTAGAAACTTTGGAATGATGCTTGTCCACTACATTGTGAATCGTCCCACTTTATTTGATTAGAAAGTTTTGCATTAAAAAAAAAGGCAGACTGTAGATTAGAAAAAATATATCCAATTGAGGGTTGAATGGAATATTGGATCATGGATGTTGAAATATTTTTGAAATCGTAGTAATGGATGTTTAAATATTGGATTCATAAAATTGATGTGGAGAGTAATGCTCCTGGCACAAAATTATACTGGTACGACAGTCCTTTATATACATAAACATTGAATCTTGAAGTGGATTCGTATGCAACAAAAAAAACTTAACAGAGTATCTTGATATAACAGCTTGCACACAACTTCAATTTTGAAAATCACCAAATAAGAGGTTTTAACTTCTTTCTATGTCTCAATTTTTCATATATCCAATCCTAATGGATTTCAAAATTTGAAATAACTATCCTTATTAATATAATAAAATAACAAATATTATTGAATTATTTTGGATTTTCTTTTTTAAATATCAACAATTAATGTTTCCTAAAATGAAATAAAATAGAGCTTATGGCTACACCCATGTTTATTCTTGTTATCAAGATTCGGGAAGACATTAAAAACACAGGTGGGAAGGTATTTAAATGTGGATTCTCAAAAATCAAATATAATGAGAAAATAAGTGTGCAAGAAGGTATTGCGTGTAGGTTTTGGTCACTATTTCTAAATCCTTCATCTTTTTCTCCCTCTTAACCTTCACTTTTCAACCTACATGATGTGAGAGAGTCCAGTTTCCAAAGATTCCCCATGAATTTTAAGTTGTGAGCTTGTCAACCATTGCTATAATATTTGTAACTTATACAATGTGTTATCCATGTAACTTGCAAGTTGCAACCTCCATCTACTATAGAATTTGCAACTTGTACTATGCATGGCCTTTGCTATAGAATTTATAACTTGTGTTATGTATGCTTTACACAAAAATCAACATTCAAGAGTTGGGTTATATCTTATTCAAGGACTTCCGTATTGCTTCTAGCTCTCCAATTACAGTTAGCAATTCATATATCTCTGAATAACTAGTATTTAATTTGACCAAAGACTTTTGATGTGCCACCCGCCGCAAATCTTGAATTCGTTTAAAACTGGAAAAATCGATGTATTCAAGCATCCTTATATTTCCCAGTGCTTCGCAGGAGATGGTTAAATTCAAGCATAAGTGTAAATCAAGATATTTAAGGATAATTAAATTTTGGCAAAGTTCCTTCACTATGGTCAAATTCAGGCCTGGATTCAACAAACCATATCCAATCCCGTGTATGGAACTTCCAATATTGTGAAGATCTATGAGCCAACATTTCATATAGAACATTCATACCACTATTATGATAATCTTGGGGTTGTTCCAGACCGCCTCCCAACACAATTCCTTCACAATGGTGGAATTCAGGTCTCAATGCCAGGAAGAGACGCCAATAGTTTCTACTGTTGGGATCGGAGTCTGCAAGACAAATATTCACACACAAAGAATGGTATGAAGAAAGAATGATAAGCAAACACATGTATTCCACTGCGATTTCATTTTAGGACACTTGGGCATATAGAAAATGAAGCGCCATACCAATATGACAACTGTGGTCTTTAGTTGTATGGGAGATATAGCCAAACGTGGCGGCAAGGTAAATCTGTGTAAAATTTAATAGTGAATTAAATGTTTAATGTCAAGTAAGTTTGTTAATCACCTAAACGTGGCAATTAGATGGATAAACAATAATTTCTTAATGTCATGATTAAGTAAATGTGAAAAAGTAAACATGTTAACGGACTCATTCAAAAATGATAGAAAGTTATGAAAATGAAATCTCACTCATTAATTTGAAAGGATGACAAAAAATATGCGAACATCTTCAATTGCCAACCAAACTTAATTAAAATGTATAATTAAAAGATCATTAAATATGTCCATTTCCAATAGATGTACGCTTATCAGCGTAATTAATATACCATATTGTAACTTCTTTTACATTATGACATTTCACATCAATCATACTTACCTCACTTCCTTATATATACACATTGCATATATCAATTAATATATGATGCTATGACTCCATTCACATCCAATGAAGAAGCGAATAAATATTTTAGAAAGCCTATGGAATGAACTTCTATTTTGGAATGATTCTTATCCACTACATTGTGAATCGTCATACTTTAATAGATTATAAAGTTTTGCATTAGAAAAAGGAAGACTGTTGATGCGAAAAAAGTATCGAATTTTAAGGGTTGAATGGAATATTGGATCATGGATGTTAAAATATTTTTGAAATCGAAATTTTGGGATTCATAAAATTGATGTGGAGAGTAATGTCGCTGGCACACAATTATTCTTGTACGTCACGCGTTTTTATCCATACACATTGAATATATCAATTAATATACGATGTTGGATTCATCCATGTGAATCTTCACACATTCTCCATGTTGAAAATTAAGAGGTTATATTTAGAATATGCCTCCATTGAATTCACTCTTCTCTTCTGTGGTCAAATGTGGAACAAGGTTCTACGGAGAAGTTGGTTAATTATGGAAGAAGGTTTTACAGAGAAGTTCGTTTGTGGTCAAATGTGGAACAAGGTTCTACGGAGAAGTTGGTTAATTATGGAAGAAGGTTTTACATAGAAGTTCGTTCATTAGGAAACAATTTTTGAGTAAGGGATAAGTGGTCATTATATCGCTTTGTTAGTTTGGTGGTTTTTTCTTCATAATCCAATTTAAATTTGGTTGAAATTTTCAATTTTAATCTAAAATTGTGATATTAGATAATCTAACTTAAATTTGGTTGAAATTTTAGTTAAATGTAAAATTGATATTTCAATCATCACATTTTTAACTAATTCCAAGGATGTAGACTCTAAATCTACTTAAATATTCAAAATTACAATTTAAACAAGACAAATTAACATTTCAAAAGTTTTTCATCTCATAAATATGGCTGATATGGATCCCTCAAATTTTCTTAATGCCCCGTATCAAATGCCAAATTTTTATAATTATTTATATTATTTAAAAGAATATATATATATATATATATATATATATATATATA
>JZKD02S0093455.1:944463-956761 GCA_000966675.3 Picea glauca | reverse complement strand
GTGTGAAGTAAACAGTCCAATGAAAACTTAGCCATGATAAAAGTAATGTTAAATACCCTGCATATTCATGTATAAACCATCAACATCATAATGAGATCATCATTATCTAACTAAGGAATTTAATTACATTTTAATCTATGAAAGGAAATCGTGTGAAATAAAACTACACTATGTCTATTCTAACCATTGAAACTAACATAAAGAAATAATTAAAAACAGAAATTTAAAGCATGATATTAAAAAGTAAATTGACAATCTAATTTAACCAACAACTAATTAAATGAAATCTATATAAACTGAAGTAAGCAAGATATGACTAGAAACTAGAACTAATTCTATCTATCCATCAAAGATCCCTGTCAAATGAAGCCCAAATAGAACTCTGTTTTAATCTAAAAACAACTCTGTTTTAAACTTGACTGTAAGACAATACATAAAAGTGTAATATGATATCTAGATGCATATGGAGTTAGTGTAGAGACTTGCAAGTCTATTCCTACCCTACAGAACTAATTCATGCTAACATAATCCATCACAGTAACCTACAAAAGAACAATAAAACAATTAAATCATAGCTAGCTAATTAAAACATAAAACATGCATGTACATGATATAAAAGACAATTTAAATTATGAAATGTAGAAACAACACACTGATCATCACCAAACTGCTGGTGGCCCCCCCAAAAAGTCGTGGCTACCCTCTACAAGCACACCACGAACTTCAGCAGGCCGAATTCACCATGAAAGTCATAAACGCAGTTATGGCACTATTCTAGCAATGTGAAAAATGAAAAACAGAGTATAACGAGTTTATCTCCAATTTGATGGCTATTCTACTTGCCTAACAATCTGATGATCATCCTGGTAGTATTTATAAGCTTACAACCCAGGTGGTCAACCACAGGAGGGTCGAACCACCTCCAAATTCGACAAATTACATTAAATGCACCCATAACTAACAAAACGGAGGATCCCAATAAGCGTCCTTTTTGGACAACTAAAATCGAGTTGTCTTGAGCTTAGTAGCTGGAGGGGGCGATGACAAACAAAACCCATGTGCTTGATTTGTTCACCACTGGCCGCCAATACCATAACCGACAACTTGCCTTGCATTTTTGTGCAATACTAGGTGCCATAACGAGTGTCGGATCAAGTACTAGAACAAGTGCTGGATCAAGTGCCGGAACAAGTGTCGGACCAAGAAACATGGGGTGTTTTTCCCTGTAACAGCAAAAAAACATGAATTAACTCTTGGAAACCATAAAATATGATAAATTAAACTTGATTGAATCACAAAACACGAATTATATGTACCTCGTGCCGATTGTATCATTTTACCATAAAATTCTTCAAAAAGCTCCTTTGAAAGATAAAAAACGCATATGTACATATGGCAAAAAGTGTATAATAACATCATGAAGATGATCATATCTCGGGCCCAACATACCCCCACACTGACGATTTTGCAGGTCCCACTGCAAACAAAAATAAGTCATCCCTCAGAACTAGGCTTGCTGAGGAGGGCCGACTTTAGAAGCCTCTCCTTCTTGCTGTGTAGGCTTAGCCTTATGCCTCTTATGTTTCTTTAATTGTGCTCTTAAGTTGCGGTTAGATTGGGTCATCCCATCGATCAACCGCTGAAGGGAGTTAACTTTTGCTTGAAGGACTGCATTGTCATGATGAAGGTGTGCATCTATTGTCTTCCTCTCTTCTAATTGTTGGAGAAGCTGATGGTTTTCCCTTTGTATCTCCTCTATAGTTGGGGCAGAATCAATGATCTCTGAGGAAGGCTTAGGTCCTTTGAGGGATGTGGTCAATTTATCAAATTTAGGATCAAAAGTGGGAATGGGTGAAGTAGGTGTGATGGGATATTGGAAAGGTGAGGTAAGTTCTAATTTCATTTTCCTTAGTGGCTCTAATCCATTCGCAGAGACTTCTCTAGGTTGCTTATGAGGGCTCTCAAGGTCGGAGGATACTTGGATAGGATCCAAAGTAGGCTAAGGCTTTGCATAAGGCTTGCTTCTTATGTTCCAGGTACTCTTCCAAAAAGGTCCCTTACCAAATCAGTTGGCTCCTCTCTTGTTTGTGGGAATGATGGGAAAGTCTTGCTGCATTACTTCTTGGGAATTATTAGGTGTAGGATCAAGAGAAAATGAAGGCATTGGGGGGTCAACAATAGGCTTCTTTTGGTCTTTGTTCTTGGTCTTTTTCCCCGATGAAGAAGTAGGAATATCAACAAGCTTTTAGTATTGTTTCGACAAAGAGGGAGTTTGTGCAAGGGAGTTTGGAGTTTTTGGAGAGTGCATCTTGGATGGAGAGATAGTTTTTAGGCTAAGTAGCTTCCTGCTGGTCTTAACTGTCAAGTGAGGATTTGCAAATTGGTAGATAAAGGCATCCCAACTTTTCCCCTGCTTCTCTAGTTCGGTAAGAACGAGGAGTTTGATCAAACCATGGTGGAAGAGACTATTGTGGGGGTTGGTCACATTTTTCCTCACTTGAGAGGACATTTTCTCCAAGCTTTTGAGAAAATAAAAAGGGAAGTTTAAAGGTTTATTGAACAAAAAATGAGCCAACAATCTAAAGTGACAAGCTTTGATGGTGGAGTATCTACCTTCACATGTAATTAACTGTGTGATGACGATAAGGGGATTGACCAATTCTGGCTTTATCCACTCCTTATAATACCCTTTCGCTCCTGAAATGCTCTCGAATTCGGGCTTAAACACCCTGTTATAACTTGAGCGCGACAATTGATGATTCTTGAACCACCTATTTCCCATTCTTGGAAGTTCTGTTGCAGCAGCAATTTACTCTTCCGTGACTGCAAAATTGAGAGACCCTACATGTGTTATCCTGCCATCAAAACCAACTGCAAATTGCATAGAAAGAGCATCATCATGGCCTTGCAAACTCGACAGAAATGGACCCCAGCTAGCATGGAAGAACACTTCCCTACACTGTGCAAATTCTGGAATGGAAAAAAAGTCTGCATAGGAGGAGGGTTCGTATCACTTGGGCATTGTGACAGGGTTTGAATTCACCAAGCAAGGGAGAAATCGAGCCACAAAGAGACATGACTTGGGCATAGTCTGAGTGCAATTGGAGCAGAGGGAAAATTTTACCAAGCAAGGGTGCAAACAGGCCAAGAAATGGCACGGGTTTAACATAGTCTGAGTGTGATTAGAACAGAGGGTGAATTCGACAGAGGTTGGGTGCGATTCCTTAACGCAGGCAGAGCAAATGGCAAGGGAAAATGAAAAAATAGAGTGCCCAACCTGATTTTGGATGCTCTTATGGTGGAGGACGTTTCCCACATGTGTGCGTGAGCTGCAATGTGTGGGAGATTTGAATTCGATGGCAAGCTTGGGAGCAATGGAGTGGTGCGTACTTATATCAATGTTCAAGTCTTTTGACTTGTACATTTGATCATAACCATATGAGGCATCTCTTAATCAATGCATGTAACAAATTTAATTAAATTTGATTAAATTCTAGTTCCATGGAATCTAGGACATTTATTGGTATGCAATGCAATGGCACTTCAAACGACACTTTAAACGACATTGCATCTGACACCTCATCCGATACTTCATCCGGTACCCCTGTGTTAAGTGCATTTTGGCCTTTTTTAATGGACAACCTGCAATTTTTGAAGTATTTTTTTTGACAACCATAGTGGTTAATGAGCAGAGGCAGAGTTACTCATTCATCTTGTATATGACATATAGTGTCAAAAAAATAAATGGGTTATAGCAAGCATAAAACATGTATTGCCAAACCTACAGTATGCAGCTTGTAATGGAAGATAACCAATAAAGAGTGGTCTGTTAAGAATGAGTTCAGTAATGTATAGCATATAGGAGCTAAGCATTGAAAAATAATATGACTGTCAATGTAATAACCTGTATCATGGTAATAATACAAAAATTCTTGCAAAGACTCCTTTCTCTAGGCAATGATCATTTGTCAGCTCATGAACCCCTTCCCCACACCTAAGTATTGGGACACCTCACAATCAAAAGTGTAGGAAACTAGTCAGTATCCCGCAATAGCCAAAGATTTACAGTATGTCAAGTGTAAAGATGAAATTTCACAGATTGGTCCGACGAGACAGTTAGGAGATGGACCCACCTATAGGATAAGAGATCCTATATATAGATAAGAAGAGGTAGGCAAGAGAGTTTAAAGATAGTCTTAGATTCATTTCCCAATGGAAAATTGATGAGATTCATTAACCTTAGCTTAACAACACATACTCCATGCCAACTTTGTCTGCAAGTAATGTCGTACATCAGGACAAGTTTAGATTTATTATTTATTTTTGTCAGATCATCATCCTCGCTAGGTAGAATGCCCTGCTGCCATCAAGCCTGTTCAATACTCTGACAGGTTTACCTAGTCATACCACAGGCCAATACCCGTTGCCAATAGACTGGCCTCTTAAACCCTCAGAGACTGGCCCTCCATCCTTTAAGATATTAGTATAAGATTGATTATGCAAGAAGATGGGGGAACAACTTTGAAACAACTTTTTCTTTCTTTTGCTTTTTAATTGGGATGGTATTTATGTTAGAGGATGACTTTCCGTTATATTGTTTAGTGGTTTTCCTGATGTAAGGGGTACTTGAGCAGATGTGGCCTATCTAAAGATATGATATAATCAAGCTATTTAGTGTATAGTGGATGGTACCATTGAGAAAGAACAAAAAGGTATCTCTAGGCTCAACTCACTTTCTTCTTTTGTAATTATTATGATGTTTCCATGACTAACTTCTAATGAGACCTCCTTATTACTCTTTGATAAAGACACTTGACTTACTTACTCAGGTTTCTTGGAAAAACTATATGAGATACCTCTAGGCTTGATAGTTAAGGTATCACTTCCTTATACAGTGGTGAAGAGTTTCAAGAGAAACTGCTTTAGAATGCCTTAAACAATGAGAATGTTTTCAAAAATACGGCTAACTATAGTAAGTCAATATTCATTTGATGCTTTAGTAGACACAAAATTCAAGTATAACAATGTTTTGAAGAAATATCTTGAAATTGTGTACTCTTGGTGAAATAAATACTTACAAAAATATCTAAAATTGCCTTATTAACAAAATACAAAAACTATTTACATATATAGAGTAGGAAACTCAGAAAATTTTTCAAGAACAAGGGGGGACTTCCCCATCTACTAAGGCCAATGCCTTGTTAGCTGTCATGACCTATAGAAAATCTTCTCTGGAAATGGGCTTATGATAAAACTTAAGTCGGTGTCCATTTACCATAAAGGAGACTTGTCCATCGTCAATTGTTTTAATTTTTACAGCTCCATTGTCATAAACAATGTCTACCTTGTAAGGGCCCAACCAACGGGTGGTAAGTTTTCCTTTGAAGTTTTTGAACTAGGAATCAAACTACAAGGCCCAATCACTAGGTTGGAAGTGTTTATTTTTAATAAACTTGTCATGCCACTTGCTCCTCTGGTTTTGGACCAATATTGTCCGTTGGATGGCATCTTGCCTAATCTCATCCAATTCATTCAATTGTATGGCTCGTTTCTTCTGAGCCTCATCCAGGTTCAATCCTAATTCTGTGGCAATACGGAAGGTCCTTACTTGGAATTCTATTGGTAAAAGTACTTGTTTTCCGTACACTATCTCATAAGGGGTATGCCCAGTGGTATTTCTCCAGGTAGTTCGGTATGCCCACAAAGCCTCTGGGAGCCTATCAGCCCAATCTTGGTGATGTAACTGAACAGTCTTGGTCAAGATGGCTTTCAGAACTTTGTTTGTGGATTCTACCTGACCATTGGCTTGCAGGTGGTATGGAGAAGATTTACAATGTTTAATGCCATATTTCTTTGTTATCTCTTTCATTAGCTTGGAAGTGAATTGAGTGCCTTGGTCGGTAACAATTTCACGAGGGACATCGAAGAGGGTAAAGATGTCTTCATAGATGAATTCGACAACATAATTCTTTGTGGCCCTAAATAGAGCTTTTGCCTCTACCCATTTGGTGACATAGTCCGTACAAACCAAGATATAGTTCTTCCTATGGGACATGGGTGAAATTGGTCCTACAAAGTCGATGGCCCATTTTTCGAAGGGTTCTATCATAACTTGGGCTTGCAAAGACATTTCGTTAGATGATGTAGGTATACCTATCCTTTGGAAACTATCACAACTTCTCACATACTTGGAAACATCTTTGAAAATACTAGGCCAATATTAACCTAAATATAATACCTTATATGCTATGTGTTTGTCAGAGAAATGGCCACCACATGGTCCATCATGACAACTTTGTAGTATTTCAAGGACCTCATCCCCTCAGACACATCTATGAATAATAAAATCAGGACTTGTGTGAAAAAGATCATGACCAACCCAAGAGTAATTAGCACTTTGTGTAATAATTTTCCTCTTTTCATGAGGTGACAAATGAGACGGTAACTTCCTAGTAGCCAGATAGTTTTCCATATCTGCAAACCATGGGGTATTGATAGAAAGGGAAAAAATATGCTCATCTGGGAAACTATCATCTACAGGGATGTCATCATCCTGATTCTTTATTCGAGAAAGAAAGTCAGCGACTACATTATCCTTTCCAGGTCGGTCAAGCACAATAATATTAAATTCTTGTAATAACAAGAGCCACCTATTCACTCAACCATTAGTTATAGGTTTATTCATGAGGAACCTAATGGCGGAATGATCAATATGTACAAATAATTCATAACCTGTAATGTAATGACGAAATTTGTTAATAGCATGAACAACTGCCAAGAACTCTTTCTCAGTGACTGTATAGTTCAACTCGACAGGGGACAAGTTCTTGCTTACAAAATAAATGGCATAGGATTGCTGGTCCTCTTTCTGCCCTAATACCCCTCCGATTGCAGTGTCAGAGGCATCAGTGGATATATGAAATGGGAGAGTCCAATTGGGCCCTCTAAGAATTGGTTCCTCAGACAACTTGGATTTTAGGGTTTCAAAGGTAGTTTGACAATGCTCAATCCAAACAAAATCAACATCTTTTATCAATAATCCAAACATAGGTGCAACAATCTTTGTAAAATTTTCAATAAACTGTCGGTAATATCCGACATGTACAAGAAAGATTCTCACCTCTTTCTGAGTCTTAGGGGGTGGGGTCTAATAATTACTTCAATCTTTGCAGGATCGACTTTTATTCCTTCAAATGAAACATGATATTCTAGAACCAGTCCTTCAGTTAGCAATATTTTGCATTTTTCATGACTTAGGGATAGGTTCATTTCCTGGCATCTAATGAGGACTTTTTCTAAGTTGTCTAAGGATTTCTGGTAAGTGTTTCCATAAACTTTGAAGTCATCCATGTAGACCTCCACACAATCATGAATAAGATCGACAAATATCCCTAATATTGCTTGTTGAAATGCGGCAGGAGCATTACACAATCCAAATGGTAAGACCTTATAGGCATAGGTGTCCCAAGGACAAGTAAAGGTAGTCTTGTCCTAGTCCTCGGGTGCTATAAGAATCTGGTTGTACCCGCTATACCCATCTAGAAAGGAGAAATACTTCTTCCTGAGTAAGGTATCTAGAACTTGGTCAAGGAAAGGAAGAGGAAAGTAGTCTTTCAGAGTGGCCTTATTGAGTTCCCAGAAATCAATACAAATTCTCCATTTCCCGGTCACTTTATTTGGAACCACTACTAGTGGGGATACCCACTTACTGTCGGAGATGGGATAGATAAATCCAACATTTAACAACTTTTGTATTTCCTCCTTGACTATGTCTTTGAGTGCTTGGTTCATCCTTCTCTAGGGTTGCCTAACAAGTGTTACTTCCCCCTGGGTGTATATATGGTGGATACATGTGTCAGGATGTATACCTTTCATGTCAGTGTATTCCCAGGAAAATGCTCTTGATTGTTCTTTAAGGATATCTACTAATTGTTTCTGTTGGTCTGTATCTAGCCTAGAGTTTATATGTAAAACTTTCCTTGGACTAATCTTATAGGGTATAGTATAAGACATGGAAGACTCATCTATTTTGAAAATAAAAGATGTCGAAGACAAAATGGACGGATCTAATTGTTCTTGAAATTATTCCCCAAACATGTACTCAAATTGGGGAAAAGACTGTGGAAAATCCACACATGTAATAACATAAATGAATTGGTTTAGCACATTTTCTGGTGTATGCTCCTGAAGTGCCTTTGCATGGTCACTAGGCAATACAGGTTCTTCCCAGTCTTCGTTCTCGTATGTACATTCAAGCCACCATAGATTCTCCATAATAGGTTGAGCTGGAGGGTAAATGGTGAGCTTCTGGACAGAGAGACCATTTGAGATGGTCATTTCTCCTTCTCTACAACCAATAAATGCGTTGGTTGTGGCTAGCCAAGGTCTTCCCAAAATAACAGGATGGCTTCGGGCAGGATCCTTTGAATGAATGACAAGAAAATCTACAGGGTACTCCCATGAGGCTAAAGTAACCATGACATCATCTAAAATCCCTTCAGGTATAACCCTAGTCTTATTTTCTAATTCCAAAATGGTTGGGGTAGGCCGAAGAAGAGGTTGTAACTGTAATTGTTCCAAGGTAGTAGCGATCATAACATTGATGGCTGCCCCTAGGTCTATGAGAGTGTTTCTGATGGAGACCTCCTTAATGGTTATGGTCACTACGAGGTTTCCTGGATTCCCATACTTTGCTAGCTTTGGCTGCTCTGATATGTACTCATAGAGTCCTCCTACCAAATGTATTGTAGGGGGGTCCTTTTGCTTCCTACCTGGCTTCTTAATACACAATTATTTGACTAACTTACTATATATTGGAATGTCTTTAATGGATTGAAGCAGAGGAATCTTGACACAAATATTTTTCAATTCATTCAAAATGTCAAATTCTGGTTGGGTGGTAGGTTTCTTGATTACCAATCGGTTTGGATAAGGAGGGACCTTCGTAATTTGTGAAGGTTCATTTTGGGGAAGCTTGGGTTCTTGATTCTTTGGAATAATAACATATTCCCTCCTAGTGTCATCCGTGGGTTTTTGGGTGGTTTCCTCTTCTTCTTCTTCCTGGATGACTACTGAAGGTATTTTCCTATCTAGAACTTTTCCCGATCTTAGTTGAATTTCCTGTAATGGAACAAGAGTAATAACATATGCCGGGAAGGCCTTCATCTCAACATTGTTAAGAGGTTGAGGGGGCTTATTATTGGGATTCAGCACTGGCTGTGTCGGTAATAGTGTTGGTCTCGGGGAGCTTTCATTTTGAAATTGGAGTGGTTTTTGTTGTGGGATAGGAGGTAAAGGTGGTGGAACAAAACCTGCCAGAAGCTACAGAGTGTTTGATGAGAACTGAGGATAGGGATGGTTGTACATAGGGATAGGTGGAGCTTGAGAATTTCCTTGGTTGTGTCCTCCCCTCCATCCTTGCATCCAAGGATGTTGGTACTGAGTAGACTAGTTTTTCCAACCTGGTGAGTTACATTGTTGTTGTTGATAATAGGGTGAAACTTGAGATTGTAGATCTAGGTATGTGGATTGATTCCTAGGCTGCCATGGCCTCCTAGGTGCATAAGAAGACTCCCTAGGATCTCCACTCCTATAGATGGCTAATAAACCAGGCAATGATGGGCATTTTTCAGTCACATGGTCTTTTGTATAGAAGCCACAAATTGAAATGTTATCTAATGGGCACTCCCTTGAGGAATGCTTGCTCCTGCATCTTGGGCAATATATGCTCATTGTTTCATTTTCCTCCTCCTGTTTCTTTTTGAGTTTAAGGGTATCCAACTGGGAACCTATTGTGCTTAAGATGTCAGTCTTGAAGTTTTCTAAAAGGTTCCCTATCTCTGCTCTCGTAATACCACCTAAACTAATTGGTTTTAAGCTTCTATTGTAAGGGTCCAAAACATTCTTCCCTGTTTTGGCTCTACTCCTTGAGTATTTTTTACACATTTCACATATTTCAGCAAATGGTTTATGAGAAATATCACCTGATTCCATTAGGTTAAGCATATCTAAATATTCTTCAGAAATTCCCTTAAGGAAAAGAGCCCTAACTGCATCCTCTGGGAGGTCATGGTATTTTGACTTTTGGGAGATGTAACCAAATCTTTCCATACAGTCTTCAACGGTCTCATCTTCTAATTGTTGGACTTTAAAGATGTCATTACGAGACTCTTTAGTCTTGCAGTAGTCTTGGTACTTCTTGAGAAATATGTCTTTCATGGCTTCCCAAGACCTAATACTGGATTCTCCCAATCCCATGAACCATCTTAATGCAGAGTCTTTGAGGGTGGCAGGAAAGAGTTTTAATTTATGGGCATCTTGCACATAGTTTTAGCTCCTGCACAAGATGTCAAATTCAAAAAGGAAGGTTTCTGGATCTTCACTGTTTTAACCATAAAAGGTAGGCAGTGATGAGAGAGGAATATTCTTCATGTTGACATTTGGAATGGTGTCTAAAATCAGAAACCTGAAGGTAGTTTCGGTTTGGTTTCCAGTTTCTTCTTCCTCTCCGTGTCTTACATTGTTATGGTCCTCTTGATCATCCATATTGGCTTGGTTTCCAAAAAGAGAGTACCTGAGTGGTTTTATCTTTGAAGAGAACAAGGTTTCCCTTTGATGAAAAGTTCTTCCTACTGATTGGATGTCTGGGAATCTACTCGAGCCGGTTGAGATTATTGGTGCCAAAGTTTCTGTGTTAATCTGAGAGATAATTATATTGGCTGAGCTACCAAACAAAATATTCACCTATTAAGGGTCTATGACGTCTTTAAAATTAGATTCCCCTGGTGGTGGTGTAAAAGAAAAGGTTGTATTGTTTGGTTTTGTGGAAGACTTGAGTGGTCTTGTCTCCTATCCTAGTATGATTGATGCTTCAATTTCTTGTTCTATAGTGCTCCCTGTATTAGTCCCTTCAGAGACTATTTTATCTTTTTGAGTCGAGCTAGCTCCTGTTTTTCGGTACCAGTCTGTGGATTTTATAAGTGAAACGTTCCTTCCCCCAAAGAGATCATAAGGAACCTTGGTTGAAAGGTCTGATTTTGATTTAATGTATCTACCTTGTGGGTCTCTAGGCCTATTCATGAAAGAAAGAAAAAACAAAAAGAAAAATCTACCATTTGATTCCTAGGTCTATTCATGAAAGAAAACAAAAAGAAAAACTACTATTGGGTTTTGGGGAACCTTCTATAGAAGATGCACAAGTTCTTACCTTTCGTCTTAAAGTTCTCTCGCCACCAAACTAATGATAAGGTCTAAGGATGATCTAATTCATAATTACTTCTTACCTTAAGACAACTCCCCGACAACAGTGCCAAAATGTTAGGTGATTTATATGTACTAAAAAAGACACTAAATTACCCTCAATTAAATTGTCAAAACAGGGTAAGTAAACTTAGAGTTGTAGAAAAATATATGCCAAAGCTAGAAGGTTGGTAAGAGTGTAGACTAACTAAGGAAAGAAGCTATCTAGGGCTAATCTACTCAAGCAAACCTATCTAATGAACAAACCCTACTAAGCAAGTTGAAACTAGGTAACGTAAGTACTTTTGGGCCAAGGACTGATGGATAGATCCCAAGAAAGAGAATGAAAACTCTATGAAAAGAAAACTAGTTCATGACAGTAAGCAAAGGTAAACTACTAAGCAAATGATGAAAGAAAACTACCTTTAACTTGCCAACCTACATTCAATGAGCAACTACCCCATCAAAGAAAATAAATAAGCAAGTAAGAAAAATAACCTATCTAACCTATTAAAGCAAATAGACAAGCAAGAAAAAACACCTAACTAACCTATTAAAGCAAATAGACAAGCAAGCAAAAGCACCTAACTAGCCTATTAAAGCAAATAGACAAGCAAGCAAAAGCATAAAGAAAAAGACAAGTAAGCAAAGACTTCTCATTGAACAACTACCTAGCCTAAGAGGCAAGTGAACTAAATGCCTAATGCAAAACTATTTCTCTTGCGTGAAAGGAAGTTTAAATGCTCAATGCAATGCATGAAGGGAAATCTAGTCTATTGAAAGCAAGAAAAACTATCAACTAAACTTATGAAAACAAGAAACTATCTCTTCTAATCTACGAAAGCAAGAAACTAACTTTAACCTATGAAACACTCAAATGTAATGATGGTGGTTGTGTGAATGCTTTCGGTGGTGACGGATGATATCTCGATGACACTTGATAAAAAAGGACAGTTCTAATGGTATAAGCTCAATACTAATTTCAATGGAAAAATGAAAGGTGTGAAGTAAACAGTCCAATGAAAACTTAGCCATGATAAAAGTAATGTTAAATACCCTG
>JZKD02S0093455.1:918647-944413 GCA_000966675.3 Picea glauca | reverse complement strand
GTATAAGCTCAATACTAATTTCAATGGAAAAATGAAAGGTGTGAAGTAAACAGTCCAATGAAAACTTAGCCATGATAAAAGTAATGTTAAATACCCTGCATATTCATGTATAAACAATCAACATCATAATGATATCATCATTATCTAACTAAGGAATTTAATTGCATTTTAATCTATGAAAGGAAATTGCGTGAAACAAAACTACACTATGTCTATTCTAACCATTCAAACTAACATAAAGAAATAATTAAAAACATAAATTTAAAGCATGATATTAAAAAGTAAATTGACAATCTAATTTAACCAACAACTAATTAAATGAAATCTATATAAACTGAAGTAAGCAAGCTATGACTAGAAACTGGAACTAATTCTATCTATCCATCAAAGATCTCTGTCAAATGAAACCCAAATAGAACTCTATTTTATTCTAAAAACAACTCTATTTTAAACTTGACTGTAAGACAATAAATAAAAGTGTAATTTGATATCTAGATGCATATAGAGTTAGTGTAGAGACTTGCAAGTCTATTCCTAACCTACAAAACTAATTCATGCTAACATAATCCATCACACTAACTTGCTAAGAACAATAAAAAAATTAAATCATAGCTAGCTAATTAAAACATAAAACATGCATGTACAGGAAATAAAAGACAATTTAAATTATGAAATGTAGAAACAACACACTGATCATCACCAGACTGTTGGTGCCCCCCCCAATAGTCGTGGCTACCCTCTACAAGCACACCACGAACTTCAGCAGGCCGAATTCACCATGAAAGTCAAAAACGCAGTTATGGCACTATTCTGGCAATGTGAAAAATGAAAAACAGAGTATAACGAGTTTATCTCCAATCTGATGGCTATTCTACTTGCCTAACAATCTGATGATCATCCTAGTAGTATTTATAATCTTACAACCGAGATGGTCGACCACAGGAGGGTCAAACCACCTCTAAATTCAGAAAATTACATTAAATGCATCCATAACTAACAAAACAAAGGAACCCAATAAGCGCCCTCTTTGGACAACTGAAATCGAGTTGTCTTAAGCTTAGTGGCTGGAGGGGGCGATGAAAAACAAAACCTATGTGCTCAATTTTTCCACCACTGGCCACCAATACCATAACCGCCAACTTGCCTTGCGTTTTTGTGCAATGCTGGGTGTTGGAACGAGTGTCAGATCAAGTACCGGAACAAGTGTTGGATCGAGTGCCAGAACAAGTGCTGGACCAAGAAACATGGTGTGTTTTTCCCTGTAACAGCATAAAAACATTAATTAACTCTTGGAAACCATAAAATATGATAAATTAAACTTGATTGAATCACAAAACATGAATTATACGTACCTCATGCTGATTGTATCATTTTACCATAAAATTCTTCAAAAATCTCCTTTGAAAGATAAAACACGAATATCTACATATGAAAAAAAGTGTATAATAACATCATGAAGATGATCATATCTTGGGCCCAAGAGTGGTCATGTTGATTTGACTAAGGAGAATGATACATTCACTCAAGGGATTATCCATGCTGATTTGGCTAGTGGTGAGTGGCCCAGGCGTAGTCTTTCTCCTTAGTCATGTTGATTTGACAAGGAGTGGAAAAGACTTGAGGTGCTAATGTTTCTCCAGTTGGTTGCATTGGGAAAAAATTCTCCGATATTGGTCATGTTGATTTGACTGAGGAGAATGATACATTCACTCATAGGATTAGCCATGTTGATTTTACCAGTGGTGAATGGCCCAGGGCATTGATGCTATTCAACTATTAGCATTGGTAAAACATCCTATCATAGTGGCCATGTTGACTTGGTTGAGGAGGATGATAAATTCACTCACAGTATTAGCCATGCTGACTTGGATAGTGATGAATTGCCCAGGTACAGTCTTAGAGACTCAAGGTGCTATCGCATGCCTACTCTAGGTTGGAGAAATCTAAACTGACTAGAAGTGCATGTGAGGAGTAGTATACATCAACTGGGTGCATGCTGTAGATAATTACATTAACAAATGCTCTTTGACAAGTGTAAGAGGGAGTTCTAGTACATATCCACAGATAAGAAAATTGCAGACATTCTCACCAAGCCTATATCTAAAGTAAAGTTTTAAATACTTTAGAGACAAGCTTGGTGTGATGCAAAATGTCTCTCTCGTAGAGAAGGAGTGTTGAAGTTAGCAACATTGGGAATTTTTTTTTCCAAATTGGTCATGCTGATTTGACCAAGGGAGAATTGTACATTCACACACAGGGCTTTGCTAGTGGTGAATAGCTAGGTGTAGCCTTTCTCCTTAGTCATGCCGATTTGACTAGAAGTGATAAAATACTTGAGATGTTGGATTCTATCACATGCAGACCCAGAGTGGTCCTGATCTCAGAGAGAGTCAGTTGTCTTAGAGGGTCGAGAGTCGCAGAGGGAGCTTCCCCTCAGTTCAGGTGGGAGAGAGACATCTCTCAGGACTGATAGACAGGTGTCATGAGTCTAGGGAGAAGTTTGTATACTTCAGAGACAAGCTTGGCATGATGCAAAATGTCTCCCTCGTTGAGAGGAAGTGTTTATATTTGGACAACATTGAGAAGACATTCTCCCAGATTAATAATTAATAATATAATTATTAATTATTAAATAATAATATTAATATAATGTATTTTATAAATATTATATTATAATAATTATTATAATATATTATTTATAATATAATATATATAATTTATTATATATTATTATTATATAATAATTAATAATAAATTATCTTAATGAAAATACATAATAGAAAAGACATGTCCATTATGAAAGGGCACTTTACCAAAGTATATATATGGCCCTCATTGTCATTGCAATAAAGAATCTCATATCATCTCATATACAATATGATCTCATATAATATCTCGTATAAAAAATTCAATAATAAAGAAGTGATGGGATGAGAAATCTTGGAGAATCCTTCTATAAACCTGTTGATGGCCAGAATTGACAATGACCAGCATTCGAGAAATCACCCGGTTTGGGCCCCAATTAGACCCTTTTCTATTTGGGATGGTGATTTTAACTGGTTATAATGGGTCCAATTACCCATTTAAATGTTTTTCTCCAACAAATGGAGACTCAACTTGAAGCTTTGCTAAATCCTACTTGCATAAAAGAAAATGATTAATCTATCTACATTCTAAGCCTAAATTATCCTAACCGAGATATAGAAGTAATTCATGATGTCTCAGTTAGGAGCAAGAAGAATAACTGAAACTTGAGCATGATATAAAAGTAAACTATTAAGCTAAAGAAGTAGTTCTTTTAAACTAAGAACGATTAAAACAAATGCACATCAATCTTAACTCAGTAAATAGTTACTAAGGGAAGATCATATATAATACTCACACTTAATATGGAGGATTAAAAATATTGAACATGAGATAAGAAAGTTGTCTAACTAAGGAAACAATTCACAAATAAAAACAAAGATTAAAGAAAATACATACCAATAATGAATATAGTAAATAGTTACTAGAAATTATAGATACACATACTCACATGCAAATGTTAATTAACAAATTCAAACTGATCATGAAAGACAACTTATCAATGATTTTAAATAAACATGAGCTTGCATAACCAACAACAATGCAAAATATACAAACTAATAATCATAAATAATGAAATTTGTCAATAAAAGGAATGTTTTTCATTACACTCAAACCAAATAATAGTATCAAATCTGAATACCCTTCCAAGAGAACCTCTCTCTGACCTTCCTATAGGTTTTTAAAAATGCTTGATGGCCTTCTAGTGGGGAGTCATGTACTACAGCCAAAATATTCTTCCTGAGATCCGATCTTGGCACTAGGTAGATTCAGTATTTGTAGAAGATGATGTCATCAATGACTCTGTACCTATCATCATGTACCTTCCCATCCAAAATCTCACAAGTGAACTTGTCCTTGGAATATTCCACTAACAAGTGGGATTTCCAATCTGTTGAAATATCCATTAGAGAAAAAGGTGTTGGTCTCTTAGACAGTGCATCCACAACAATGTTATTCTTACCCTTGACATACTCTACGTCAAAATCAAAGGCCTGGACCTTTGTCACCCACTTCTATTGATGCTCACTGAGATCCTTCTGCTCAAGGAAATACTTCAAACTGTTATGGTCTGTCTTGACCACAAATTTGTTTCCCACCAAGTACTGTCTGAATTTGGTCAAGGCATGCATGATTGGAAGAATTTCCTTGTCATATATCAAGTACAACTTCTCAGGCTGACTAAGATTCTTTCTCTCAAACACAATGGGGTGTCCTCCCTACATCAACACTGCTTTGATCCCCTCTCCTGATGCATCACACTACAATACAAATGACAGCGTGAAGTCTGACAATGCTAAAATGGGTACATTCCCATGAATTCCTTCATGTGATCAAATGCCTTATGTGACTTGTTAGTCTAGATGAAGGCCCTCTGTCTGGTGAGATCAGTGATTGGTTCCCCCAAGTATGAAAAACCTCTCAAAAACCTCCTATAATAGCTACATATCCCAAAGAAACTCATCAACTCTATCACATTCTTGGGTGTTGGCCAGTCCAAAATGGCCCTGATCTTCTCCTGGTGCACTTGTACCCCTCGTGCGTTGATAATGTGGCCCAAATAAAGAAACTATGTCATGCCCATAGGAAATAATGTATTCTATAGGAACTTGAATGACAAGGCATTGGAGATTTTTTTCCCCACCATTCATACAAGGTGGAATGGCCAAGATAACAATTTTAAAGATGAATTGATAACCCATATGGTAAAATTATTTGGAAATACATTCAACAAAAAAGTGGTCACCCAGTTAGTTGGCGAGAGTTGGAAATATACCAGGGCCCAGTATAGGAAAATATTGGAAGAAAACCTCAAGTATGAGTGCCCTCCATGGTTTCAAAGAAAGAGTGGAAGACACTTATAGAGGATGCAAAGGTAAATATTCTAAAAATACAAGGAAAAGAACCACAGCCTGGTAAAGCAAGGTACGACACATATCATATTTTTAGTGAAATATGCTCAATTTTGTTTTAAATAACAATTGTGACATCTAACATATTTCAAAATTTTCATAGGCTTCCCGACACCTCCAAAGAAACAAAGGATATAATGGAAAAGCATGGGCAATATAAATTGGGCCAGGGTGGCTACAAAAAACTAAGAGCACAAATCGTAAGAATTAAATGATTAATTGTGGAGAATATTTATTTAATAGTAGCAAACAAATAATTGTTTTATTACAAGCAATTTTAATGATGCTATGCATAAGGGAAATATGTTCAAATCCGCTACCACCGAGGAAGACCTAAAGCTTGGTTTCAAGTTTGGTTGAATATCTAAAAATATTGGGGCATGCACCAATATCCTCAATTATGAAAATGCAGGTAAATAAAATCAATAAGGCCATAATTGTAGTATACTTGTAAAATCTATTCATGATTTATTATATCACCAATAACTAAATATTTATGTTTGTTTTAAACAAGAGAGCAACCGAAGCAGTGAGGACAACGATACTCAACAACTACTAGTTGATAGTGGGGAGTGTTTGGCGCATGATATTGGGGAGAAAAATAGCCTTTTGGGTATGCATGAGTTAGAAATAGAAGTATCTATCATGATTAGAGATATTTATTTTCTGGCGTGTACTTATAAAGTTTCTTCTTTCAATGGAAGAGCATGTAGCTCATGAGGGTGACCTGCAAGAGGAACAAACAATGCAAGAAATGAACACACTAGTTGTCACGTATAGAGATACAGTGATCCAGGAGGATATCGATGACCGCCAATCTTTTCCAACTGGATCAAAATAGGTTTTTAGAAACTTACTATTTTTTGCAGTTTTTCGGTTCCTGAACTTTTGGGGCCATTTTGAGTTAAACAATGTTTTTTTATGATCATGAACCTCAATAATATATGATGACATTTATTTATCCCCATAAATTAATCTCCTCTTCAATACCTTTCCAACGAGCTATCATGCCCCCTAAACAAAGATCGTATGCAAAAGTTACGACCCCGAGAAGTTGATGTATTAACTTACCCAAACGGGGCCCACATGATTTTTGGCACTTCATCTCCTAGGGTTACGTTTTTGGGTGTCTAGGGTTTTGGAATTCATGTTTATTGTAAAAAATTCTTTTAGAGCCTTATTGTACTCATCTTCTTGCGAATGAGCATAGCCGTCATATCTCTTCTTAGAGATAAGTTGCCACCATTCTAGCAAGCTTGTTTTAGTGTGCATTTTACAGTTCCAGCATATTTCTTATTTAAAATAGTCTAGTTTTAATGCATCTCTTTTTTTATTCACCGTGTCTCTGTGTTAATATCATAAATCCATTTTTTCATTTCATTCTGCTCATAAATTTGGATCAGACAGGTAAAGAGAAATATTGTAATGTTATTCAAAATAATGAAATAATTCTTTCAATAATATTTTAGCATGTCAATATGTCTGTTTTTTTTGTTGCAGCTGACACCCATTTACAGTTGCCTCCATTCCCTGCTCATTGACGTACCAAAAGTATGGTACATGAGGGAATGGAAACACAATCAACACAACTAGGACAGGGCACAAAAAATTCATTTCCAGATGAGGATGATGATATCCCACTCCTGGATTTTTTAGAAAAAAACCAAAAACCAAAAATAACTGATTGTATAAATGTAAGACTTTTATTTTGATGACTATAATTATTAATATGAATGAATGTTTATATGAATTGCCTCCTTATGCATGAATTTTTATATGTTTATGTGTCTTGATGACTTGGGTACTGATGCATGAATGTTTATATGTTTTCTATGTAAAAGAAATCATTTATTAGGTATGGGGAATTGAGAGCGATGTGAGGGGAGGCGGGGGGAGGGGGGGCATATGAGCTTCATGTGGTTGTCCATGTTCAATAGAGAATAACCTATTCTCAAAACAAAAAGAATCTCATTAAGGTATTCCACTTTAGTATTTCTGGATTCTTTTACATGTTTAAATGCATGTTTGTTTGCTTACATATTATTTACTCATATAAAATTTTTGTCTTTGATGATTTCTGCAGGTCTTGGTGATGGAAATGAAACTCGTGGACAACTCTTATCAAGTTGTATGGGAAAATGGACCTGGTGAAAGGACATTGATAAAGTAAGGGTTTTGACATGTTTTTTTATAGTCTAGTTAGCCCATTGGTTTTATTCTATTAGTAATTGATAATTGGGTGCCTATTTTACAGTTGCATGTGCAAAAGAGGGATGAAGGACATGCTGGATGGTTTGTAAAAATATCATGTAGAGAGTGATAAATTTGTCTAAATAAAGGTCTTGATTTTCAATCATTTCTATCATAAGGTATGTTTTCTATATGTTTTGTAGTGCCCATCCATTGTATTTCTTGCTCCATGTCATGATTTGAAGCTATGATCATCTTCAAATGGTTCAAAAGTAGCATTTAGACAAAATTTCGTTACTAGAAATTTCCTTCGGAAAGTCCCCACAATCAATTATAGACTCTTCTAGAGTATTCCTTCTATTGTAAGTAATGATCTCCTTTCTGAACACTTTGCATGTGGTCCATTATCTCCTTAAAAGGATTCCAATATTAAACCGATTCCTCACATATAAGACAATAAATCACATAGAAATGTAAATAAAGGAGATGAAGTTGTAGTCGATAGTCGATAAAGGAGCATGTAGGATATTAGTCTCTTATAGACTATGACTTCATCTCCTTTATCAGTTGTGAGTAGCTTGTAGTAGACAAGAATGGGGTGAAGAGGGAATTCTTGCTAGAGCCATGGCCTAAAGTGGCATACCATTTTATCAGATATATTACTTGTGATAGAAGACTAAGTTTGGTCTATGCATATAACTTCATATTTTTACACCATCTAACACATTATTTCACCAAAATCCTAAACAAAATTTAAGTATCCTATTTTTTCTCTTGCATTACCTGACAGAGATGAGCACAAAGGTAAAGAGAGGTAAGAATGAGGCACCAAAACATCATGGCATCATCAAGATAGTAGTTTTGATTCCTTAGAAGTATAGATTCTTAGTATTAATAACAACAAAGAGGTTCCACCCATATTTGATATGGCCTCATTAATAGCAACAAAGAGGTTCTAACTTATCTAAATACCCGTGTGAGAAAAACTTGGATGTTTCTATCTCATTCAAACTTTCCTAGCATTAGATATGCAACATATAATCAAGATAAGAACTTCCATTTCAATGTCAAAAACAAGTCCAACTACATAAATGCACCTAACGATGGCATGAACATCATCTTAATATGTAACCTGACACTCACCAAGGATGCAGTCCTAACTTGAATAGATACATGACATATATAGGTCCACCTATAAATATTGAAGCCAAAACAGAGTTGCATAATTACATTTAAGCAGAGTATGGAAACTAATAAATTGTTATATGATAGAAAAAAATTATGTAAAATATAACAAAAGAACCAGTGCATATAGAACATAAAAAAAATATCCACTGATGATATCCTCTCAAACACAAAAAAAACATGCCTTTTATGTGTTTAGATTTGACAAAACCTTGAAATAAAGCTCATTTCGCTACCCTAAAAAATAAAGCTCACTTTTCTACCCTAACTCCATGTCCTTCAAAGAAATGGAGAAAATTTGTATGGCAAGCCACAAGACCTTCAATCTTCAGCAACAGTGGCTCTCTCACTTACATAAATACCATCCAAATTTTTTCAAATATCCTTCTTCTTCATGTGACATTATTGTAAAATTAAAATTGCAATGTATAAGACAAAAACATCATTCTCTAGTTTTACTTCATGGTCAATACGTGTTGAACTCCTAACACATTTTTTTGTATAAATATTACATTTTTCAAGTGGCTAGTAGATGTAATTTTTTTCTTGCAATCATATCCAGAAAGGTATAAGAGACATTGAAAAGAAGAGTAGACTTAAACACTCAAACATCCATAGGCAAAGAAATGCCCCTCATAGAGCAGAGACTATAGCCAAAGGACCGTTGCAAGTCAATAGACTCTTGAGGTATGTTATCTTTCACCATTCCAAACATGTAGAGATTGAAGGAAAGAGATAAAAGGTTTTTTTATATCTCATGCAAGGAATTTTGAGAATCCTTATATCGAAGCTTCCATTTTCTTGCTAGATGAATATTCACAATGTAGTTTGAGGAAGGCTTTGATGACTCTTTCATAAAGCAATAAGGCTAGGAATGGCTCTCAAATGAATAAAGATTATATTTTTATAAGATGACACATGAATCCATTGGCATTCAAACCCATTATCTAATTGAGAATAAAGACAAAAACGTATGTAAGGTTGGAAAGACAAGTATGCTAGGATTTTTAATTATTCTAGGAAAGCCAAGGGTTTATAAGCTAGAAGGGAAAGAGTCATTGGAAAATCTTATAAGTAGAAACATTGCATTCATGCAAAAAATCTCTTTCAATATTGTAAGCTATCTTCACATGCTAATAAGAGATATTGCTAGATTGTTTTCTTATAATATTTCAATTTATCAGTAGTTGTAGACTATTATTGTGTTTCATAGTTATCTTGAAGCTTGTAGGAATGAATGCTGCAATCTATAAACTATTCTTGTGTGTGTAATGCCTATGCTTAATTATCTTATGTAGTGCTAACAAATTGATGTGAAGTAGGTTATCTCTTGACATGTTGTAGGGTATCCTTGATTTCTCAAAGTTGCTTTGAGGTTTGTGCAAGCTATAGTTGGTGAATTGTTTTTGTTTCTATTTGTATTTCTCCCTTTTGTTTCATGTTAATGAGCTCTTAAATGATTCTAGGTAGGATTAGATTAGTTGCATTATACATTTGTAGTCATAGTTTATTTTTACTTTAGTTCATAATCCCATATTACAACAGTTGTACCATAACTAGAGGGTTCACCATTTCAATGGAGGAAGGTCTAATTGGGTCTTTTCTTGTGTTAACTTGTGAAGTTAACAAGGGACATTTCCCCATGCCAGAATTTTGGCACTATAAGGGGGGGAACAACAAGACAACCCACGTGGATCCATTATTTTCATGAATGCATTAATTTCCCATGGCTCCATTCCATATTCTTGCATGGGATGATAAAGATGTTTTGAGACTTCTAGGACCACTACACGACATCCCAAAAAAGGTAGTTAATCTCTTTCCAAATTTTAATGGTGAAAGGAAGACCATTGAATTTGAACATATTTTGGTTATATGAGCTTAGATTTTGTTTGCTAAAACATCTTGAAGAAGACATTGCATGCATGATATTCTATCTCACTTCCAAAGGATGGATTGAAGGTTGGTAAAAGCCATTAAAAACTAAATCAATTCATTATTGGTCAAAATTCAAGGTTGTTTTTGAAGTTTCTCATGTCAATTGTTTTGTATGCATTATATATCATGAATTGGACAAGATTCATAGAGAGAAACATGAATCTATTAATATTCTTAGTATGAGTCCTCACTTTGCAAGGATTCCTTGAGAAGATTAAAATCGAAGTGAATTGGGTTGAGTTTGGTGGCTAACATGCAAGAATTTATTTATTTTTAAAAACCTACAGTGCTTTTCACTATAGAGATGAAAAAGCATGGAAAATATAACATTCTCGTGGAAACAAAAACTTATCATTTGTGTTTTTCCACGGATATTTGTCGCTATAGCAATGAAAAAGTGTGGCAAATATAGCATTCTCGTGGAAACAAAAAAAAATATCATTTGTGTTTTTCCATGGATCTTTGTCTCTATAGCAATGAAAACGCGTGGCGTATATAGCATTATCATGGAAACAAAAACTTATCATATGTTTTTTTCCACGGATGTTTGTTTCTGTAGAAACAAAAAAATGCGTGGAAAATATAGAAACAAAAAACTTGGCAAATATAGCATTCTCGTGGCAACAAAAACTTATAATTTGTGTTTTTCCACGGATGTTTGTCACTATATCAATGAAAAAATGTGGCACATATAACATTCTCATGGAAACACAACTTATCATTTATGTTTTTCCATAGATGTTTGTCGCTATAGCGACAAACAAGCGTGGAAAATATAACATTCTCGTGGAAACAAAAACTTATCATTAGTGTTTTTCCATAGATGTTTTTCTCTACGTAGTCGGATGTTTGTCGCTATATAGACGAATGTTTGTAAAAAACAAAATTACTACAACAAATGATTATCAAACGAATGTCATGTGACAACCATTTTTCATGGATATTTCCATGATGAGTTCTTCTTTGTCAATATAGCAACGAAATAAGATCCATGAAAAATAAAACATGCTTTCATGGAAAATTCAACGAATAAGTGTCGCAATAGCAAAAAAAATGCGTGGCAGATTTGGTCATATTTAGTAGTGACAACTTTGAGCTTGATGGACCTATCCTCGGCTTTGTCCCACAAAGTTGAACAACTCATATGATGAAGGTAGAAAATTATATCATGGTCAAATTCATAGAATTGAGGCTGGCCCTAGAAACTTGCTCTTGTGCTTCATCTTCTCTTTTCCCTATTGCCATGATGTGTGTTGACACAAGGTTTAAACCTATGGCCTAATAATTTGATTCAACCATGATTTTAGACAACCCTTGTCCTTTCACCAACTTTGTAGGTTTTATCTCCAACTCATACTCCTATATCTTGACAATCCATTTTCCTCTTCTTCCTTCACTGTCACGTTATGTGAGGACATATTTTATAGCACTATTAGGTACATAAGAAAATGTTTTGGAGTGCAAGATATACTCTCTAAAGGATTTCAATTATTCAACCATGGCATATTTCTTGTTTCTCCAACTTACAATATCTTAATTCAACATCTCTCAAATCTCTACTGAAAAAGGATATAGGATGATCCTGAACTTCATCATTTTTCTGCAACAAGAAAACAACCATGGTGTATTCAGAAGAAAAAGAAAACATGAAAAAGTACTTATCATAATTTCAGCTGACTGAAACTAGTGATTTTCCCAAGGATTCTTTGATTGTTTGGAAAGATTCCCTGGCCTCAGGGGTTCACTTTACTTCATGATTTTTATTTAACATTTTAGTGATATGCCTGACTATCTCAACAACGTTAGGGAAAAATATTCTCATGAAGTCGATTATGCCTAGGAAATCTTGTACTTCTTTTCTATTTCTAGTTATGACAATATGCTATATTTATTCTACCCTTTCTATGTCTATTTGTACCCCTTCCTTTGAATGTGGCCCAATAGTTTACCCTCCGTCATGGAATAGTAGGACTTCTTTGGATTCAAAGACATGAAAAACTTCTTGCATTTCACAAAGGTCTACTTCAAATGATCTATGTGTTCATCATTTGTCTTGGAGAAGACAATCATGTCATCTAGATATATGACATTGAATTTATCCTTTTCCCCTACAAAAGTTGTATCCATGGCTCGATGAAATGTAGAACCTGCATTCATCAAACCAAAGGGCATATTATCATACATGAAGGTTCCCCATGGGGTAGTGAAGGTTATTTTTTCTTTTTCATTAGGATGCATTGCTACCTGATTATATCCTGAGAAACCATCCATCATGGAAATTCTATTTTCTCCCACCACTTTGTGAAGTATATGATCCATTTTGGGTAGAGGATAATTGTCCTTTAGAGAGAATTTGTTCAGAATTCATAAGTCCACACATAGCCTTATCTATCCACCTTTCTTCCTTGGTGGGACCAAATTCACTACCCATTCAGAATACCTACCGTTATTGGATAAATCCGTAAGTACAGACACAAACCAATCTCCCTAGATCCACCTGGATTTAGAACAAAGCAAGACAGAATGATACTCTTTCCCTAGATTTTATCTATTGAATGTACTAGGAGGCAAGAACAAGTTGCATACCTTATTAACACTTCCTTTAGTCTTTGTTTCTCCTGCTTCGCTCCAATGCTCTCGTAGAGTCAAGACCAAAAAAATACAAACCAAGAGGAGTGAAGAAAGCAAAATTTATTCAATAGTGAATCTATGTATATGATCAAGGAGTTATACAATAAAGTAGAACTAACTTTATGGGAAAGGGACACATTACTGTATTATATTGATATAAAGTAAAGATTACAACCTGAGCCTTGATGTTGCAAACTTCCTTTTGATGACCCTTGGCTCTGACACACACACTTTCTCACTTGCATGAAGAAGATCAACCACCTTTGATGACCTTGCTGGAGTTCTCTAGTTGTTGTAGCTTCAATCCTTCACACAATCTTTCACTAATTCTCCAATAAATCTCTTGCTTGTTTTCTTCTAACCTTTTCCATGAGAATCCACTCAATATATAGGAGAGAATGAATTAGTTACTTGGATAAGAATGATCCCAAAATATCAGGAAATCCAGTACTTAGATAACCATTCAAATGCCATCTCATCCTTCTAGAAGATTCCCTTATAGAAGATTCAATAATTCACCTTTTTCCCTTCTTTAGAAAGTGTTCACACCCTAGCAGTTATACACAGTGCGAACTTCTCGCACCCTGGCTTAAGGCAGCCTGCGAGAATCATACATTCTCGCAGGCAACTATACTAGCAACCTGCGAACCTTCTTCAAAAATGATATTTCTGGAAAGAGAAGAAAGTAACTTTTCTCAGGAGAAAGTTCTAATGAAGATCCTGAGTGCACCATAATCAATACATCATCGTGATGACCAAAATCATGGGTAATAGAATGCCCCCCAAAGTCTGAGGTTGGAACCAGTGACAGTCGATAGACTTTGTAAGCTGCATATGTGTGTCGAGAGCCAGGAGCACATCTAATCAGAAACTTGCAAACAACCAGGCATCTGCAGAGTATCATATATATCAATTCTAAGGTAGGCATTCCCATACTCAGATCACAGATTGACACCATTGTAGACATGGGTCATGGCCACCAATCATACACTGTGGATCCATGCCATCAAAATATAATATAGCCACCTGAATACACTGTGGATCTATGCGAGAAATTTCAAATCAAGACGACATAGCCACGAAACATACACAGTGGATTCATGTGTCACAAATTATACGTACTCCGTCGCAACCTAGATTACAAAGATAATATCCAGGGTCTTCAATCTCATCGCCCAAAGTATGAATCTAACCATGTGATTACATGTGTTGAAGTCGAACATGGTAGAAACCACTTGATTACCGGTCATTGATGAAACCATTAACAAGTGCGAGGGAAATCACCAATGATGTCAATGACTCCCAAGGTACCATAGTACAATCCATCGAGTGTGAATAAATGAGTTGATGTCTAACACCCGATGGAATCTTTCGATCATAGGTCAATGATGTAAACCCACTGTCGAAAGCGAGGAAACCTGCCATTGAGGCATGCAAGTCCCAAGGTACTAAATAATTTCTAAGTCTTGATTTCGGATAATGAGCTGAAGTCGACGGAACAAAACTCGTCACAAGAGGGCCTTAATGTATCCCCCATAAATGACATGAAATGAGTAATAGAGTTTGAATTTGAAACAAATCATTTTGCAAATTGGACTAGACATAGGGAAGGTTGACACAGAGAGAATGGATAACTGCAGATGATCGACTCAATATAGGTTTTAGATGGACTTCTCTTGAACATATGAACGACACGACCAATGATTTGGCAACATTGACTCAAAGACGACACATGAAATGACCTTGTAATCAATCGAAAGAGAGACAAATGGATTTCCCAAACTGACTTCAAATGATGAATAGGGGGTGTCATGTTCAAGAGCGACACTTACTGCCAATCAATACAAAGATGAAGCATATCTCTTTCCCAAATTTTCCCCCGCCATTTTTAGCAAGTACCTCTTTATTTTTACACAAGCTTGAAGAGGATCACATATGCTTGTTGATATAAGCTCATCATTCGGACGAGTCCCTCAAAGTATATTTAACGAACCCTAAGAAGGAGTGGTTCGATCCCATCATGGGCCTGTCAATGTTTGTTCAACGAGTCCAGAGATAGAAAACTCGAAGGTTTTTCAAGATTATAGAGTTTGGAAAAACACTTAAAAGAGAAATCTCTCATTTTCTTTTTCGTAAAATAGTCTAGATGAGACCGAAAAAGAGATAAATTATCGCTCACCAGATGCGTACTTCAAATACTTTAGTGAGCGTGAAAATAGCAAGGTCGCTCGGCGATATTTTCATGTTTAGAGAGTCTGAAAAGAGATTAAAGAGGACTCCAGGGGGGTTCCTTTTTCGTATAACCTTGTTGAGACCGAAAAAGTGATAAAACTATGCTCGATCACGTTCTCATATATTTACGAGCGTAAGAACGGACAAAAATGAAGCTCGATGTTTTTTGTAAAAACCCTAAAAAACAATAAAAAAACACACCATAACGAAGAAAAAGATGTTCATACCCTTGTGTTTAATTATCAACATCATCAAACCTGCAAGTCATTACACTCATCTTGATATTAGGGATTAGGTTTAATCAATAAATAAACATAAAAAACCCAAAATGACATAGTAAAAAGTAAATGAAATGAGTAAATAGTCATTTTTACCATATCATTTCACATTTCCACTATTGAGCTCAAAACCCCCTTTTTACCCTCCGAGTTTGGAGTTAATTTTCGGGAGCTACAAGAGACGATTCGATGAGCCATATGCAGTATTAAGGTAATCTCTTCATTCTTTACATTTTCATGGTTTAAATTTTTGATTTCATTGGTTAGTTTTTCAGTTTCAAGTGGTTTTTTGAACCCTACATGCGCGTAGGCGTTCTCGCAGGTAGCCCATACGGGGCCTGCGAGAATGATGTGTTCTCACAGGTGAACTTTGAGCCACCTGCGAGGTGTTCGCACTGTGAAAATGAGGCACCTGCAAGAACCACATAATCCATTTTTTTTTTTAAAATTTAGCTAATGAAAAAGATCCAGATCATGAATAAAATCATTAATCCTCCTTTTATGTTCCTTGTGCAGATAAATATCCACAAACATGGTGCTTGAGTGGCATGAAAGAGAACATGAAGAGGATAATGCAAATGCCGAGAATCATCCTCCTACAATAGCTGCATTGAGAGATTGTGGGCTCTTAAAATACTTCCGCATCCCGGGCATGAGGGCCCAAGTCAGACTACTAGAGTACCTGGTCCGTATGTGGGACCCAGATCAGTAGGTTTTCAATGTAGGAGCTCATACTTTGTCCATAAACATTGAGGACATATAATTTTTGATTGGATTGTCCAGGCGCGGGTATTATGTCAGTTTGACTGGTAGTAGAGGTGGTGGGCTCAAGATGAGTGAATACTGCAATCAATACTGTGTACCAAAGGCTGAGAGGAAAAAGGGAAAAATTTCTATCTGGGGGGTACAAGACTTGACCCTCCGCACTATCCTTTTTACTATATCTTGGATGGCCGGGAGTTCTGCTCCTCATATGGCATTACAGAGCTACTTCCAGTATGCCATCGAGTGTACTGAGCCTCGAGTATTCAACTGGGAAAATGCTGTGCTTCGCAGTATCAAAAGGAAATTAACCAAATGCAGGCGAGGTGAATTGAAACAATTTGGGTATGGTTCCTTGTTAGTATCCTTCTTCCTTGAGAGGGTCCCCATATTTAGACTGTAGGTTGAGTGGGACTTCCCGGGTCCTAGGGATCCAAGGATGCTGAGATGGTGTCGGCTCATGGCCCAGCACGTGGCAGGACCAATCGTCAAGTATGACGATATTTTCTTTGACTAGATTCAAAACCAGATGTTGATGGTCGATGACTATACTTATGCTGGGTTAGATTTCCGAGGAGATCCGGATTTAGCACTTCCTGAGGAATCTCAGTGGGGAGACCTTGGTAAGAAGTACACGGATTTTCTCTTTTTAAATGTTTTTGAATTTTTATCATATTCAAATGTTTTTGTTTTTATATATTTATCCAAAGACTAACACAAAATGTTTGTTGATAACACATATGTTGGACCGTATAGACCTCCTGGCACCTCTCCTATCCAACAACGAGGAGAGGTAGTAGCAGCAACACCACAGTATGTCGAAGATTATCAGGTGGTGGAATAGAATTTAGAGGGCCTGACAACAGACATTCCATATATGACTCTGGAAGAGGTTCCACGACGCGATCAGTGTTACACTGTAGGGGTATCAACAACTATGGGTTGACTACTCCGTAGGGTTGCTAGGGAAGTCGTGTGTTACCGTGAACGTCATTCGTGACGTCACTTTGTAGAATCTATAAGCTTCAAATTTTGATATTTTGGTATTCGGACAAACTTTTGTAAAAAACAAACTCTTTTGATCGTTATATATACAGATGGATTCTACCAGTTTACTTTATATTGAATTTTAATGTGTTTGATTTATAAATGGTTCAAATGTATGTCCAATACATAATTTGCCAATGCATCTGTTAATGTATTAAGACATCTAGGAATATGTTGATATTCAACGTGATCAAAATAATGTTCTAAGAGGCGAATTCGCAAATACACCCTTAACAAAGTAGGACTTCGAATAGAATAGATATTACTTAGTTGTAGTACTACAAGTTGCGAATCAAGTCGCACAACCAAATGACAAATTTTGAGTGAGATAACATCAACCAATAATTCAATAACAGCGCTATACTCTGCAATTTTGTTGGTTGCACGACCAAGACATACACCTCGTAAAGATATAAGTTTGTTTGTTAGGGCATAGATTGCCCAAGCAGCGGAAGCTAGGTTCCGAGTACTATGGATAGCACCATCAGCGAAACTAATATAGGGCAGTGAAGAATCCGACATCTGACAATCAAACACAATGTCACATAAGGGTAGAGACCAGATAACGTAAAAAACAAACTAAAGTAACACACACAAAGTATGATACATAAAATACAAGTACTTATGCACAAATGATTTATGCATAGTACTTCTTCAAGTACAACCCATTCCTAGGTTCACTCAAAGGGATACCATCATAATCGACCAGCTCATATGCTCATTTTTCCAAAACTCGTCAAACAATATAAGGACCTCGCCACATTAATTCGAATTTCCCAGCTCCTAACGCATCTCGATCCTGTTCATAGAGAAGAACAAGATCACCTTCAGAGAAAACACGAGGCTTGACATGTTTGTCATACTGTGCCTTGACACGTTTCTTCTGGGCTTCTATTACTAGAGTGGCGTCACGTCGAGTTTCGTCTAATCAAATGAGATACAATAGACGTTCTTCTTCAACAGAAGTATTGGGTAAGAGTTCGAAAGCTAGCTTCAGAGAATGCATCTCACATTCTATAGGAAGAATGACTTCCACACCATAGACCAATCGAAAAGGTGTAAACCCCATTGCGGATTTAACAGATGTCCGGTATGCCCACAATGCCGAAAACAACATTGTGTGCCAGCTTGTTTTATGAATTCCTATCATCCATCGAAGAATAGTTATAAGAACTTTGTTGATTTCTTCGACCTGGCCATTAGCTTGCGGATAATAGGGTGTTGATTTATCATGACGAAGACCCAACTTTTCTGTAAGTTCAGACATCATAAAATTCCTAAAATGACTACCGTGATCAGTAACGATAGCTCGGGGAACACCAAAACGGGCTATGACATGGTTAAAAAGAAAAAATGCTACAGTCTTTCCAGTATTATCGAATGTTGGCATCGCCTCGACCCATTTTGTAAAGTAATCAACAACTACAATGATGTAACCATGCCCCTCGGCCGAGTGAGGGTGACATGCCATGAAATCGATGCCCCATTTTGCAAAAGGACCAACTGAGACCATAGGATGAAGAGGAGTAGGATGTGACCGAATTTTCCGATTGTAGGTCTGGCAGGCATGACATTTTTGAATGACAATAATGCAGTCGTTGAACAAAGAAAGCCAAAAATAACCTGCGCGTAATATCTTCTGGGAAATAGCATACCCAGACATATGACCACCACATGCTCCGGAATGGCAGTCATTCAGAGGTTTCTTAGCTTCATCAAATGTCAGACAACGTCGAAAAACAGAGTCAATTCCCCGATGGTAAAGAGTATTTCCGAGGATAATGTATTGATGAGCGTGATAACGGATGCGACGTCATTCAATACTAGACAAAGCAGGCTGAAAAGTCTGGGTTTGGAGATATATAATGATATCTCCATACCAAAGATCGTCAGTGCTAATAAGGAAAAGAGATTCATCAGGTAATGAATCTACTGCTACATTTTCCGTGGTAGAGTGAGGAAAATCGCATATTAACTCAGTAAAAACTAAGGATTTCTTAGACGTGGCGCGATCGAATTCCAAGTCAAACTCCTGGAGTATGACAATCCATTTGGAGTATTTTCCCCCTAGTAATTGACGTGTCAAAATGTGTTGCATAGGGTTGTAATGAAAAATCACTGTAGTTTTCCGCGAGAGGATATAATGCCGAAAACATTGAACAACTTGAACGGCAGCCAAGGCCAGTTTTTCAACATGTTGATACTTGATTTCAGTGTATGTGAGACTTCGACTTAAGTAATAAACAACATACTCGTCGCGCTTATCATCCTCTTGGACTAGAACCATGCCAATAGTATACTCTAAGGAAGTAAGATAAAGAAAATAGTCACGACTATAATCAGGAGGAAAGAGAAGCAGAGCTCGCGTGAGGGACAACTTCAAAGCTTCAAAAGCATTGTTGGCAACGGTATCCCAAACGAATTTTGCATCTTTCTTTAATAGTCGAGTAAAACCACGAGTAATCTCGGCGTAATTATGGATGAAACGACGAAGAAAGTTTTCTTTCCTCTGCAAACTTTGCAACTAGTGCAATGTAGAAGGAGGAGGGAGATTAAGAATCACCTCAACCTTAAGAGGATCTACCCGGATCCCTTGACGTGAAACGATGAAACCTAGAAGACGGCCAGATTCTATGCAAAAAATGCATTTATGAGGATTTAAACGAATACGATAGAACCGACAACGAACGAAAATGGCTCGGAGATGAGTGGGGTGATCTACTCGGCGCAAAGAATGGGCTGGTAAAGCGTCCAAATAGGGTTGAACGATATGCTTTATATCATGAAAATCATAAGACATAGCACGTTGAAACGTCGCACCAACGTTCTTAAGAACGAAGGGAAGTTTCCTATAGGAAAAAGTAACCCAAGGACATATAAAAGCAGTTTTATGTTGGTCCTCGAGAGCGATGTTAATTTGATTATAGCCGGAGAAACCATCCATGAGAGAGAAGATTTCACTTTCGGCACAGTCATCGACAATCTGGTCGACGAAAGGGGTTGGAAAGTTGTATTTTGGACAGACTTTGTTAATATCCCTATAATCAACACATACATGAATACTGTCACCTTTCTTATCAATTGGTACAGGGTTGGAAACCCATTCTATCAGAGCCACCGGATAAATAAAACCGGCTTTTAGAAGTTTTTCAACTTCGAATTTGATAGTCGCGACTTTACGTGGGTGGACAGGATGAAGGAATTGCTAGATAGGTTTAGCTCCGGGGTATGTTTGTATCTCATGTACAACAATAGCAGGGTCAATACCTGACATCTCTTCGTAACTCCAGGCGAAGATGTCACGAAATTCTTTGAACAGAGACGTATAAGTGACAATTTCGTCGGAAGAACACGAAGCTCCAATATGAACATTTTCAATAATCCTAGGTTTAACGGATATGTCAATGGGAATCATGGGCGATATATTACTGAGGTTACCTTCGACAAACACATCATGTGCTCATCCAGGAACGGTCGATATGACAACAACGGTCGATGGAGCCGAAATCTGTTGGTAGTTCTCAAGAGTGTGTTGTTCTAGAAAGAGTATGGAACGATGATGTCCATCGTCCCAAGGGGTGTCCTCCATGAAGGACATGATCATCTCGTCAGTGGGAAAGATAACATAGAAAGGATCGGGAGACAACTCATCAAGAGAGGAGGTAGAAGGTGTTGCCGATTAAATGGCCTGATAGGCTGATTCAACCGGAATTAACGGCATTACGTCGCCGAAATGAAGATGATCTCCAGGGTCAGGGACAATCCAAGGGTCGTGTAATGCAGGAAGTTCATGAGGCATGGTGGAGATCATGTTGATGGAAGCAACTGACGGGCGTGGAACATCGGGCGGCGGAATGGGGAAAGTACCCATTAACGAAGAGTTATTTAAAAGGCCTACACCGACATTTTCATAACTCGACGGGGTTTTAGCAATAAACGACAGGTTGCCAGTATGAGTATCGGAATTGAAGAAGGCAAGTTGGTCAACTGTAACAACCTTTCCTTGATGAGGAAAACGTACTACACGGAAAAGTGTTGACACAACAGTGCGCATCGAATCGATCCAGCTACGACCAAGTAGAAGATTATAATCAAGGGGAGCATCAAAAAATTCCACTTCAATTTGGACCGTCTTACCTTCTAGTGTGATAGGCAACGAAGGAAGTACACCGTAAGGCTTAAAACCAGAGCCATTGAAGGCTTTAAGAGTATTTTTTGATTCATTCAAGGGTGGAGAGCCAATGGCTTTCCAACAAGAAAAATACATTACACACGTCGAGGCACCCTCGTCAATAATAGTTCTGAAAATTTTCTTGTCAGAGACAACAACTTGAATTTGAAACGCGAGTTGGGGGGGCAACCTTGGAATGTGATCGGCCAAGTCAAAGACTATTAAATTCGTATCAGTTGGGTCAATTCCACCTATATCTTTTAACAGTGCCTTCCGTTGTGCAGGACAATACTAAAGGACTTCAAGGGCTGACATCGCTGAAGGTGCCTGGGCCAGATCTTCAACAATACTGTAGTTCTGGGCTGCACGAGCATGAGGATTGAAAGTCGATTTCCTAATGACACCTTTAGGGGGTGGTCATAGAACTGTATCAGGGCTCGGCCATTCGATATGAAGAGGACCGTTGGTAGGTGGAGTCAGTGGAGAGGGTTGTACTAAAGTAGGAAGTAAATCGTCAACCTTCTCTTTAGATGAAGTATAATCTTTGGCTCTAGTAGTGAGTGCAACGTTGTTTGGCTTAGAATCACCAGTACACATCAAAACATATGATGTCGTAGAAGTAGATGGTTGGTCATGGATGACCAACTGAGACTATTGTTGGGACGGGAAAGGTTGAGACAAGACTGCCGGTGTAGATGGCTTTGAGGTCCCTTGAAGAAACTTAGTAACCTCGGCACGTCTCGGACAATCCTTTGTGTAGTGATCATCACCACAGATAAGGCAAGGGTAGCGGGGTTTGCGCTTATCCCGATCTTCAACAGGGTTATTTTTAGATTGCTCTGCTTGATTATTATTTTTACCCTCTTTATTCTTGCCTCTCCCTTTTTTCGATTTATTTTTACCAGTCGGGGTAGATTGAACGACGTTCACCTCAGAAGTTTTACCGGCGAAAGTGGCAGGAGACAGAGCATTTTGTACATTAGAAGAAACTATTAAGTACCTATACCAGATCTGCAAATATACTTCAATAATACAAATAATAAACCATAAACCATTCACCATAACATGAACACAAGAAATAGAGAAAACCCTCGAGGTAGGGTAACACCATATATTAATCCTTATGGAAGGATAAAACTCCTCAAGAAATCTTTTTTTGTACAATCACAATATTCTTCACTATGTTTCATTACATTGCCTATACTTCTTTATATAGCTCTCTCTATCTCCTAGGAACCTTCTAGAGAGCCTTCTCACATTTATTACATCCAATTACCATAGTGGACCTTTATTAATATAGTGGACTTGTTAAGAACTTGAATAGATCTACAAATATAATCACCACAAATACTAAATACACAATAGATCCACAAAACAATATAGAAGAAACCACACTTTATTATTACCAAACCCTTGAGGTAGGGTAACACCATACAATGGATCCTATTATGGAAAGGATCCTCTCCTGTTCACTTGCCTCTTCGAGGTGACATCCTCCTATTAAGCTACAACTTCAAATACAATACTTCTCTTCATGTCCCATTACATTGCTTGAACCCCTTTATATAGTGCTACCATCACCTAAGAACATTCTAGAAAAGGAATCTTCTAGAAGTAGAACCTTCTAAGAAGTCTTCTTACATTTATTATATCTAATTACCCATTTATTATATCTAACTATCATAGTGGACGTTATTTAATAATATAGTGGACCTAGTCCACCTTACATTGAATGGTCTCCACTATCATCACTATGGGCCCTCTAGACCCCTCCACTACCTCTCTAGCTACCTTACATTCCATCCCCCTTATGAAAGCGTTTTCCTCAATGCTTGATGTACAACCATATACCAGGGTCCCACGGATAATTGTGGACCATAATGTTGAAGAAGACTGAAAAACCAAGGTTCCATGTAGAAAGAAAAGTCATCATGCTAAAGTAGTCCAACCACCATTGTAAGTCTGGGTCCCATGTCCAAATGCTCATGTGAACTCCCCGTGGAAGATTTTGGAACCCAATAACCAACTCCAAATGATGCTCCAAATACTGACGCCTATCATGTGGATCCAAATAAGAAGATTCATCCACATAGTGGAAAATGGTCGTAGCAGAATCTGAAAGGAATAATACCACTATAGAATATGCAGGATGGACACTAGTAATAATCATTGACTCTCGATTTGTCACATTGATGCTCTCTACAGAAGTTGGATTAGAGTCATCAAATAAAATATGAAAGTGGTTGTCATCCCAGAAATGACAACTATCCATATACCAATCATCACAATTGGTCTCAAAATCATACCAAACATATATTTCTTGATTATATTCATCCCTGAGGCCCTCCATAAGAAATCTCTCCTGCATGTTATTCAATGAATCTTGAATACTACAAAAACTATCATTGAGTCCGTCTGTGAGACTATCTGTGAGGTTGCCTGTGAGACCATGTAAAAATACATCCAATGTGTGAAACAATTAGGCTTTGAATGATTCAATAATTTCTTTTATGTTTTGAGAAGAAATAGCCATCTGAGCATCCTATGAACTCACCCAACAAGTTATGGTAGAAAATCACGGTTTTTTTCTGAAAAAACCCTAAAAAACTGTTGAAGTTAAAATTCTCATAACTTCACTTCCCAGACTCCATTTTGGCTGATTTTTTTTTTGAAATTGGGTGAAATTGTGAGAGAAACTTAGATATGTAATTTATTTGAGAAAATTCAACCTTCATATGCTATAAAAATAAAAAAATTCTCACCACCGTCCGCGAAAAAAATCCTGAAAATTTGCAGATTTTAAAACTTCAATATCTTGACTTCTCGGACTCCATTTCAGACGATTTTTTTTTTCAAATTGTTTTTATTTTTTTCTGAGAGGAACTTAGACATACAACCATTTTCTACAAATTTTTCATATAAATATACCTAAAACTTCGATAATGTCGTGGCCCTTTTTTTTCTGCTCCGAAAAAAAATCTGCAAAAATAAAAAATATTTGTCCATAATGTCTGCCCGAGGAAAGTGCTCTGATACCACTTGTTAATAACTTGAATAGATCTAAAAATATAATCACCAAAAATACTAAATACACAATAGATCCACAAAACAATATAGAAGAAACCACACTTTATTATTACCAAACCCTTGAGGTAGGGTAACACCATACAATGGATCCTATTATGGAAGGGATCCTCTCCTGTTCACTTGCCTCTTCGAGGGGGCATCCTCCTATTGAGCTACAGCTCCAAATACAATACTTCTCTTCATGTCCCATTACATTTCTTGAATCCCTTTATATAGTGCTACCATCACCTAAGAACATTCTAGAGAAGGAATCTTCTAGAAGTAGAACCTTCTAAGAAATCTTCTTACGTTTATTATATCTAATTACCCATTTATTATATCTAACTATCATAGTGGGCCTTATTTAATAATATAGTGGACCTAGTCCAACTTACATTGAATGGTCTCAACTATCATCACTATGGGCCCTCTAGACCCCTCCACTACCTCTCTAGCTACCTTACAGGACCTAGTCCACCTTACATTGAATGACCACATTTTCATATATTAATTGACTTCCACTAATAACACATAAATACATTCCCATTAGGTACCTTTCTAGGTAGCCCATCTTACCTCCTGAGGTATACTACATTCCATACCCCTTCACATGTTTCATCCTTGAAACATGAGAATAAACCATACAATATGACCGACTAAGCAATGTAGCGAATTGGTACCAAGTACGACCATCCATCCATCCCAATGGAAGTCGAACACGATGTCTATCTGCTACCTTTCCACCCTTATCTTTCTCTGCATCATGTAAGAGTTTCCATGGGATTGTTTTTGTAGCTTGAGGTTTTCCCATAGTGCTAGTAGTCCTCCATGCACCTCTTGATCAGTTTCCTGTTTGGTGCCTTGCTGGTGCATAAATGTGTTCATGCACATGCCCTTGCCTTGATGAGTTTTGCATCTCTATATGATGTGGATGGCGATATACAACAATTTTAAGAATTTGTTCTTTTTTCTTCAAATCTGCAACACTTTGTGCCTTTGAATCAATGACCTCCTTAGCTTGTTGATTATGTCCTTCTTGTAGTTTTGCTTCATCTCCTTCTGTAGACTCTGCCTCTGATTCAACTTCAGACTGGGCAATAATTTCTTTGCTAGCCTCCACGGGTCCATATTTCTTACTAAGAGACACATCCTGAAATGTGATTTTCTTTTTCTTGTACCACAACTTTAAAAACTTCTTTTGCATATTAATATTAATGGTACCCACTGATTCTATCCAAGGATATCCCAAAACAATATCCACTTCATCCA
>JZKD02S0093455.1:901361-917876 GCA_000966675.3 Picea glauca | reverse complement strand
CTCTATCTCCTAGGAACCTTCTAGAGAGCCTTCTCACATTTATTACATCCAACTACCATAGTGGACCTTTATTAATATAGTGGACCTAGTCCACCTTACATTGAATGACCACATTTTCATATATTAATTGACTTCCACTAATAACACATAACTACATTCCCATTGAGTACCTCCGTAGGTAGCCCATATTACCTCCCTAGGTATACTACAGAAGCAGACTTAGGATTGGTGCTTGAAACAGAATGCGATTGGGCTTGGGTAGTACCAATCACACCATCAACTGTATGTGAGGCAGCTGGAGTAGTTGAAGTGATGGAAGTACTAGGACGAGGTAACTTAGGTATTAAATCATAAAGTGTTCCCGTTTGTGAATAAACGAGATCAAGATATTGAGCACGACTTATATCCTGCTCTTCTGTGACAACACCACCCATGGAAATGTCCTTACCAATTTCATTCACAAAGGATTTTGTAAACCATTCGGCCAGTAACTGATCGGGGAGTTCAAGTTTGATGAGACGTCGTCTCCTTCGCCACTCATGAATATGATCCGATATATGAGTGCCTTTAGTCTGTTTGAAGTAATTCAAAATCTCAGTCCCGGTATCATAATGGATCGGTAACCGGTAATGCGTAAGGAAAGCCATAGAGAGGGTGTTGAAATCAAAGAAGAAACCTCGTGGAAATTCAATATACCATTTCGCAGTAGAACCGGTAAGGGTTCGTTGAAAAAGACGTAAACGAATATATTCATCCATCAATGAATTGGATGAACACCATAGGTGAAAATTCTTAGCGTGATTGTTCGTGTCCTCTCCCGCTTTTCCATCTAATTTAGGAATGTCTGATGGAAGCTTAGCTGGAATAGCAGGCCATTGGGGAGAATGACGAATAGGATCATTTACAATCCTAGACAAATTTGGAAAATCCAAAGTAGCAAGAAAAGGTAACTATCGATTCACCTACGGATACTGGTGACTTTGGGGTGGAAGCTCTGTTAGCAAACTAGTAGGACCGTACACAGTCTGCCCATAGTGGGAAGATCTAGGCTAATTCGATGGTGGTTGGAGAGGATAGTAGCTCAGAGGATTATAACCTTAAGAGGGGACATGAGTTTGAGAATTCGTACCCCAAATAGGATTTGGTATACCTAGATATGGTTGGCTTATAGTAGAGATAGGTTACTTCCCCCCAGTCATTTGAGGAAGATTTTGTAACATCTGATTCCAATACTGGGCCAAAGCAGGAGGTATATTTTTTCCAAAAGGTGGGGTTGGTCCCCCCATCGTAGGTGGAGTTCCAATCGGAAGTTGTGTCCCAATCGAAGGTTGAGTAGTAACTAGAACGTGTCTGGTAAGAGGAGGTTGAAACGTACCACCTGGTCCACCAACGAGAATCTGGAAGTTTGGTGTAATGGACGGTATAGTGCCACTAGGATTAGGATTGCTAGAAAGAAATTGAGGGAGTGTCGGAATAAAACCGAGAATATAATGCCCAGAAGGACCCCCAGGAGTACCATATGGGGTTTGCGGAGGTGTTGGAATAGAATCATCCAACAAAGCATTCAACGCATGGTATCTGGGTGGTAATGTCAGAATGACATCAGGCATTCGCTGGGTATTGATAGGAGCAAGACTAGTTGCAGTAATCTCGGTTGGGACACTCGTAGTATTCGCGAGATGGACCATCTCGTCAGGGAGAACAAAGTGATAAGTGGTAGGCACTGGTATAGTCTCTATCTCAGAAAACACCAGAGGGTTAATTTCGTACACTATAGGTGACTTAGTACCAAAAAGGACCCTTCGGAAATTACCTGAACAAAAAGGATCTTGGCCTTCTTCCCCGGGAAAAGGCCCAACGGATGATTCAGAAGATGTAACAAATGCTTCTTCGAAAGAATTTAATCGCACAAAAGGTCATTTACCATGGCTAATTCTATAGTCCTCTCTAGTATTGGTAATTCGAAAAGGTTCTAGAGATTCAGTTGATTCCACTTGTGGTGTGGTGACAAATGGGACTTCAATTGTTTCCATGTGTGGTGGGGTAACAACTGGGACTTCACTCTGGTGAGGATAGCCCTCAGGTGTACTGGTAGGCAAGGATTGAGAACCGTCCAGATGCTCTGGAGATAAACCTTTCATTCTACGTGAACGTCGTGGGGGAGAAATTGTAAACGAGTGACAAGCTCCACGAAGAAATTCTTAGGGTCAACTTTGAGAAACAAACAACACGCACTAGTAAACAAAATCTAGGAAGCAATCACTAGGCAAACAAGACCTTCTAATTTTGAAGCCACTAGTTGGTGATGAAATCCAACGTCACAACAACGAGATGAGAAGGGGTGGGGCTATGGTGGAAAAGTTACGCTGACAACCTGCTTAATGGACTTACACCCTGGTGCAAGATCCCACACATAATCGTGGGTATACCCTCCAAGGAGCCCGAGTGGGTTTGGTCAACGTCAATTCCAGGTACCGTGAAGACTTTCCCCTCCACATTCACCTTGGGTAAGAACCCAGAGAGATAGGCCACTAAGGTCACCACAAAAAATAGTAAAGCCTGAGGGAAGAATCGACAGTCTGATCCACACAAAAGGGTAGGGTATTTAGCCCGAAATCAACTCAAAATACTTCCACTCATCATTGTAGGTATACCTCTGAGTGACCCCCGTAATACGTCCAATCTCTACACTGATGTTAATAAAGCAGGGTGAGTAACTCTGCCAACACCAATGCGACCTAGTGCTTGACCCTTGTGTTAGAAGGGCTTCCTAGAACAATATGTTGCAAATGGAATTTAACACTCCCTAACTCAAGATGCTATTGTGTGTTTTGAGCTTTTGGAGAGTGTATCTCTCTTCCTACTCCAAAGCACTAGTCTAGCTAAATGTTGGTGTAAAAGAGCCCTAAAAAAGAGTTACTAGATAAATTTTAAGATTACGCAATGTTTTTAAGAGCTGTTGTTTACTCAAAGGTAATGGAAGTGAAACTTATGTTGTATGACTCTGACCCAATAATGCAAGGATGAGAATGAAATGTATCACTTTTCGTTCAATGAATCCTATGTATGGGAGAGAGAGAAAGTCTTCCAAATCAACCTTGAACTATAATCCAAAATTTCCTTTCAAATGTCAATGCAAACAATCATTTATCAAATGAAAATTATCTACTGTGTCTTTTTCAAATACTTCAACAATCTCAATAATTTGATTTTCAAAGTTTTCTAAAATGAAAAGATTTTTTTGAAAGAAAAACTTGTTGTTCACTTTTCAAAAAGGACTCAAACTATGATAGCAAGAGTACAGAAAATCAAATCAATGAACAAACAAATAACCCAATCTACTTTTTCAATGAAATAAAAAATAAAGAGAAAACCAATTAATCTTCTTAATGAAAACAAAAATGGTCTTTCAAACCAAGAAGCAAATGAGAAAAACCAAGTACTCAACTTTTAACCAATCACTAGTTATTAACTAATCAAACACACTCAGAATCTGAAGTCAGAGAGAATGGTTTTGCCAAGAAGAGTCAAGAAATGAAAGTCAAGACACAAAGGACAAGAAAAACCTTGAAACCCTAAAATTGTTCACGCATGCAAACTAAAGCAAGAAATATATCAATCAGAGGTCCAAGAAACCCATAAGAGGTATTCCAACTGATCTGGGCAGTCAGAAAGACAAAAACTCAAATTCCAAATTTTGAAAAAGAATGTTTGCAGGAAAGCAATATGACACAGTGCGAGAATCACTGATTCTCACAGGCAACCTTTGAGCAAGGTGCGAGAACCTCGCACTGAACCCTATGAGCAGGGTGCGAACCTGACCAATTCTCGCAGGCTGTAGTGAAGTGCGGTGTGAGAATTCCTGAACATATCCAAAAATTTGAAAAATGAAGTAAAATTCAAAAAAGTTTATGGACTCAGAAGGTCTATTAGGATATCCTGAAGACTCAGAGACTGATAAGACATGAGAAAAATGAAACCAGAGAAAATGGCCACAAAAAATGATCAAAAGCCACAAAGAAAATGGGATGATCCCCAGTGGAGTCGCCAATTTTGTTATTGGATAAATCCGTAAGTGCAGACACAAACCGATCTCCCTAGATCCACCTGGATCTAGAACAAAGCAAGACAGAATGATACTCTTTCCCTAGATTTTATCTATTGAATGTACTAGGAGGAAAGAACAAGTTGCATACCTTATTAATGCTTCCTTTAGTCTTTGTTGCTCCCGCTTCGCTCCAATGCTCTCGTACAATCAATACCAAAACAATACAAACCAAGAGGAGTGAAGAAAGAAAAATTTATTCAATAGTGAATCTATGTATATGATCAAGGAGTTATACACTAAAGTAGAACTAACTTTATGGGAAAGGGACATATTATTGTATTATATTGATAGAAAGTAAAGATTACAACCTGAGCCTTGATGTTGCAAAATTCCTTTCGATGACCCTTGGATCTGACACACACACTTTCTCACTTGCATGAAGAAGATCAACCACCTTTGATGACCTTGCTGGAGTTCTCTAGCTACTGTAGCTTCAATCCTTCACACAATCTTTCACTAATTCTCCAATAAATATCTTGCTTGTTTGCTTCTAATCTTTTCCATGAGAATCCCCTCAATATATAGGAGAGAATGAATTAGTTACTTGGATAAGAATGATCCCAAAATATCAGGAAATCCAGTACTTAGATAACCATTCGAATGCCATCTCATCCTTCTAGAAGATTCCCTTCTAGAAGCTTCGATAATTCACCTTTTTCCCTTATTTAGAAAGTGTTCACACCCTAGAAGTTATACACAGTGAGAAATTCTCGCACCCTGGCTTAAAGCAGCCTGCGAGAATCATACATTCTCGCAGGCAACTATACTAGCAGCCTGCGAGAATCATACATTCTCGCAGGCAACTATACTAGCAGCCTGCGAACCTTCTTCAAAAATGATATTTCTGGAAAGAGAAGAAAGTAACTTTTCTCAGGAGAAAGTTCTAATGAAGAGCCTGAGTGCACCATAATCGATACATCATCATGATGACCAAAATCATGGGTAACACCTACGAGGAATGATTATTTGAGCATCTAGTAGCTTCGTCACCTCCTCAATGGTTGGTAGTAGAAAGGGGTTGATTTTTTCCAGGTTCTTCAAAAAAACTCTTAGTACCATGTTTGAGTGGTATCTTGTGTTGTATAATACAGTATCATAGGTCTTTAGGTTTTCATATTTCCAAGAAAATACATCCATGTATTCTTTGAACAACTGCAAGTATTCATCCTTAGGTTTGGGGGATATTTAGTTGGACAACTTTATGATTTTTTTCTCTCGCTATGTCCCAATATTTCATTATTCATCCTTATCACCTATGGGCATGAAAGTAGGTTTTATGGGCACATCATTTCTATTGAAAATATATTCTAGAGGGACTAGTCCTTTAGGGATGAAATTGTTCTTTAATTGGAGGACTTTGTGTCCATCCGTGTACTCACTGAAATCATAAGTCATTTTCCTCTCAACTTGGCTACAGTTTCCTCTTCTTCTCCATCATCTGACTCTACATATGTGTTGTCAAATTCACCTACAACCTCCAGGAATATCTTTATCTATTGGTCATATTCAAAGACTTTCCAATAATTTATACTATTAGGAATGGAGGGTCTATACCTCATCTCATTCTCATATCTCATCTGAGGAGTGGCAGGGGTTTTGAAAGTATTGGATGATATTGATAAAGTATCATCTTGTTGGTTCAATTCTCTTGAAACAACAATGATATTGAAGGATTTGTAAAAATTATCAATCAAATCCCATACCTTATTTTCGTAGGCTCTCATCCTCAGGTGCCTTTTTTGATAGCTACCTTTGATTTTATGAACCACAAGTTCTAAATTTTCGAAGGCTACCAACTCAGTAATATGCATTTTCCTTGCTGCTTCCAAGCCTAGAATCAGGGCCTCATATTCAACTACATTAGTAATAGCTTCAAATTCCAATCTGTAGGACAAATGGATTTCTTCTTTTTTGGGAGAAATGAGGACTACTCCACCTCCTACTCCTTCCTCTGAATATGATCCATCAAAGTACATCATCCATATACCTTTTGTTTCTTGGGAAAATCTTAGCACATGATTTTTTGAATCTAGGGCCTCCTGGTATTCTTCATTTATTGAGAGAATGAAACAACCCAGATGTCCATCAACAACATATATGGGATGATTTATAGAGTTGTTTTGATCACTAACTACATATGGAAACTTTGTTTCTCTATATAATCTTTTGTTTTCTCCTCCAAAGACTGGTACAATAGCATAGGTCATGTCCATCTACATTGTACCTCCTAGCTTTCTAACCCAAGTTCTAGATAGAAACATCCCATAGTTTGTAGGTACATTAGCTACCACCACATCCATCATAATTATGTTAATAGGTAGTTAAGAAAACATGACTTCCATGTCTTTAATCATTCCATCACTCTTTACTTTCCTCTCATCAAAGGAGTAGAGATCATGGTATGGCCTAGTTATTTCTAACCCCATTTTCTCCATTACTATGTTTGGAATGAGATTATGAGATACACCACAGTCAAGAATACAATTATGTAGCATCTTTTCATGGATATTCAAGGTTACATAGAAAGGTGCAACTGAATCCTCTTTGTCATATATATGAGGGGCAAATACTATAGTAGGATATTCATATTGTAAATTCATAGTGTTAGGTGGGCCTGTTCGACCTTTTCCATGCATGACCTTTTCAATATACTTGTGGTATGATGGATTTTTATCCAATTCAACAAACGGTAATGGGATCTTGATTTTGGAAAACTCTTTCTCAAAATTGAAGGGTGAAACTAATTTCTCAAGCTCCTTTACCTCTTTTTATGTTCTTGAAGTTTCACCAACTTTATTAGCCTTGATAGAATTTTGTAGTTCTTTGACTTTATCCATAGGAAGACTTGGAATAAGATTCTTAGGTTGTGGATAGTTGTCATGGTTAACATTCCTCTATCTAGGCCTAAGATCATACTTCCTGTGCATTTCAGCTTGTAGAGCATCAACAAACATTCTGTATTGAGCATAGAATAGTACTTGTTCATTAGATTCATTTTTGGGGGTTTGCTTTCTATTGCTGAGAGAGTCTTCATAATCATTCTAGGTTAGGTGCATTATGTTATTTTCCTCCTACAACATGTGTATTTCCTATGGATTATCAATCTGTCTTTCATCTATTTCTTATTCTACCAGGTTGTTCTACTCATTAGTTCAGACAGGGGGCTGAACAAGTTGCTCATCGTTTCTCCTTTCCCTCCTCATGAGTTGAGGATTGAAGGTCCTCATAAACTAGTTAGGGTTCCTGGCCCCTCCTACTAGATGTAATTTATTAGCATTTTCATTCTCCATTTCAAATATAGACATATTATTAGTTAGATTCCTTATTTGTCTAGACATTTCATCCATTTTGGCCTCATGAGCATCCATAGTTGGGTTGAGGGGGTCTTTGTCTTCTGTAATCTTATTTTTGTCTATTGGATCATTATTTTGTTTCATTTTACTTAATTCAATCATGTTTCCCTCAATACATATTGCATCATCCTACATTATCAACAAGTTGGGGGTTATTTTTTCTTTTATTTCCATGGAAAGTTCTGCATCAAATTCCTCGATATATGTGACTTTAGTCGGTTGTTGTAAATGATTTATTCTTGTGGGAATATTATTGTAAAACTTATTAAACCTTCTATTAAAGTTGACAATAGACTCGTTTGGTTTCTTCTAGAGCGAGTCCCTCTTCTCCCCTCCCAATTTCATGAATGCAAATTCAAGAGCATTCCAACTATCAATTGAAGAAGTGTGGAGTTCCTTGAACCATTTGCGAACATATCCCTCTAAGTTTTGAACAAATAACCTCATGAAGACATCGCCATTCTCTATGAACAGGTTATCAGTGAAATATTTGAAGGAAACTAGTGTTCTTTAGCGGAAAGAGTTGGTTCGCCATTGAACTTGGGTAACAACTTTAAGTAGTTTTTTCAGGTAGGTCATGGACATGAGAAGGTAGATTTAAAGGGATGAATCAAGTCATGACCCAGGGATTTAAAGGTGGTGGGGGAGGTTTATTTTCCTTGTCTCTTCCTCCTCCTAAATTACCCACGAGGTTCTATAAAATGATGTTATGGGATTGAAAGATGGAGGGATAACATGGTTTCTCAGAAATGGTTTAAAAGAGGAGATCACTTCTTCACAAAATATCGAAGGCGAATTCCATAGATCTATCAAAGGTTCATGAGGTAGCTTAGTAGCATAAATAGAATCAAGAAATATATCAACAGAATCTAAATATTCACTACCTACTTGAATAGCATAATGATAAGCTCCTGAATTAGGGATACCTGGAGGTGAAAATACTTGATGTTCTTTGAGATTTCTTTAGTTCATGAGCTTCTCGGGGTCTGAGTATACTGGAGTACACTCAAGATATGGATTTCTTCTGGTATATCTTCTATTGGATGCCAGATATTCTTCTTGTGGAGTCGTCGGGTGTCTAAAACTCATTCACCTTCAAGTACCACATCTGCAATGTCATATCCCCAAGGAAAAAACTTTCAAATTTGGTTCCCCAACAATGATGTCATTTCATATATTATCCCTCGAGATGTTCCAGACTATAAATGGAACTATGTCAAGGCATCCCAAGGGATAATACTTAGGATAGATATTAAATCCATGTTGATTTACAACAAGAATTATGAAATTTTTTGGGTAAACCTCTCTCTCTTATAGAACTCTCAGCCCTCAAACAATATCAGAACAAATATCAAGACATTCAAAATGAAGAGGCATATGCCCACGATTTCTTCAAATAATTTTATTTAAGTTTGAGAAGGGGCGAATTTGGAAGAAATACAAGATAGACATGTGAATAAACTCTATGGTGAATCTCACAACCTATAGACATAATGACATGCTAAGCAATTAATAATTCAACAATCTTTACAAATCTATTAGATCATTAACATATGCATCAAATAGTAAAACATTTTCATATACTTAAATCCATGGAGGTACCCTCTAAACATCATTAAACACATGAAAAAAATGACATGAAGTGGTCATACATTCATAGGAAATCACTTCAACATCATAAGCTAAAAAACACCTAGTCACATTGTACATGTCATAAAACTTGCTACTCAAGATTTTATTAATGGGGATATGATACATGAAGCCATGGAATGAGAGGGATGGATTTTTTCAAGAACACGTGAAAAAAAGGAATCACAGACTAAAACATAACACAAAGGATGAATATCTTATAGCCTGAAGCCCTGAAAAAGGTTTGTGTCTGAGGGATCTTTGATCAAACAGCTCGGGTATAATATAGTCTTAAATTCCCCAAAGTGTTGACCCTAAAAATGAGCTCTGCTTGTTGATTTATGGTCACCTTTGCTTGAGAAGAAACCACTTGCTTAGACCAATACTACTTCTTGAAAATTGCTAATAGTTTGTCAGAATCTTGATACCACATCTGGTTTTGCAACTGCTCCCATATTTCCAACTAATTTTACCAGATTTTACTGGGAAGAAACTAACTTCTACTTCTAGATGATACTACTGAAATTTTTGTTGGGTTTGTTCTCATTGTCCAATTGAGCCTTCGTTTGGGTTCCTCTAAATGGCTCAATTGATTCCCATCATTGTGTCATGAACCCTTTACCTTGGATTTTGGGATGATGCACTAAAAATTTTGTTCCAGTTGATAGGGATCAACAATATCAAATACAATGGGCCAACTCATTCTATCCTATACTTCAATCTTCTCTAGTGCATTGACATGATTTTCCGATACACTTTAGGGTGGACTCCTAAATTCCCCTTCTCCTTTAAGATCATGCTAGTGATAGGAAAGAAGGATGTCCTTGATAGGATGGAATAAATAAAACACTCTCCCAACATCTGTGGCCAAGATGGTTCACAACCCACTCTTGAGAAGAGGGTTAATACATATGGATAATCATCATAAACACTCGTCATCTGAGTAACTCCTCTTTAGGACTCAGGTTATTTAGAGATTGGTGGATTGTAATTCCTATGATTTTATTCTTATAAAAGCTTGACACGTGTTTGTACAAACAAATAATGAGGGGAAGCGATTTTATATTCTTAATATGATCCATAAAGATACCATACACACACAAATGTATATGTCAAGGTGATGATTATTGATTCCTGACAGGTGCAGGCACCAGGATAATAATGAGCGAAACTATGCACACATGAAGCTAGTCATCTTATTATAATTCATGTCTTTCCTAGCTGATTTGGCAGGCTATCAGAGCATCCCACTCATTGGAATCATTCTCTCTCGTGCATTTGTTTCCACATACTCATCTTTTTCCCATTGCTTGGACCCTTCAAAAACTGGAAAAATGCGTGAAACTCAGATGACCTCATGCTAACATCAGCATGAATAGTGGACATGTGGTAGCTTGACATTGATACATGTAGGTGTTGATGTGTCCCTCAGGATCCAATCATATAAACTCCCTGGATTAGTATGACAACTTGAGTGCTATAAGGTCATTTCCTTACAGGTGGCGATTCCTGATAGGTTCGAGAGGGTGAGTCATCATCTTGTCAGGTCCTCATCACTTTTCTTGATGTCCCGATGGACTGCTCCACTGACTCCAAGTGACATTACATGGTTGGTCAGATGGTGGTGAGTTGGCTGATGTAAAATCTAGGAGGGATTGAAATACCACTTTTGTGACCCCAAGGGAGTGGTTTCCTTTACCACACTTTACCATGCGACACCTTTTTCTCTTTGACACGTAGAAACCTAAAACCATTGTCATGCCCTGATGCAACGTTAACCTCCTGCACTCTTTTATGATGCAACATGCAACATCCATAATTGATTAGGCTCTCTTGTAGTCGTCGGATGATCATGCCTACACCTTTACCTGTGCTCGCTCACTAAGCCCTGGTTACATGGCAAGGTTCCCTCTGGGAAAAGGGATTGAAGTTAATCTAGGTGAGCTAAGCACCTTTCATGCTCCAGATAACCGCTTGAGTCTGGGAATGGGTCTCGAGCTCTTAGGGCTTGGTTTTTTCGCTATAAATCTCTTAGCGTCCGATTAAACACTTTGCCTTCTTGATGTGGGAGATCTGTAGGCTCCTTTTCTATTGAATTATCCCCCCTCAATGTCAATCATGATGTATGTTAATGACTGGGACAATACTAGTACTAACAATTGGTTTGGTGTATCCAAGTCATGAAGAAAATGGCTCTAGTTATGGTGTTTCTAAGTTGCAACGTTTGGTCTCTACAATGAAAAAATTATTCAATTTAACTAGGACATATGGATGGGCATCCTCATGCTTGGGTGCATAAGTCAAACTATCCATTCAATCTTGCTTGATCGCGAGGATAACTTATGCACATCCACATAGCATAATTGAGCTATGTCACTAAATTGAGCACCTATTGTATTAATTATTGGTTGGTTCTCATTGTGGTTTGTGACACAATGGAGGTTTCATGTATGGGAATATGGCCATAAGACATATTTATCCATTTGTACCCTTGATTTGGTTGTGTTTCATTATACTCATGGTTTGGAGATTGACAATTAGTGTGTGCATAGGAGTTCAAGTCTTTGGTTGATTAATTGAGTTACTATTCAAACTAGAAGCATTCATTCTTTGTATATATCAAGTGAAGATTATTTAGGTGTGTTCAACTATATTAGAGGTTTGATTTCCAATGGTGATGCTCATTGTTGAGTTTCCTTGAAGGGGAAGGTTGTTCACATGTAGAAGGAGTTGTTAACCCTTATGTCTCGAGCCGACCATTGGTTGGTTGAGGACTCTGGGTGATGGCCTAGGTCTAGAAACTTGTATATGAATTATTCAATGTGTCGGGATGAAGTAAGACTTGAGGGATAGATATCGGTAGAGAATGGGTGCATTTATTCAATTAGTTATCTCTTGGAATTATCGATGGAGTTGTTTGCACAATCAAGGGGAGTTCGTCAAGAAGATGAATGAACCATGTACCTAAGGGAATTCCTCCCCAATTAATGATTACAAGGTTTAATTATCAAGGTATTCTAGTGGATGGTTGTTCCTTTATATGGATTTCTACAAATTGGTAATGTCTACAAGAAGTAAGTCCTTGGTTGAACCAAAATATAGACTTTTCTAATGAGGAATATCTCTAATGTCTAGAGAAGCATATGTTGCAAAGGACTAGATGATGATGAAGATCTTACCTAACAAAGATTAAGACAAGTACTAGTCAAGGAAGGGAGTTGGAATAACTGACTCCTACTTGCCTTATGTAATATTGTGTGATACTTTAACCATATGCAAATGTTGTGGTTTGTTAATGTGTTGATCATTATAATGTGGAGTTGGTCTCTATGTAATTAGTTTGAGTGTAAATTTTAGGAGATTGTTACTAATTAGATACGGGAGATAATCTTTAACTAGTTTAGCTTCTCAATTAATGTGTTTGAGATATTCTATCAACAAACCATTCATGTAAAAAATTATTCATGTAACAAGATAGTGTATCTATCCTAAAACAAATCTTTATGAATTTAGATATTTACTATTACATTGTTAAATAAACTAATCACTACAATTTCATTTTTTAATTTTTTTTTCAGTGTGTGGAAATCATATAACCAAAATTCCCTGTTTTCCATATAAATTTTATGTACTTATAAGAAGGAAGGAAAGTCTACATGGAATTCTGACAATGGGACAAAAGAATACAAGTTGTCTGCCTTAAAAGGCACATGACTTCGTTTACAAGGGAAAAAATATTTTAGAGAGTCACTTTGTTTTTAGCAATGATGCTTATGTAATAGATTGTGACTCATGATATTTTAACAACCCATGGATTTCATCTTGGTTGTATGGTAGATAGAAGAAATAGAGTTGACGTGGATGTATAAATATTTTTGAAACCGAACTTATTGGATTCATAAGATTGAGGAGAGTGATGACTTTGAGCATAAAAACTATGACCCCCCTTATATATACACATTGAATATATCATTAATATATAATGATTTGACTTCATAAAGTCATACTTGCACGACAGTTCTTATATACACATGGAGTATATCATTAATATATGATGCTATGACTTCATTGACATCCAAGGAAGAAGCAAAAAAATATTTTAGAAACTTTGAATTCCTATGGAATAGTTTTGTTTTTTTTGAAATAATGTTTCTCACTAGTGCCAATCATCCTACTTTAATAGATTAGAAAGTTTCTCATTAAAAAAAGGTGTACTTTAGATTAGAAAATAAAAGGTGTTGTTTTGTTGTTCTATGAAATGGTTTTTTTTTTTTAATTTTTTGTTGGAATTTAGCGATATAAATTTACATGAATAACTATTTTTTGTTATTCAAAATTCATTTTTAAATGTAGAAATGGATTCAACATGTAGAAAAATTCCTGGGGCACTCGGATTATACATAAATAATTACTCAAATCTACGAATCTAACAATTTCTCACCAGATTTTGAGCAAATGTCCCCCCAAAAAATCATCATTTCATAAAACGTTTAGTCCAAAGCTTAGAAAAAAGTATCGGATTAAGGATTGAATGGAATATTGGATCAAAAAAGTATTGAATTAAGGATTGAATGGAATATTGGATCATGGATGTTTAAATATTTTTGAAATCGAAGTTTCAGGATTCATAAAATTGACGAGGATATTAATGTCGTTGGCACAAAATTATACATGTACGGCACGCCTTTATGTACATACACATTGAATGTATTGATTAATATACCATGATAAATTCATCCATACAAATCTTCACGCATTCTCTGAATTGAAAATTAAGAGCTATGTTATTAGTCCCTGCCATAGGCATAGAGGGACTATAGTGATCGATAATGCGTTGACTACATATTAGTTTGTCCTTTGACCAGAAATATTTGAACAATACCTATTGTTGGAGCTATGGAATTAAAAACATATATTTTTATATAATAAAAAGTAACATATATGTACTGATCTGATTGGATAAGAGATTGGAGGTATTATTGCTGGCTTCATTATTCCCAATGTACTATATGGCAACATATCCAAACTTTTTCTCGTAGAGAGTATGTTTTAATCATATATTTTTCCTGTATATTTCTTGAAGGTCGATTAATGCTAGCATTAGTTCGAGTGTTTGTATTAGCATTTTCTGCTACTCGAATATATCCGCAAGTTTTGATATGTACTAAGCAAATTGAGATGTTTTGATATCCAAGCTTTGTAGTGATTGAGAATTCCAAAGTTTATAACGTCTTTGGCGTATGTATATTTCTTGAAATGTATTGACACTTATTCCGAGATGCCTCAATACACCTGACAACGTAAATGTTTACATGATGCGACGTCCTCCAACACCCCTGACAGCTTAAATGTTTTCATACTACGAGGTCCTTAGACAGCCTGAGAGTATTAAATGTTTATGTAAATATAGTTCTCGGAGTAAATTTTTCCTCGAAATTTTCTAAATAGTTGCAGTGAATTTGCACAGTCTTCAATATCCATTGTATGTTTCATCCTTGTTCTGCCATTGAGGCTACATACATTGTTTACTGGTTCGGTGAGTGCTTCTTTTTTGCTGGTGTCTCGGTTGTTTCCATTGTATGTTTCATCATCGTAATCGTTGAAGCTACATACATTGTTTACTGGTTTAGTGAGTGGTTCTTCTTCGTTGGTTTCTTGGTTGCTGCTTCTTGTTGTTTCGCTCGCGATTTGACCTGCGCTTCTACATTTCATCATTTCAGAGTAAGTTTCGATGCCATAGTTTCATTTTGTATTCCTTGTTTGATGTTCAGTGTTTGTAGTTTGCAGTTTGCAAGTAAGAATGTTTGTATTCCTCTTTTGCTTGGGCTGCAATTTCGTGATCGTTGGAGATACATATGTTGTTCACTGGCTCGGTGGTTCTTGCTGGTTCTTGGGTTGCTAGTTCTATTTGTTTAGCTGGGGTTTGTGCTTTGGGGCCCTAGGGGTGCAGTTCGGCCTCTCTGTGCTTTCTCGCTGGTTTGGTCCTTGCTGGTTTCTTTTGTTTGATTCGGCCTTGCAGGGTTGGGGTGCAACGGTGGTGGTTGGAGCTTTTGTTTTTTCTTTTTTTTTGGATTATTATTGTTGTTTTGGGGTGCTTTACGGTGTTCAGCCCCTGCACCCACCAGTCGATATGCGGTTGTGTTATTTTCCATGTCTGCCGAGGCTGATATCTGTTATTCTGTGAGATTTTCCTGGTGCTCGAGTCCTGACATGAAAGAAAATAGTTGCATGCAAGATTGTTCGAGGATTACATGTGAAGTTACAATATCCAGTGTTTTTTTTTGGAATAAATCATATATAATAAGGCTACATTTATAAACCATGTATGGTCATATGTGCGGATATGACATGACATGACATGTTCTTTCTCCTCTACATAGATTGGTGTTCACACGATACAATTTGAGTTGTGCTTGAGATATGATATGTGCAACAAAGATTCTGCAATATTATATTTTCATGTCTGGAAGCATGTCTAGGTAGTTTTCCACAAAAAATTGAGAAATTGTATCATGGGAGCAACAGTTTGTGTAGAGGATAAAGAGCATGGTTAAAGGGCATGTCTAGATAAATTTCCAAGGAAAACCAGAAATCGTTTAGCTGCGGCCATGCAATTGCGTGATATTTTGTGCCTTGTAATATATTTTGGTCAGGGAAAAAAAATCTACATGTTTACAACCATGGATAGAGAAGTGAAAAGGTTCATGTTTCTGCCTTTGTAGACTCTTCGTTTTGTTAGTTTTGTTGTATGTACATATTGTTTGTTCTCCGGTGAATACTAGCTTCCATTGATGTTCATTAAATTTTGTGGGTTCCCACATTGAAACAAACAGAGTAGCTGGAGAAAAGGAGGGAGTGTTGAGTGCATCGGCTGAAGATGATATAGAAAGGTGCATGATTGTACTGTTGTGATGCAGGAGCATAGGCTCATGAAAATGAAGTCACCCATGACTTCATCAAAGTTGAGTGAATCAAAGGAGACCTAGGGTCTCACACTTGTGTAATTTGTTATTTTGGATAATGGGAAAGGATTCTAGATCCTTTCCACTTGTAAAAGATGAGATAGGGTTTGTTAATGGTTAGTGAGTCATTGATGACTCGTAGGGGTCAGTTGATTTTATTAAGGACTCTGTTCCTTAATCATAGGATCTGAAAACAGATTTTTCCATTGTAAATAAATACAAGTCCTGAGTGTTGTGTTAGGTAGCTAAGTTCTCTTAGAAGTTTAGCTCACAGAGTTATAGGAGCTCGAAGAGGAGGAAGATTGAATGTAGATCAAGAGGGGAAAGCTCGGAATTCAATTCCTGGAACATGCACAGAGACTCATTGCTCTGTTTTGTAAAATATCTATTGGGGAAATTCAAGTTTGTAAAGAAGGTTTTATTACTCTGTTGAATTCAATTTCAGTATTGTAATTATTGATAT
>JZKD02S0093455.1:853784-868759 GCA_000966675.3 Picea glauca | reverse complement strand
TGAGAAATAAAATCTGGGTCTTGTATCAGAGAGTTGGATCTCTCATATTCAGTTGAAGTTGAAGATATTAAAGGAGTGGTTTTATTTGTATTCATTCAAGTTAAATAAATAAAAGGAAGATATTTTATCTACTTCATACAGTTTGTGTTACACATGTTTGTGAATAATTAATTGAGCTGCATATATCTTATTCAATTAGTCTATGTAAGTGTGAAAAGCAGTCAAAATTTCTAGACACTAATTCACCCCCCCTCTCAGTGTTAGTGTGTGTTTCAACAATTGGTATCAGAGTGGGCGCCTTCAACACAGTTTAAACACTGGAAGGTAGATTATGAATAAATGGGTGGACAAATGTTTCTCTCCAGAAATGAAGCACCCTTATTTGATGGAACAAACTAATCTTCATGGAGGGAAATAATGAAATGGTATATGAAGTAAAAAGGATATGGTGTTTGGGACTCGGTAGTATGTAAAACTTGGTACTCAACTACCTCAAAGAACAAATCCAAAACTGCAAAAGAACAAAAGAAAATTAATTCAATAGCATTAAACACAATCCAGAATGGACTGTCAGACCAAGTCAAAGAAAAGATGGGAAACTACTCCTCTTCTAAATTACTATGGCTTTAGCTGGAGAATTCTTATCAAAAAAAAGAAAAAGAAAAAAGAAATGGATAATTCCAATCAGTTTATAGAACAAAACAAAGAAACATAAAAATCCAATTAGATTAAAGAGCAAAGCAAAGAAATGGAGAAACCAAATCAGATTGAAGAAAAAATACAGATAAAGAGAATTCTGATCAAAATAAAGAACAAAACACAGAAGAGGACAATTCCATCAAATAATTGATGCAAACCCTGGTGATCAACATAGAATACTACTACATGAAGGAATTGATGAATACCTTAGTATTCACTAAAGCAAAACTATTAGATTTTAAGACTGATGTTATAACTACATTTGAAGTGATTAGTATGGAACCAGGAAATGGTCTATATATTGAAGTTACTAAGGATGTTCTTGACCATCTTGAATACACAGTTATGTGAACTTTTGAAGAGTTAGATGTTAGAGTCCTATATTTTATAGGATCATATGGTGATTGAAATTTCTTCCTTCAGTGATTTTATGTTGGAAATAATATTTCATTATGCAAATAATTTCCCAAAGGAAAAAAAGAAAAGAAAACATAAGCAAGGTTTGCATTTAAAAATATACCCTTAGTTGATTAAATTGGGTTATTATAGCATGGGAAAATAAAATTATAGTGTAAAGTGGCAAAATGTAAGCTTGGCGCATTAATTTTATCCTAACTTTGGAAGCAAACAAGACTTTTTGTCTTGTAGTGTCTAAACCCAACACATGTTGTCAGTGATGACATCCATCATCGCACAGATGAATGGTCCTCAGCTCATTTTTGACCCCCCCGACCTTTATTCCTTTAACAGTGGAGGGGGGGTCCGAAAAGTGGTTTTTCCCACCACAGGTCCCACCTAACATGATGCCTCCTCGTCATTTCGGGACACCCTCTCCTATTTCCTCTTACCACCTACCCCCCCTCCGAAATATGCCTAAACCATCATTTGATACTGCCATTGCTCCATGTCTTCTCTTCCTCTCCCTACTCAACACATGTTCTCCACTCACCTTACCACTCATCCTCCTGCCTGTCACATGATTGACTCTCTGACTACTCCCACTACACATCACCTCCCACTTATAATTCCCCTCTCATCACACACCACCTATCCCCTCATTCCCAATACCATCCACCTCTTCGCCTATACTTATCTTCTTCCTAACACTCACACTCCCACATCCACTCTTTCCATCCCCTTACTCGACACTTGTCCCCACATCATCATATCAGTTAGCCAATTAAATTTTCCCACATGACTGTTGGCTGTCAACTGTCCCATAACAATCCCGTGCCACTAAAAAGATATCCCAACAACCATAAAACTCAACATTTTCCCCCCTTTACAATTTTTTCTAACTGAGAATACAAAATCTTATTGGCTATTCAATATTGCAGAGATGCTAAATCTAGTTTTGTAACATATGTCAAGGTCTTGACAAAGCTATACTAATTCGAATATAATTGCATCTATGAAGTGGATGATCAATTGAATGAGAGTCAAATCTAACCTGATATTTCTAGGTAGGTAATTGGATATTGTTTTCAGATTACATGGAGAAAGATCTGTAATCAAATATTGAATGACAAATTGGTTAATAGGTGGCATCAATTTTCAAGGAACAATTGAACTTATTCCAACAATTCCAGCAAGTATGGACACCTAACAACAGAGGATCAACAAGCAATCAACCATCTCCAGATCTTAATGCATGATATTTGCATAAATAAACACAGTCATTAGTAAAGACCAACAACGTAGAAGAAGTCAAAGAGACATATCATCAATGGTTGACATCAAATCAACACTACGATTTCGAGAAGATATCAAAGAGTTCTATATTGTCGTAATTAGAGATACAGTTAGTTTAGATTTTTATGAAAATAAATCATGCTCATTTATGACAGGATCCTCTATAAACAACTTATAAATACCTCCCATTTCGAAGTATTATGGGTTGGGAATTTTTTGTAGGATAGGATCAATATTATAGAGCAGCTCACAGAGATTCCTTTGATCAAATGTCAGTAATACAATGCAACATTACAAGATTCTTGTGTCAGTTTTCATTGGTGAAGTACCTTTCCTTGTAAATTTGTTCTTTCTGTTATCACTACTGCTTTCTACATCCTGAATTATTTTGAGAAGATAAAGAAACAAAATTTGTTTAAATGTACACTCTATCTCTGGCTTGGAATAATTTATGTGTTTTCCACTAAAGATTGAAAACAAAATTCTTAATTCCTTTGTTTTTAATTGGATTTCTAGACCTTTTCCATCTATTCCATACATTAAATCTTTGAGGATACAATGAATTTGCCTACCCTACCCTACAATATTAGCCTGTTAACCTTGTATTTGATCAATTCAGAACTGTGAATCCATTTCTCAATGGCCCTCCCTTGTTGTTCGAACCAAACAAGTTAAAAAACCAAACCATGTACTATCATAACTAGCCTAAAATTTCAGAAGAACATAGCTACATCAGATAGAGACATCCCTCTTTGAAGCTGGCAGGGATATATCCCAGCTTCCAAAGTGGTTGAAATAGTTACCTATGTTCATTTATTTCTCAACCTTGGAAATTACAGAGTGATAACATTAGAGAAAATTCAAAAGAAAGATATGTTTCTACTATAATAGTTAGATCAATCTATCCATCAAGAGCATGAACAAATGATTCAGCTAGAAGAAAAAGAAGAAGAAATCAAAAGATTGAAGACCAAAGTTGCTAATCTAATAGAAGAAATGGAATAATTGAAGACACATAACAATAAAAGAAAATGAGTACTAGAAGAGACAAAATAAATGGTCATCTGTCTAAAAACTCAACTTCAGGAAGCTAAGAAAAATGAAGAAGCCCAGAAGATCCAATTAACTAAAAGAGAAGAATCGTGTCACATGTTGGAATTGGAAATTATTAATGTCAAAAAGATAAATGAAAGTACTAATGCAACTCTAATGACTCAAATTGAAGAAGCTAATAAAAATTAAGAAGCACATAAGATTCACTTAACTAAAAAGGAAGAATCATGCCACAGGTTGGAATTGGAAGCTGTAACGTACCTCCTCGTTACAACAACAAACCTCTTATAACAAATGCAATTTTTTTTTTTGTCTGAGTGTGTGTGCAAGGGTAACTATACATTATACTTTGCGCCACCACATGATGACGAATCATGACGCATGCAACTGCGATATCAACATTAAGATCTAAGATGCACATAAACCTCTGCAAACAATGAAAGACAATCAACCGACAAATAAAAATACTGACTACCCATCCGTCCTACCCTGCAATGGTTAGGACCTCCAAGACAAATAAGAAATGCTCAAGCCTAGGTTCCCATCGATTTTAACCATTTAAGGTCTCAAGGCTTGTTACCCATGATTTTAGTCAATCTTGATGGTGTACTCAGGCTCCTCATAAGAACTTTCTCCTGAGAAAAGTGACATTCATCTCTTCCCAGAAAACTTACTTTTGAAGAGAGTTCGCAGGTTGCTAATATCCTAGGGTGTGAGAATGACCCATTATCATAGGCTATCTCAAGCTAGGGTGCGAACCTCTCACACTGTGCTACATAGCTAGGGTGCGAACTTGTTCTAAATCTTGGAAAAAGATGAAGTCTCGATGGTTCTAGAAGGGAATCTTCTAGAAGAATTGGTTGGCATTCGAATGGTTATCATTTTACTGGTTTCCCTGATATTGTGGGATCATTATTATCCAAGTAACCATCTCATTCTCTCCTATATATTGATGGAATTCTCATGGAAAAGGTTAAGCAAGATTCATTGGAGAATTGGTGAAAGAATTGTGTGAAGGACCTAGCTTGAACAGGAGCTTGGAGACTCTAGCAAGTCTATCAAGAGGGATTTGATATTCTTCATGCAAGGATCGATCAAGTATGTGTGTTGGAGCCAAGAGCCTCCAAAAGGAGGCTTGCGACATCAAGGCGATTAGGTTGTACCTTCTACTTTCGATTAGTATGATACAATGGCATGTCCTTTTCCCATAAAGTCATTCTCATTTTATTGTGTAATTCCTTGATCATACACATAATTTGAAAGTTGAATATATTTTTCTATCTTCACTTTGGTTGGTTTGTGTTGTCTTGGTCTTGACTTCACGAGAGCACCGGAGCAAAGCGGGAGCAACAGAGACCCTAGGAAGTGATACAAAGGTATGTTACTTGTTCCTCCCTACTAGCTAATTAATTGGTCAAAACTTAGGGAAAGAGTCATGTCCTGTCTTGTTTTTTTCTAGATCCAGGTGGATCTAGGGAGATCTGTTAGTGTCCGCACCTACCGATTAGTCCGATAGAAAAATTGGCGACTCCACTGGGGACATAACCCATTTTCTTTGTGGTTTTTGGTGTTTTTCCTTGGCCATTTTCTCTTGCCTTACCTTTCTCCTTTCATATCAATCTCTGAGTCTTCAGGATACCCTGATAGACCCTCTGGGTCCAGAGGCCTCTTCAAATTTTGTGTCTTTTTCCAAAAAATTGTTTATTTTCAGACATTCTCGCACTGCACTCCACAATGCCCTGTGAGAATATACTAATTTCGCACTTTGCTTTTTGGTCCAGTGCGAGGTTCTCGCACTCTGCTCAAAGATGGCCTGTGAGAATGACCCATTATCGCACTGTGTAATACTGTTAGCCTGCGAACCCTCTTTTCAAAATTTTGGATTTGAGTTTTTTACATTTTCAACTGCCTAGATCAGTATAGGTGCTTGAAAAGAGCTTCTTGGACCATTGGTTAATGTTTTCTTGTCTTCATTTTTGTGCACGAATAGTCTTAGGAAATCAAAGGCTCTTCCTGTCACTTTTTTCTTGACTTTTCTCTGCAAAGATATACTCTCTGATTTTGGAATCTGAGTGTGCTTGTTTGGTTAAGAACCGGAGATCGGTTGAAAGTTGGGGTTCTTTGTCTTTATCATTTGCTCATTATTTGAAAGATCACTTTTCTCATGCAATTGAAAAGACTAGTTTGGTTTGCTTGTTATTTTTGTTTCCATTGAAAGAGTGGTTTGGGTTTTTATCTATTGCTTGTTCATTAGTTGTTGGTTTTCTTCATTCTCACCATCATGGTGTAGGTCCTTTTTAAAAGTGAACAACGTTTTTTCTTTCAAAAGCCTTTTCATCTTCGAAAGTATTGAAAATCAATTGTTGAAATTATTGAAAAAGAAACAATAGAGAATTGTTATTGATGCGTGATTTGTTGCAATTGCATTTTAAAGGAAATTGTGTATCGTAGTTCAAGGTTGATTCAAAAAACTTTTCTTTCCCTCCCATACATAGGATTCATTGAACAAAAATTGATATATATTTCATTCTTATCCATGCATCGTTGGGTCAGAGTCTTATACAACATCAGTTTCATCTCCACTTCCTTTGAGTAACAATAACTCTTAATAACACTGTGCAATTGTAAAATTTAACTAGTAACTCTTTTCTAGGGTTCTATTACACCAACATTTAGCTAGGCTAGCGCTTTGGAATAGGAAGAGAGATACACTCTCCAAAGCACAAAACAAACAATAGCATCTTGTGTTAAGGAGTTTCAAATTCCATTTACAACATCTTTTCCTGGGAAGCCCTTTTCACACAAGGGTCAAACACGAGGTTGCATTGATATTGACAAAGTTACTCACCCTGCTATGTTGATATCAGTGTAGAGATTGCACGTATTACGGGGATCACTTGGAGGTATACCTGTTGGGTATGTGTTATATTCTTTGCATGTGTGTGTGTGTGGGTGTGTCAGATACGCCAACTGCGTCTGACGATCCCTTCACCTAGTGCTATGTCATGTGCACTGGGTGCTTTCCTAGGGGGGTCCCAGGGGGGGCAGGTATGCCCCCCCTTGTTACGCACAGTGTTCGGGGCAGCACCCCGATTTTTTTTTTGGGCGGTTTTTGCTATTTTTAGCGGATTTGTAAATTAATCCCGGATTAAGGGATTAGGGTTTTGGTATCTACAGAATACCTAAAAACATTGTATGTATTGTATGGCGAATGGTGAAATTCAATATAATGAAAATAAGAAAGGTTTTCTCGGTTGAGGGTTTTCGGTATAAAATCTTTGTGTACTCTGTGTATGAGCCATTGATTAATTTCTGTATTGCTTAAGAATATATATGCATTGCTTTACTTCACAGGTTTAAAACTTACAATACCCACAATGATGAGTGGAAGCCTTTTGAGTTGATTTCAGGCTAGATACCCTGCCCTTGCGTGTGGATCAGACTTTCGACTGTCCCCCCAAGCTTTATTGTTGTCGGTGGTAACCTTAGCGGCCTATCTTTCTAGGGTCTTACACAAGGTGACTGTGAAGGGGCAAGTCTTCATGGTACTTGGAATCAACGTTGGCCAAACTCACTCGGGCTCCTTAGAGGGTATACGCACAATTATGTGTGGGATCTTGCACCAGGGTGTAAGTCTGTTAAGAAGGTCATCAGCGTAACCTTTCCACCCTAGCCCAACCCCTTCTCGTCTCGTTGTTGCAACATTGGATTTCATCACCAACTAGTGACTTCGGAATTAGAAGGTCTTGTTTGCTTGGTATTGTTTCCTAGATTTTGTTTACTAACGCGTGTTGTTTGCTTGCCAAATTTTACCATATGATTTTCTTCATAAGTTTTTCACTTGTTTACAATAGCTCCTCCATGTCATTCATGTAGAATGCAGGGTTTATCTCTAGAGAATATGGAAGGTTCTCAACCCTTGCCTACAAGTTCACTTGAGGGCTATCCTTGACAGAGTGAAGTACAAGACGTTACCACACTGCAAGTGGAACAAACTGACCCTCTAGAACATTTTAGAATTACAAATACTCGAGAGTACTTTCGACTTCACCCCAATTCTGAGCGACCATTTATGCGACTGAATTCTTCCGGAGACTTAGTTGTTGTGTCTTCTGGATCACCAGTTGGACCCTTTCTAGGCATAGAAGGCCAAGATCCTTTTTGGTCTACGAGTGTTTTTCGACAGGACCATTTTGGTCCAGGCTCACCTGTGATTTCTAAAATCATCTCACCTGTGATCTCCGAAATCTCTAGCCCAGAGACAGTACTATTTACTACCGCCTATTACTTTCCTAGTAAGGACGCCTCGCGATCTGACCACATCTTGACCATCCCTATCGAAATGGCTCATCACACAGATACTATGAGTGTTCACACCGAGATTACCGTGGTTAGCCAAGCTCCCATCGGCACACTTCTCACACCCAGTATCACCCCGACACTAACACCCAGATATCGAGAATTGAATGCTTCCATTTCAACTCCTCCGCAAACCCCATCCAACTCTCCTAGTGGTCCCTCTTCTTCTGGACACTCTCTTCCCGGTTTTATTTCGACACTCCCTCAATTTCCTTTTGGAGGACCTTTCTCATCCTCCCCTGGTAGTATTAATCCTAGTGGCACTATTCTGTCATTCGCACCAAATTACCAGATTCCCGTTGGAGGAAAATTTTATCAAGGTGGTATGACTCAACCCCCTCTCAGTAGGCAAATTCCTATTGGGACACAAATCCCAATTGGAACACAACCCCCAATTGGAATGCTTCCCCCAATTGGAACACCACGTTCGATAGGAGGATCGACCCCACCTTATGGATAAAACATACCTCCGTCCTTGGCCCAGTATTGGAATCATATGATACAACATCCTCCTCAATCAACTGAGGGGCAACAGTTTCCCACTGCATCCGTTATACCCCCTAATATAGGCCAACCTTATCCGAGTACGTCCAATCCTATTTGGGGTTCGAATTCTCAAACTCACGTCCCTGTTCAACGATACAATCCCATGAGCTACTATCCTCTCCAACCACCACCAAATCTTCGAGGGTCCTCACATTATATGCAGACTTCTTATGGTCCTACTGGTTTGCCGACGGGGCTTCCTCCCCAAAGCTACCAGTTTTCGCAGGTGAATTGACAGTTACCCTTCTTGGTCACTTTGGATCTTCTAGATTTGTCAAGGATTTTAAATGATCCAATTCTTCACTCTCTCCAATGGCCTGTTATACCAACCAATCTACCTTCAGACATCCCTAAATTCGATGGCAAAGAAGGAAAGGACCCGAACAATCACATCATGAATTTTCGCCTCTGGTGTTCATCCAACTCGTTGATGGATGACTCTATTCGTTTACATCTTTTTCAATGAACCCTCACAGGTTCTGCTGCGAAGTGGTATATAGAATTACCACGTGGTTTCTTCGCTGATTTCAACACCCTAGCTATGGATTTAATCACACACTACCAGTTACCAATTCATTATGAAACGGGGACCGAGATTTTGAGTTCTTTCAAACAAAACAAAGCCACTCATATATACGATCACAATCATGAGTGGCGACGGAGATGACGTCTCATCAAACTCAAACTCCCTGATCAGTTGTTGGCAAAGTGGTTCACAAAATCATTTGTGAATGACATTGGTCGTGACATGGCCATGGGTGGAGTATTCACGGAAGAGAAAGCCATAAGTCGTTCTCAATACCTTGACCTCGTTTACTCACAAACAGGTACCCTTTACGATTTATTACCTGACTTACCTCATCCTTCCACTTCCGCCACTTCAACTACTCCAGTTGCTTCTCATGCAACCGATGGTGTGATTGGCACTTTCCAGGCCCAACCACATTCCACTTCAAGAACCAACCCCAAACCTGTTTCTTCTAATGTTCAAAATGCTCCGTCTCCTGCCCCTCCCACCGACAAAACTTCTGAGGTAAATGCAGTTCAATCTACCCCAGCTGGTAAACACAAATCCAAAAAGGGAAGGGTAAGAATAAGGAGGACAAAAATACTTCTCAAGCCAAGTGAAACAAAACTACACCTTTTGATGATCGGGATAAACACAAACCTCGATACCCTTGTCTTATCTGTGGTGATGATCACTACACGAAGGATTGTCCACGACGTGTCGAGGTCACTAAGTTCCTTCAAGGGGATCCAAAACCACCTGCTCCGACCATTTTGTCACAACCCTTCTCGTCTCAACAACAGGCTCAGTTGGTCATTCATGACCAAACCTCATCTTCTACTACATCCTATGTATTGATGTGTACTGGAAATTCAAAGAAGAACGACATTGCACTCACCACTCGAGCCAAATATTATTCTCCCTCTAAAGAGAAGGTTGATGATCTACCTCCTAACCCAAACTTTTTAGCCAACTTTGTCTAGTACTGATCGACATCGAATACGATACCAAGCTCATCAATATATTATCCTCGGGGATACTCTTTATCGTCGGGGGATTGACTCTATTTTTCAACGCTTCCTCACATTCGACGAAGCCGAGAGAGCTCAGAATGACTGCCATTCTGGAGCCTATGGTGGTCATATGTCTGGGTATGCTACTGCCCAGAAGATCTTACAAGTAGGGTATTTTTGGCCTCCTTTATTTCACGACTGCATAATCACCGTTCAAAAATGCCATGCTTGCCAGACCTATAATAACAAGATATGGTCCCATCCTTCTCCTCTTCACCCTGTGGTCTCCGTTGGTCCCTTTGCAAAATGGGGCATCGATTTCATGACATGTCACCCTCACTTGGCCGGGGGGTATGGATATATTATTGTAGCCGTCGATTACTTTACGAAATGGGCCGAGGCGATGCCGACATTTGACAACACTGGAAAGACTGCAGCATTATTCATTTTTAATCACGTCATAGCTCATTTTGGTGTTCCCCAGGCTATCATCACTAATCATGGTAGCCACTTTAGAAACTTCATGATGTCCGAACTTACTAAAAAGTTGGGTATTTTCCATGAAAACTCAATGCCCTATTACCCATAAGCTAATGACCAATTCGAAGCAATTAACAAAGTTCTCATAACTATGCTCCGACAAATGATAGGGATTCACAAAACAAGTTGGCACATAATGTTGTTTTCGACATTGTGGGCTTACCGGACATCCGTCAAGTCCACCACTGGGTTTACACCTTTTCGGTTAGTCTATGGTTTGGAATCCATTCTCCCGATTGAATGCGAGATACCCTTTTTAAAACTAGATGTTGAACTCCTATCAAACACTTCTGCTGAGGAAGAACGTCTATTGTATCTTATGCGATTAGACGAAACTCGACGCGATGCTACCCTAGTCATAGAAGCTCAGAAAAAATGTGTCAAGGCCCAATACGACAAACATGTCAAGCCTCACATTTTCTCCGAAGGAGATCTCGTTCTCCTCTATGAAAAAGATTGAGATATGCTAGGAGCTGGAAAATTCGAAGCCATGTGGTGAGGTCCTTATATTGTTAGACAAGTGTTGGAAAAAGGGGCTTATGAGTTATTAGATTACAATGGTATCCCTTTGAGTGAACCCAGAAATGGGTTGTACTTGAAGAAGTACTATGCATAAACTCAGCTGTGCACGAGTACTTGTATTTTTATTGTATCATACTTCTTGTGTGTTACTATAGCTTGCTTTTGTCGTTATCTAGTCTCTACCCTTATGTGACATTGTGTTTGATTTCCAGATGTCATATTCTTCGCTACCCTACATTGGCTTCGCTAATGGTGCTAGTCGTAGTACTCAGAACCTTGCTTCCGCTGCATGGGAAATTTACGCCCCTACAAATGAACTTGTCTCCTTACAAGGTGTGTGTCTCGGCCATGCGACCAACAATATTGCAGAGTATAGTGCCGTTATCGAATTATTGATTGATGCTATATCGCTCAGAATCCATCATTTGGTTGTGCGACTCGATTCGCAGCTTGTAGTACTACAGTTAAGTAATTTCTATACTATTTGAAGTCCTACTTTGTTACGAGTGTATTTGTGAATTCGCCTCTTGGAATGTTATTTTGATTATATTGAATATCAACATATTCCTAGATGTATAAATACATTAACTGATGCATTGGCTAACTATGTATTAAACAGACATTTGGATCATTTATAAATCAATCACATCAATTTTCACACAACACAAGATAAACCGGTAGAAGCTGTATGTATATATAACAATCAAAAGAGTTTTTTACAAAACGTTTTGTCCGAGGACCAAAATGTCAAAATCTGAAGCTCATAGCTTCTACAAAGTGATGTCATGGATAACATTCATGGTAACACATGACTGCCCGGGCAACCCTACAGAGCAGTTGACCAATGGACTCTGACACTCCTACTATATGACGCTAATAACGTCGTGGAACCTCTCCAAGAGGCATGTTTGGAATATCTACTGTCAAACCCTCTAGGTTTTGTTCCACCGCTTCATAATCCTCTGTGTCCCATCATGGCACTAGCACCACCTCTCCTCACCATTGAATGGGAGAAGTACCAGGAGGTCGGTAAGGTCCCACATCTGTGTCATCAAAAATGAATTTTGTATTTAGTCCTTGGACGAACATATAAAAACATTTGCATATGATAAAATTCACAAAAACATTTCAAAAGAAAAAAAAATGTGTGTACTTCTTACCAAGTTCCCCCCACTGAGCACCCTCAGGCAGGACCAAGTCCGAATCTCCTCGGAAATCCAACCCGACATAAGCATAATCTTCGACCATCAACATCTGTGGTCGCAACCAGTTGAAGAAGGTATCATCATATTTGATAATTGGTCCCGCTACGTGTCGGGCCATGAGCTGATACCATCTCAACATTCTTGGATCTGTTGGGGCCGACAAATCCCACTCAACCTGCAACCTTAGTAACAGAACCCTCTTGATAAAGAAGGACACCAATAAAGACCCGTACCTGAATTGCTTCAGGTCGCCTCACCTGCATTTGGTCAACTGCCTTTTCATGCTACGAAGCACTGCATCTACCCAGTTAAAAACCTGAGGCTCAGTACACTCTATGGCATACTGAAAGTAACTCTGGAGTGCCATGTGAGGAGCAGAGCTCCCAACCATACGAGCAATGGTGAACAAAATAGTGCGGAGGGTCAAATATCACACTCCCCAAATAGCTACTTTCCCTTTCTTCCTCTCTGCCTCTGGAACACAGTGTAAGTGATAGTACTCACTCATGGGAAGCCCACCACCTCTGCTACCAGTGAAGCTCATGTGGTACCCACGCCGTGACAGTCCTCTCAAGAAGTAAATGTCCTCAATATCCAAGGACGATGTGTAGACCCCTACATGAAGTACTTGTTGATCGAGATCCCACATATGCACAAGGTACTCTAATAACCTGACTTGGGCCCTCATGCTCGGGATACGAAAGTACTTCAGAAGACCACAGTTTCTCAAAGTGGAAATGGTGGGCGGATGATTTTCGACAATGGCATTATCTTCTTCATGTTCCCTTTTGCACCATTCCAGAACCATTTCGATGGCCAAATACCTGCATAAGAAGCACAAGAAGAAGATTAATAACTCTATTCACAAATTGGTATCTTTTCATTGAGAAAATAAAAAAAAAAAAAAACTTTTACACTTTGCAGTTCTCGCAGGTTCCCTTTAGGCACAGTGCGAAGTTCACAGGAGCCTTTGGGCTCACATGCGAGAATGACCCATTCTCGCAGGTCCCGTGTAGCTCACTTGCGAGAACGGATGAGCGCCATAATAACCCCAAAACAAACTCAAAATGGTTGTTTTTGCCAATGAAAATGAAAAATTAAACCATGAAAAAGTAGAGGACAAAGAGCCTACCTCACTGCCACTGACGGTTCGTCGAATGGATGCTCGTAACTCCCTCAATCTGATGCCAAATTTCAAGGGTAAAAGAGGGGTTTTTGGGCTCAAATAGTGGTAAAGTTAAAATGATATGGTAAAAAGAGTTTTTACCCCTTTATATTTACTTTTTCCATTTTATTGAATTTTTATAATTATTTATTTATTAAAGCCTAATCCCTAATGCCCTTTTGTGTACAACTTTTGCAGGCATAACGACTTCGATGTTCATATACAAGGATGCAGACATATTTTTTATTATTCATCGTATGTTTTGATTGTTTTTTTTATGGTTTTTGTATAAAACCTCGAGCTTGGTCTTTGTCCGTTCTCATGCTCGAAAATACATGAGAACGCGATTGAGCACACTTTTATTACTTTTTCAGGCTCAACAAGGCTATATGAAAAAGGAACCCCCTTGGAGTCCTCTTTAAGCTCTTTTCAGACTCTCTAAACATGAAAAGATAGCCGAGCGACCTTGCTATTTTCACGCTCGACAAAGTTATTGAAAAAATCATCTGGTGGGCGATAATTTATCTCTTTTTCGATCTCATCAGACTATTTTACGAAAAGGGAACTGAGAGAGTTCTCTTTTAAGTATTTTTTCAGACTCTATAATCATGAAAAACCTTCGATTTTTCTATCTTTGGAATCATTAAACAAACATCGACAGACCCGTCATGGGACTTAACCACTCCTTCATAGGGTTCGTTAAACATACTCCGAAGGATAAGCTTATATCAACAAGCATATGTTATCCTCCTCAATCTTGCGTAAAAATAAAGAGGTACTCACCAAAAATGGTGGGGGAAAATTTGGGAAAGGGATATGTTCTCGTCTTCATATTGATTGGTAGTAAGTGTCTCTCTTGAACATGACACCCCCTATTCATTATATTTGAATCCGGTTTGGGAAATCCATTTGTCTCTCATTCGATTTTATACAAGGTTATACCCTGTGTCGTCTCTGAGTCAATGCTCCAAATAATTGGTCGTGCCATTCATATGTTCAAGAGAAGTTCATCTGAAACCTCTATTAAGTCAGCCATCTACAGTTGTCCATTCTCTCCGTGTCGACCTTCCCTGTGTCCAGTCCAACTTACATCATACTCTGTTTCACCTTCAAAATCTGTTACTCATTTCGTGTCATTGATGGGGGATACATTAAGTCCCTCCTGTGATGAGTTTTTTTCCGTCGACTTCATCTCATTATCCGAAATCAAGACTTAGAAATCTTTTGGTACCTTGGAACCTGCATGCCTCAATGGCAGGTTTCCTTACTTTCGACAGTGGGTTTACATCATTGACCTCTGATCGAAAGCTTCTGTTAGATGTTCGACCTCAACTCATTCATTCACACTTGAAGGATTGTACTAGATTACCTTGGGAGTCATTGACGTTAATGGTGATTTCCCTTGCACTTGTTAACGGTTTCATCAATGACCGGTAATCAAGTGGTTTCTACCATGCTTGACTTCAACACATGTAATCACATGGTTAGATTCGTACTTTTGGGGAGATTGAAGACCCTAGATATCATCTCTTTGTCCAGGTTGTGATGGAATATGTAAAATTTGTGACACATAGATCCACTTTGTATGTCTCGTGGCTATGTCATCTCAATTTGAATTTTCTCGCATAGATCCACAGTGTATTCCTGGTGGCTATGCTATATTTTGATGGCAT
>JZKD02S0093455.1:824281-846716 GCA_000966675.3 Picea glauca | reverse complement strand
ATCTCTACATTGTGCTATCTTAGTATCCCATTGATCCACCTACTGAAAAGTATTCAATTCTTAAGTTACCAGGCATACTTAGCTTACAACCCTAAGTAGTTTCCTGGAGTGATAAGAAGTGGCAATCCAACAATGAAATCCATCGAAATAACTTCCCATTTCGATTCTGGAATGGCATGTGGTTGAAGTAATCCTGCTGGGTATTTATGTTTAGGCTTTACCTACTAACACTCTAGACATCTGGCCACATAGTTGACTCTGTCGGCCTTCAATCCCTTCCAGAAGAATACGGGGTTAAGGTCTGCCCCCATCTTTGTGACCCCCGGGTGAGCAATGTAAACTGCACTATGATGCTCGCACAGGGTCAACATCCTCAACTTGTCATTTGGCGTTACGTAAATCTGACATTTATACCTCAAAAATCCATCTCTATCAAATGAAAATCCCTCGTATCGTGGTACCATCATTGTGTTTTGTCCGATAAAACCCTCGACCTCTTTGTACCAGTCGTCGTCACGTTGTAAAGTGAGAATCTTCTCACATAGATTCGTTTGAAGAGGCAACACCGGAAATATGCGTGGTCTCAAAATCGTACTCGCTAAGAAATTCTGACCAACGTCGTTGTCGCGCGTTCAGGTTGCTTTGCGTAAAAGGTGTTGTAGTCCACAATGATCAGTCTTTAGTTCATATTTTCGTCCAACACAGTAGTGTCTCCAAACCTTCAAGGCATATACGATGGCTAATAACTCCAAGTCGTGCGTCGCGTAGTTCTCCTCATGCCTTCTTAGTTTCCTTGAAATGTATGCAATCACTCATCCATATTGCATCAAGACTCTGCCTAAACCTTCCTTGGATGCGTTTGTGCATACCAAGAAGTCCGCATCCATGTCAGGGACCTTTAGTATTGGTGTTGTCGTCAACAACTCTTTAAGCCTCCGAAATGCTTCCACGCATTTCTCGGTGCACACAAACTTCTTGTTTTATTTTGAAATTCCATGATCGGATTTGCTATGTTTGAAAATCCCTCGACGAATTATCGATAGTATCCTGCCAAACCCATGAAGCTACGCACTTCCGTGACATTCATCGGCGCAGGCCATTCCATAATAGCCTCGACCTTGGTTGGATCCACAGTGAAACCTTCACTGGAGATGACATGCCCTAAGTAGTGAATCCTCGATTGATAAAAAGAGGATTTGGACAATTTCCCATACATTTTGTGCTCTCGCAGACACTGTAGTACCAAGTGCAAGTGCTCATCATGCTCCTCCATCATATGAGAGTAAATGAAAATATCGCCAATGAATACTTGGACGAACTTGTCCACGTACTCGCGGAACACCCTGTTCATCAAACTCATAAATACCCCTGGGGAGTTTGTCAGTCTAAACGGTAAGACAGTAAACTCGTAATGTACAAACCTCGTCTTAAAGGTGGTATTAGGGACATAATACTCCTTGATCCACAACTAGTGATACCCTGATCGCAAATCGATCTTGGAGAACACTGTTGCACCCTTAATTTGATCGAACAGATCATCAATTCTCGTCAAGGGATACTGATTCTTGATCGTAGCCTTGTTCAGTTGACGGTAGTCAATGCAAAGCCTCCATGATCCGTCCTTCTTTCGTATGAAAATAACTGGTGCACCCCACGGTGACACACTAGGATGTATCAGTCCTAGGTCCAACAACTCCTTCAGTTGCATTTTCAACTCTTGTAACTCCGGGGTGGACATCCGATAAGGCATTTTTTCTATCAGTTCAGTCCCCGATTTTAGGTCTATGGTAAACTCCAACTCTCTCTCTATTGGAATCCCAGGTAATTCCTACGGAAATACATCCGCAAACTCTCTCACCACCGAAAGGTGTTCTATACCTTTCACTACTCCCTTCTCTTTTAATGCAAGGATCGCATAAAGATTGCACCCCTTGCGCATACTCTTCCATAGATGTAAGGAAGAGACGAACCTCAGGGAAACTCCCTGGTTCCGTCCTACAATCACATGTCTCTTTCCCTCATCATCGACCAAGATCAACCATTTCATCTTACAGTTGAGTATCGCCTCATGCGAGTCCAACCAATCCATACCAATTACGACATCATAAGATCCTAATATCGTGACATACAAGTTGGACCTCATGACAAAATCTCCCAGGTTAAGGGCACAGCCCGTAACCTTTCCTCAACCTTCTGTTTGGCTCCCGATGCCATCTCCACGAAGATAAAATCATCATGTTCGACTGCCTTTACCTTAATCCTTTTTAGCACTGCACCAGAAATGAAACTCTCGGTAGCATCGGGCTCTATCAAAACACTAAGGCTCTAGTCAGCGATGGTACCTGTTGTCTCGAGCACAGTCGACTGGTGCTATGCCTGGCAGTTATTCACCACTACATGAATCTGATGGGCCTTTCCCATATCTCCCAGGGTAGTGGGTCTGACTGATCTGGACACGCTGGTCCTCTCCACAGGACAATCATGCTGGTAGTGTGGCTCCCCACATGTCCAACACCCCTTCTTCGTCTCAGTAGTCCTGGTACCCGAAGTAGAAGATGACGGTCCACTGGCCTGGAACACTGGTTTGTTCTGATGAACATGCCTAAATTGTTTTTGTTGCGGGTGACGCTGCTACTAATGCGGTGGTCCCCGATAAGGGGTCCACTGCTAAGGCGACGGTCATCAGGCTGTAGTGAAAGTGGATCCCCTCTGGAAGCCACAATATCCCAACGTAAGTCTCACTGGTGTCTGGTGCTGTTGTGTTCTAGATGAACCCTGCCTTGCTGGTCTCACTGGAGTCTTGGTCTGACCCCCACTGATAAGCTCCTCCTCTGCTATGAGGTCCTTCTGGACGACATCATGCAAGGTTTGAGGCATCAAAATCCTAACCTTTGCACGCAGGCTTCCATTAAGGCTGAATACAAACCTGTTTACCTTAAGTTTCTCGGTGTTAAGGTGCGGAGCATACCGGAGCAGCTCCATAAAATGGGCCTCGTACTCGTGCATTGTACGACCTCCCTGTCATAAGGCGTTGAACTCATTGAGCTGATGCTCAATGAATTCCTTTGAAAGGTACCTCTCTCAGAACCGTTCTTCAAACAGTTCCCATGACACATCTTCAACGACCATGTTCAGTTGTGGTAGGAGCATCTTCCACCATAGAAGAGTGCTCCCCTTCAGTTGAAATACCACCATGCAGACCTTCATGTTGGAGGTATAATCACGAAGTGCAAAGCACATCGCCATGTTCTCCAGCCATGCCTTGGTGGTTGTGCCGTTCGGGGTACCAAAGAACTCGGGAAATTTGACCTTCTCGAGTTCATGGTGAATGCCACCAGTAACGGCCGGTGTGCGCAGCGGAACCTCAGCGGGTGCCGGCGCCCTGGCCTCATCTCTGTCCAAATGGCTGATCAATGCCTCGGACATGCGCTGAAAGGATCTCATCATCCTGACTACATCGCCAACTGCTATCTGCTCCTGTCCAAGAACCTGCTCGTCTCCCTGGGGTTAGAACCCTTCAGCATGGATGCTACTAGGGGCGTCGCGCCTCCTCCCCTAGCACCCCGTCGTCTGCCTCCATGACATTCTCTAACCATGATTACCTGTATGCACACAATCAACTTGATTAGCAACAGTAATATCAAATCATGTCAGCGAAGGCTGTTGCGATCCCAAGTCGCGGGTTGAACCTTGTTCTGATACCATATGTAATGTACCTCCTCGTTACGGTGACAAACCTCTTATAACAAGTGCAACTTTTTTTTCTTTGTGTGAGTGTGTGTGCAAGGGTAACCGGACATTATACTCTGCACTGCCACATGACGACGAATCACAACGCATGCAACTATGATATCAACATAAAGATCTAAGACGCACATAAACCTCTGCAAACAATGAACGACAATCAACCGACAAATAAAAATACTAAATACCCATCCATCCTACCCTGTAATCGTTAGGACCTCCAAGATAAATAAGCAACACTCAAGCCTAGGTTCCCATCGATTTTAACCATTTAAGGTCTCATGGCTGGTGACTATTCTGAGGAACATGGAGGTGTTTACATCTCGCCCGACACAAGAAGACCAAGCAAATATTGTTTACAACCAGGCATAACCATTACTTAATATTAAACATCAATAATTTAGAACCGAATCTCTTGCTCAACACCGAACAATTTAGTACGGTACAATCTAATTATCTGTAACGCCATCCTGGTATGAACAACTATACCAGGAAGATCAATGAACTCCAAAGGAAACATAGCCATCATAACTACAATTTATATATAGATAAGTTTGATCTACTGACTCAATCAATAGGTTTATAAGCTTGAACTATAGACTTAACTTCATAAAGTTTTAAAATCCTCAACCGCAAAGCCTAGTTAAGTTCCCAAAATTTCTCACATAAAAATTGAAAATTTTAAAAACTTTTTGACATAGCCAAATACCTAATTACAAATCAATTGTGCAATTAATATCTTGAACCATTATAATAATATTTTTATACACCAACATAAGACTAAATCTATTAAATTATTATCTTCAACTATTATAACACTACTTTTATAGCCCATTAATGTTCTATATGCCCAAACTTCAAACATTGCATAGAAGCTATGTATGAAAAACTTATTCCACTACTAAAACAACTATGGCATGCTTGCATGCACGCATTAAGCTATTCACTATTAAGAGTCATCTTCACAACTACACAATCAAACGGAGCAGTGCCAAAGCCCCCAAGAAAAGCAACTCTCTAACCATCCTAATTGATTCGTTTATGAAACTTGGAAAACTAATACATAGTGTGATCCATAACATTATCACCATAAAATCATAACCATATTACATTTTATATTATAATAACTAAATAAAATGACAATCACCTTACCCCTTACATGTTATCTATAACAATTACATATCATTACCATAAAACGATGACCACATTAACATTAACATTACCAGGAATATTAGCATTAAGATAGATTTAGGATACTTCATATGTGTGAACTCCATGTTGAAGACTAAAGGAATTAAAAACTCCCTCATACTTATCACAACATTGAAATGTTTTGAAATTGATAATAAAATATTTTATAAGTAGATATTGAAATATTTTATTTATGGTATAGATTAAAATATTTTTGTTATTAATAAATTTTTAAATACCATGTATTAACTCTACTTAAACATAAAATTAATTACAAATCTCCTTTATACCAGACTGAAAACAAAACCTCTTAACCCAATGAACGGATAAATTAATAGTTAATGTAAATAAATCAAAAGAATATTTAAAATTACATATCAATTTTATGTAAAATTGCTAGTAATCAATTGATTTTGATCAGGTGATAGTACTTCAGTAAGTTATGTGGAGTGTATTTAAAGGTCGATCCCAACAATCAATTCATAAAGACCTGTGGCACAGTGCTTCTAAATTTAAATTTTTATACAAGGATTTCCAAGCAGATAATGAGTAAAATATAAGTATGGTATCGACGATGAATTGAAGTGGCACATTCTTTTCTCTGCACATGGATATTCAGGCCCACAATTTATAATATAGAAACACCCATAGTGATATATAAATGCCCACAATAATACAAAAACGCTCACAGTGATATATATAACACCCATTGTCATACAAATACGCCCACAGTGATATATGAACACCCACAGTCATACAAAATCACCCACAGTGATATATAAACGCCCACAGTAATACAAAAACACCCACAGTGATATACAAACACCCACAGTGATAAAAAACACCCACAGTGATATACAAACGCTCACAGTCATACAAAAATGCCCATAGTGATATATGAACGCCCACAGTAATACAAAAATGCCCACGGTGATATATAAACGCCCACAGTCATACAAAATCGACCACAGTGATATATGAATGCCCACAGTAATACAAAATTGCCCATAGATATATATATAAACACCCAAAGTCATATAGAACCACCCGCATCAATATAAAAACGCCCACTGTAATATATAAACGCCCACCGTGGTATAAAACGCCCACATTACTATATAAAATGCCAACAGTCATATATAAAACACAGTCATAAAATCTCTTTTATCCAAACCGACATGTAAAAGCAGAGTAAGAAGAAATATTTTATAACCATAACACAATTTCAGTCGTCGAGGAATAGAAGGGAAAACTAATCAATCCGATGAGAACCCATGTAGAGATAAGCCAAGTAGTTTTCATCTCACAAGCCAAGATAAAAATGATAATAACAATAAGAGAGGGCCAAGGTCCTAATACCTTATATCATGCAAAATGAAAAACATATCGTTACCTGATCGCCTGCTCCGAGTGATGTCCGCGTGCTACGTTCCTCTCTCGTTCGTCGACCGTCGAGACCTCACTGGTACCTCCCAGCCAATGCTAGGGGTACTCTTCTTCTCCTTTAGCCCCCCGAGCCGCAAAGGGGCCACACATTATCCAGATGGTACGTCTAGCTCCCAGCTCGCCTCGCAAGGCCGAGCTACCACTCCTATCTGAGTTGGGAAATCCCAACTCCCCACAAGTAATCAATCAAGTCACAAATCTAGCAGCGTAACGTTACGCTAATAGTTGATCCCTTTCTTCCTTCTCTTCCCTTTTTTTTATGGAGTTTTTAGAACTTCCATCTTTCCCTGATTCTCATTTAAATTAAGTTTTAATAAAAATCTTCTAAAAACTCTCCTTCGTACAAGTGTCATCCATCCCCACTTAGCTCCAAAAATTAATTTCTTTAATTTATTAATTGTCTCATTTCCCTCACCCACCTAGAGTTCCTCCTAAATTTACTCGTAGGTGTTCCTAGATTCCCTTACAGGTTTAAATACTTTCCCTAAAATGAAGTTGCTAATTTAGTTCAATTTAGAAGGTTCTTAATTGCATATTCTTTACTATGTCGACCTTGCTTTTTACCATAAGTTCCCCTCTTTCCTAAATGTTATAATTTCCCTCTTTCCCCTTTTTATTAGAGCTAAAATTGGCAGTTGCAATTTAGCCCCTTTTCCCCTTTTATTATTAATTCAACATATTTTTAAACTATCAAAATAAAATAAAATAAAAATTAAATTCTTCTTTATATTTTATATCCACAACTTTTAATTTATTTCCTACTCTCTTCATTTACCCCAAAAATTTATGAAGATAAAAAATTATTACCTAAAGGGTTTTTATTTAAAATTTTACTATTTAAAATTTTTAGAGTTGTTTTCTCAAGGGTAGACAAAATTTTACCCCTAGCAAAGTTTCATAGTTAGGACTTAGATTTTGAATTGGGCAACATTTAATTAGGGAAATTGTTTTAAAATTTCTTAATGTGTTGTTTGTCTTAGGGCCATCTAGTTTCCTTCCTTTATCATCATCATTGTGACATGCCCTTCAGGACGCACTATGTGCTCCAAGGGTGCCACTCACCTCTTTTGTTTCTTTTGCGCGACGTGCCCTTCAGGACGAACCACGTGCTCCAAGGGTTCCACTCGCTTCATGTGTTTCTTTTGCCGAAATGCCCTTCAGGATGTACCACGTTCTCCAAGGGTGCCACTCGCTTCTTGTGTTTCTTTTGCACGATGTGCCATTCAGGATGCACCATATGCTCCAAGGGTGCCACTCGCTTCTTGACTGATTGGTAGACATCAATAAACCCTGGAGTCAACACCCTACCAGGTGAACTTGTGGGAGACTAAGGGCTTCTAAGGAATAAGGCCCCCTCCTTATTGTGCACCCCTTAGAATCGTTGTGAGTGACTGTTGCAGTCTTCCCTCACGACATCATGGATCCTCTCGAACTAGGTAATCATTAACCTATAGTTCGAGCCATGGCGAGAGTGCTAGTAGGCTGTGGAAGGGCTGCTATCCACACCTCTCCCTCAACCTCTTTGGTAGTCGTGTGTGTGGCCCCTTTACTCCATATGTGAGTCTGGTTGGCAAGCTATCGTCAGCCTGCATCATCAACAATCATTAGAACATGTCCACATCATATCATCGAATCAAATGTCTTAAAATCACAGTAAAACAATCAAACCCCAATAGCACACTCCCTAACTCAATCCAGAGTCCAAGGGGTTCTGTTGATGCCTCTGCATCCTCAAGGTCCAAAACCCTGCACACTCAGAAAAACTGAGTCAATAGCACCTGTCTATGTCAATGCAGTAAACATCATGTCATCTATCATAACACATCATAATAAAGGACAAACGTTTGAATATCATAATAGTTCGGATAACTTGTGAGCAAGTGTCCTCAAAGAATAAGTTTTCTTAGTGCGCCAGAGTGGGATGTTACATACACCCCCTCTTGGTCTAAAATTCATCCCAAAGTTTCATAGTATAAATGTCGAAATAGATGTATCACAGTATCATAAGTCTATCTATCAAACAAAAATGGAAACTGCTGGCACATATCATATGCATCCTCCCAGGTCGCCGAGTGCAGACTATAATTGTCCCACTGGACCTTGACCTGATCTACCGTTTGACGTCGTAACTATCGAACATGATGATCTAATATGCGGACCGGCTCAGCCATGAGCGCTCCCTCATCCGATACTTGCAAGGAACTCATGTCAATAACATGCGTAGGATCACTAATATAATGTCTCAAAACAGATACATGAAAAACATCGTGCATATGGCTCAAAGAATTAGGCAAGGCTAGACGATCTGCCACGGGCCCCTTTCTCTTCACAATATCGAAAGGTCCCATGAACCTAGGAGAGAGTTTATCTCCCTTTCCAAACTTGATCGAACTCTTATGTGGTTTAACCTGCAAGAAGACTCGATCGCCGACCTTGTAACTACGGTTGACTCGGTGCACATTGGCATAACTCTTATGTTGATCATGTGCTTCTTTAATCCTTTGTCTTATGGTTTGCATTTTCTCTTCCATTTCTTGGATTGCTTTTGGTCCCACTAGGACCCTATCCTCAAGCTGATCCCAACTCAAGTGTGTTCGACATGGTCACCCGTAAAGAAACTCGAAAGGTGCCATCTTAATGGTGCTCTGGTAACTGTTGTTGTAAGCGAACTCTACTAGTGGAAATAATTCTTCCCAATGCTTTTGTTGGTCCATCACGTACATGCGCAACATGTCCTCCAAGGATTAGTTCATTTGTTCTGTCTGTCCATCAGTCTCCGGGTGATACGTAGTACTAAAGTTAAGTTGGGTTCACAAGGCCTCTTGGAAACTCATCCAAAATCATCCAGTAAACACCGATCCTCTATCGGAAATAATCCTCTTAGGCACGCCATGTAGCCTCACAATCTCACTGATGAAAACTCTAGCAATGTCATTTAACTGATACATCGTATGCACAGGAATAAAGTGAGCACTCTTCATCAGAGTGTCTACTACTACGAAAATCGAGTCATGTCTCCTCGCCGCCAGTGGCAATCCAACAATGAAATCCATCAAAATAACTTCCCATTTCGATTTCGGAATGGCATGTGGTTGAAGTAATCCTATTGGGTGTCTATGTTCAGGCTTTACCTGCTGACACTCTAGACATCTGGCCACATATTTGACTATGTCGACCTTTAATCCCTTCCAGAAGAATAAGGGTTTAAGGTCTGCCCTCATCTTTATGACCCCCGGGTGAGCCATGTAAACTTCTCTATGAGCCTCGCTCAGAATCAACATCCTCAACTTGTCGTTTGGCGGTACGTAAATCCTACCTTTAAACCTAAAAAATCCATTGCTATCAAATGAAAATCCCTCGTATTGTGGTACCATTATTGTGTTTTGTCCGATAAAACCCTCGACTTCTTTGTACCAGTCATCGTCATGTTGTAAAGTGAGAATCTTCTCACGTAGATTCATCTGAAGAGGAAACACCAAAAATATGCGTGGTCTCCGACTCAAAGCATCTTCCACTCCGTTCAGTGTTCCCTTTATGTAAGTAATCTCAAAGTCGTACTCGCTAAGCAATTCCGACCAATGTTGTTGTCGCGTATTTAGGTCGCTTTGCATAAAAGGTGTTGTAGTCCACAATGATCAGTCTTTAGTTCAAATTTTCATCCAACAAGGTAGTGTCTTCAAACCTTCAAGGCATATATGATGGCTAATAACTCCAATTCGCGCGTCGCGTAGTTCTCCTCATGCCTTCTCAGTCTCCTTGAAATGTATGCAATCACTCGTTCATCAAGACTCTGCCTAAACCTTCCTTGGATGTGTCTATGCATACCAAGAAGTTCGTGTCCATGTGAGGGACCTTTAGTATCAGTGCTGTCGTCAACAACTCTTTAAGCCTCCGAAATTCTTCCGTGCATTTCTCGATCCACACAAACTTCTTGTTTTTCTTTTGCAATTCTATGATCAGATTCGCTATCTTCGAAAATCCCTTGACGAATTGTTGATATTATCCTGCCAAACCCATGAATCTACGCACTTCCGTGACATTCTTTGTCAAAGTCCATTCCATAATAGCCTCGTCCTTGGCTGGATCCACAGTGATACCTTCACTAGAGATGACATGCCCTAAGTAGTGAATCCTTGATTGATAAAAAGAGCATTTTGACAATTTCCCATACATTTTGTGCTCTCGCAGACACTGTAGTACCAAGTGCAAGTGCTCGTCATGATCCTCCATCATACGAGAGTAAATCAAAATATCATTAATGAATACTTCCATGAACTTGTCAAAGTACTCACGGAACACCCCGTTCATCAAACTCATAAATATCCCTGGGGCGTTTGTCAGTCCAAACAATAAGACAATAAAATTGTAATGTCCAAACATCTTCTTAATGGCGGTCTTAGGGACATCATCCTCCTTGATCCGCAACTGGTGATACCCTGATTGCAAATCGATCTTGGAGAACACCGTTGCACCCTTCATTTGATTTGACAGATCATTAATTATCGGCAAGGGATACTGATTCTTGATCGTAGCCTTGTTCAGTTGACGATAGTCAATGTAAAGCCTCCATAAACCATCCTTTTTTCGTATGAAAATAAATGGTGCACCCCACGGTGACACACTAGGATGTATCAGTCACAGGTCCAGCAACTCCTTCAGTTGCATTTTCAACTCTTGTAACTCTGGGGTGGCCATCCGATAAGGCGTTTTGTCTATTGGTTCAGTCCCTGGTTTTAGGTCTATGGTAAACTCCAACTCTCTCTCTGGTGGCATCCCAGGTAACTCCTCCGGAAATACGTCCGCAAACTCTCTCACCATCGGAAGGTGTCCTAGACCTTCCACTACTCCCTTCTCTTTTAATGAAAGGATCGCATAAAGTTTGCACCCCTTGCACATACTCTTCCATAGCTGTAAGGAAGAGATGAACCTTAGGGAAACTCCTGGTTCCATCCTACAATCACACGTCTCTATCCCTCGTCATCGACCAAGCTCAATCGTTTCATCTTACAGTTGAGTATCGCCTCATGTAATTCCAACCAATCCATACCAATTACGACATCATAAGATCCTAAGATCATGACGTACAAGTTGGCCCACGTGAAAAACTCTCCCAGGTTAAGGGCACAGCCTGTAACCTTTCCTCCAACATTCTTTTTGGCTCACGATGCCATCTCCATGAAGCTAAAATCATCATGTTCAACTGCCTTTACCTTAATCCTTTTTATCACTGCACCATAAATGAAACTCTCGGTAGCATCGGGATCTATCAAAACACCAAGGGTTTGGCCAGTGACGGTACCTGTCATCTCGAACACAGTCGACTGGTGCTCTGCCTGGTGGTTATTCATCGCTACATGAATCCGATGGGCCTTGCCCATATCTCCCACGGTAGTGGGTCCGGCTGATCCGGATGCTCTGGTCCTCTCCACAGGATAATAGTACTGGTAGTGTGGTTCGCCACACATCCAGCACCCCTTCTTCGGCCCAGTAGTCCTGGTACCCGAAGTAGAAGATGACAGCCCACCGGCTTGGAACCCTGGTCTGTTCTGCTGAACAGGCCTAAACTGCTGTTGCTGTGGGCGACGCTGCTGCTTATGTGGTGGTTCCTGATAAGGGGTCCGTTGTTGAGGCAGTGATCGTCAGGGTATAGTGAAAGTGGATCCCCTCTGGAAGCCACGATATCCTGACATAAGTCTCGATGGTGTCTGGTGCTACTATGTTCCAGATGAACCCTGCCTTGCTGGTCTCACTGGAGTCTTGGTATAACCCGCACTGATAAGCTCCTCCTCTACTATGAGGGCCTTTTAGATGACATCGTGCAAGGTTTGAGGCATCAAAATCCTAACCTTTGCATGCAGGTTGCCGTTAAGGCTGAATACAAATCTATTTACCTTAAGTTTCTCGGTGTTAAGGTGCGGAGCATACCGGAGTAGCTCCATAAAATGGGCCTCGTACTTGGGCACCGTACGACCTCCCTATCGTAAGGCATTGAAATCATTGAGCTGACGCTCAATGAATTCCTCTAAAATGTACCTCTCTCGGAACTATTCCTTGAACAGTTCCCATGACACGTCTTCGACGACCATGTTTAGCTGTGGTAGGAGCATCTTCCACCATAGAAAATCGCTCCCCTTCAGTTGAAAGAACGCCATGCGGACCTTCATGTTGGAGGTATAATCGCGAAGTGAAAATCACATCGCCATGTTCTCCAACCATGCCTCAGCAGTTGCGTCATCCGGGGCACCAAAGAACTCAGGAAATTTGACCTTCTCGAGATCATGAAGAATGCCACCAGTAACGGTCAGTGCGCGTAGTGGAACCCTAGCTCGTGTCAGCGCCCTGGCCTCATCTCTGTCCAAATGGCTGATCAGTGCCTCAGACATGCGTTGAAAGGATCTCATCATCTCGACTACATCGCCAACTGCTGTCTGCTCCTGTCCAAGAACCTGTTCGTCTCCCTGGGGTTAGACCCCTTCGGCGTGGATGCTACTGGGGGCGTCACGCCTCCTCCCCTAGCACCCTATCATCTGCCTCGACGACATCCTCTAACCATGATTACCTGCACGCACACAATCAACTCAATTAGCAACAGTAATATCAAATCATGTCAGCAAAGTCCATAGCGATCCCAAGTCGCGGGTTGAACCCCGCTCTAATACCATATGTAACGTACCTCCTCGTTACGGTGACAAACCTCTTATAACTAGTGCAAATTTTTTTTTTGTGTGAACGTGTGTGCAAGGGTAACCAGACATTATACTCTGTGTCACCACATGACGACGAATCATGATGCATGCAACTGTGATATCAACATAAAGATCTAAGACGCACATAAACCTCTGCAAACAATGAACGACAATCAACCGATAAATAAAAAGACTGACTACCCATCCTTCCTACCCTACAATAGTTAGGACCTCCAAGAAACATAAGCAACGCTCAAGCCCAGGTTCCCATCAATTTTAACCATTTAAGGTCTCAGGGCTGGCGACTGTTCTGAGGAACATGGAGGTGTCTACATCCCGCCCGACACAAGCAGACCAAGCAAATATTGTTTACAACCAAGTATAACCATTACTTAATATTAAACATCAATAATTTAGAACTGAATCTCTTTCTCAACACCGAACAATTTAGTACGGTACAATCTAATTATATGTAATGTCATCCTGGTATGAACAACTATACTAGGAAGATCAATGAGCTCCAAAGGAAACATAGCCATCATAACTACAATTTATATATAGATAAGTTTGATTTATTGACTCAATCAATATGTTTATGAGCTTGAACTATAGACTTAACTTCATGAAGTTTTAAAATCCTCAACCGCAAAGCCTACTTAAGTTCCCAAAATTTCTCACCTAAAAATTGAAAATTTTAAAAACTTTTTGACATAGCTAAATACCTAATTACAACTCAATTGTGCAATTAATATCTTGAACCATTATAATAATATTTTTATACGCCAACATAAGACTAAATCTATTAAATTATTATCTTCAACTATTATAACACTGCTTTTATAGCCCATTAATGTTCTATATGCCCAAACTTTAAACATTGCATAGAAGCTATGTATGAAAAACTTATTCCACTACTAAAACAACTATGGCATGCTTGCATGCACACATTAAGCTATTCACTATTAAGAGTCATCTTCACAACTACACAATCAAACGGAGTAGTGCCAACGACCCCAAGAAAAGAAATTGTCTAACCATCCTAATTGATTCGTTTATGAAACTTGGAAAACTAGTACATAGTGTGCTCCATAACATTATCACCATAAAATCATAACCATATTACATTTTTTATTATAATAACTAAATAAAATGACAATCACCTTACCCCTTACATGTTATCTATAACAATTACATATCATTACCATAAAACGATGACCACATTAACATTAACATTACCAGGAATATTAGCATTAATATAGATTTAGGATACTTCATATGTGTGAACTCCATGTTGAATACTAAAGGAATTAAAAACTCCCTCATACTTATCACAACATTGAAATGTTTTAAAATTGATAATAAAATATTTTTAAAGTAGATATTGAAATATTTTATTTATGGTATAGATTAAAATATTATTAACTCTGCTTAAACATAAAATTAATTACAAATCTCCTTTATACCAGACTGAAAACAAAATCTCTTAACCCAATGAGAGGATAAATCAATGAAGGGATAAATTAATAGTTAATGTAAATAAATCAAAAGAATATTTAAAATTACATATCAATTTTATGTAAAATTGTTAGTAATCAATTGATTCTGATCAGGTTATAGTACTTCAATAAGTTATGTGGAGTGTATTTAAAGGTTGATCCCAACAATCAATTCATAAAGACTTGTGGCACAATGCTTCTAAATTTAAATTTTTATACAAGGATTTCCAAGCAGATAATGAGTAAAATATAAGTATGGGATCGATGGTGAATTGAAGTGGCACATTCTTTTCTCTGGACATGGATATTTAGACCCACATTTTATAATATAGAAACACCTACAGTGATATATAAACGTCCACATTAATACAAAAACTCCTACAGTGATATATATAACGCCCACAGTCATACAAAAATGCCCACGGTGATATATGAACATCCACAGTAATACAAAAACGCCCACAGTGATATATAAACACCCACAGTCATACAAAATCACCCACAGTGATATATGAACGCCCATAGTAATACAAAAACGCCCACAGATATATATAAATGGCCACAATCATAGAAAAATGCCCACATCAATATAAAAGCGCCCACTGTAATATATAAATTCCCACAGTGGTATAAAACACCCACAGTACTATATAAAATGCCCGCAGTCATATATAAAATAGTCATAAAATCTCTTTTATCCAAACCGACATGCAAAAGCAAAGTAAGAAGAAATATTTTATAACCGTAACACAATTTCAATCGCCAAGGAACGGAAGGGAAAACCAATCAATTCGACGATAACACATGTAGAGATAAGCCAAGTAGTTTTCATCTCACAAGCCAAGATAAAAATGTTGATAACAATAAGAGAGGGCCAAGGTCCTAATACCTTCTATCATGCAAAATGAAAAACATATCGTTGCCTGATCGCCTGCTCCGGGTGACGTCTGCGTGCTCTGTGCTGCTCTCGCTCGTCGACCGTCGAGACCTCACAGGTACCTCCCATCCAACGCTAGGGTTACTCTGCTTCCCCCTTAGCCCCCTGATCTGTAAAGGGGCCACACACTATCCAGATGATACGTCTAGCTCCCATCTGGCCTCGCAAGGCCGAGCTACCACTCCTATCCGAGATGGGAAATCCCAACTCCCCACAAGTAATCAGTCAAGTCACAAATCCGGCAGCGTAATGTTACGCTAACAGTCGATCCCTTTCTTCCTTCTATTCCCTTTCTTTTATAGAGTTTTTAGAACTTCCATCTTTCCCTGATTCTCATTTAAATTAAGTTTTAATAAAAATCTTCTAAAAACTCTCCTTCGTACAAGTGTCATCCATCCCCCACTTTCCTCCAAAAATTAATTTCTTTAATTTATTAATTCTCTCATTTCCCTCACCCACCTAGAGTTTCTCCTAAATTTACTCCTAGGTGTTCCTAGATTCCCTTACAGGTTTAAATACTTTCCCTAAAATGAATTTGTTAATTTAGTTCAATTTAGAAGGTTCTTAATTGCAGATTCCTTACTATGTTGACCTCGCTTCTTACCATAAGTTCCCCTCTTTCCTAAATGTTATAATTTCCCTCTTTCCCCTTTTTATTAGAGCTAAAAATGATAGTTGCAATTTAACCCCTTTTTCCCTTTTATTATTAATTCAACATCTTTTTAAACTATCAAAATAAAATAAAATAAAAAATTAAATTCTTCTTTATATTTTATATCCACAGCTTTTAATTTATTTCCTACTCTCTTCATTTACCCCAAAAATTTATGAAGATAAAAAATTATTACCTAAAGGGTTTTTATTTTAAATTCTACTATTTTAAATTTTTAGAGTTGTTTTCTCAAGGGTAGACAAAATTTTACCCCTAGCAAAGTTTTAGACCTAGGACTTAGATTATGAACTGGGCAACATTTAATTAGGGAAATTGTTTTAAAATTTCTTAATGTGTTGTCTGTCTTAGGGCCATGTAGTTTCCTTCCTTTATCATCATCATTGCTACATGCCCTTCAGGATGCACTACATGCTCCAAGGGTGCCACTTGCCTCTTTTGTTTCTTTTGCGTGATGTGCCCTTGAGGATGCACCACGTGCTGCAAGGGTGCCACTCGCTTCTTGTGTTTCTTTTGTGCGATGTGCCCTTCAGGATGCACCACGTGTTCCAAGGGTGCCACTCGCTTCTTGTGTTTCTTTTGCGCAACGTGCCCTTCAGGATGCACCACGTGCTCCAAGGGTGCCACACGCTTCTTGACTGATTGGTAGACATCAATAACCCCTGAAGTCAACACTCCGCTAGGTGAATTTGTGGGAGACTAAGGGCTTCTAAGGAATAAGTCCCCCGTGTTATTGCATGCCCCTTAGAATCATCGTGAGCGACTGTCGCAGTCTACCCTCACGGCATCGTGGATCCTCTCGAACTAGGTAATCGTTAGCCTACATCTCGAGCCATGGCGGGAGTGTTAGTAGGCTGTGGCAGGGCTGCTATCCACACCTCTCCCTCAACCTCTTTGGTAGTCGTGTGTGTGGCCCCTTTACTCCATATGTGAGTCTGGTCGCAAGCTATCGTCAGCTTGCATCATCAACAATCATGTCAGAACATGTCCACATTATATCATCTAATCAAATGTACTAAAATCACAGTAAAACAATCAAACCCCAATAGCACACTCCCTGACTCAATTTGGAGTCCAAGGGGTTTCGTCGATGCCTCTGCATTCTCAAGGTCCAAAACCCTACACACTCAGTAAAATTGAGTCAATAGCACATGTCTATGTCAATGCAATAAACATCATGTCATCTATCATAACACATCATAATCAAGGACAAATGTTTTAATATCATAACAGTTCGGATCACTTGCGAGCAAGTGTCCTCAAAGAATAAGTTTTCTTAGTGCGCCAGAGCGGGATGTTATAGAAGCCATCAACCTCAAAAGGATTCAAATAGAAAACAAGGAAGAAATCAAAAGATTGAAGAATTAAGTTGTTGATCTAACAAAAAATATAGAAGAGTTAAAGACATATGAAAAAACTAATAACTACATAAAAGCCTTGGATGATACAAAATAAATGGTCATCAATCTATAGACTCAACTTGAAGGAGCTAAGGAAAAATAAGAAGCATTGAAGATTCAGTTGACTAAAAAGGAAGAAACATGCCACATGTTAGAAATGGAAGTTATCAACCTCAAAAAGAAGAATGAAAAGACAAAAGAAACTGTCAAATTCCATAATAGCTCAACTATCCTAGATAGGATTTGGAACAGTCAAATACCGATTGATGACAAAATCGATCTTGGATATAATAAGAAAGAAGAAGGTGGCAAATGGAGCACCATTCAAAAACATGATAAATGATCATACTTCTCAAAAGAAAAAGGTATAGTCACAAACCTAAAACAAACCATGAACTTTTTCAAGGAACGAAGCTATACAAGTAAAAAACAAGAAACAAATCAAAAGACAAACTTCTCATGTCACAATAGACTCGAGTATGGAAACATATTCAATGGTTGTTTCTTTTCTTGTAATAACTTTGGTCACAAAGTATTGGAATGCAAGAGTCCTGAAAAGAAAAATTCAGGAAGGTCCAATAACTTAATGATATGTTGGAGATGAAATTATGTTGGCCACACAACAAAGTTTTGTCAAATAATGAAATGTTACAAATGTGATTGGTTTGGTAACAAATCCCAAAACTGCAGAAAATCAAGAAGTCAATCCATGAGAAATAATTCATACAAGTCAGGAAGAAAATCTAATGAAGGTTGGAAGAAAATAAGAAATGACAAATCTCAAAGGATAAACTTAGAAAAGAAATATCCAACAAACAAAATATCTGATGAAAAGCTATGGAGAAGAAAATCTAAAATAAAAAGAAAGAAAGATGATCTAGCATCTGAAAATGAAGAAATTGATAACAAGAAAATGATGGGTGAAGTTCCTAATAAGGAATGTAAAATTCATAGATTTTAATATGAAATGGATTAAACTCAGGAGAGGAGAGTTCCTAAAGAAGAAGATGACACAATAGCAAATCCTGACGATATCATGTAGATCAAGAGTACATTAACCAATAAAAGAAAAATGCAAACATAAAATCCCAAAGAATAAAATGAAGAAGTTTCACTTAGACATAACAATGATGATAATGATGAATCTTCAATAGCATATCAACTAGAAGAATTGAGCAATGAAAATCTTGGAAGTTTTCCAATGTTATTTTCATGAACTACTAAATTTTCCCTCAACAGAAAATATGAATAAAAGGAAGGAGGAAGGATTTTACAACATGATTTGGTGTAAGTACTACAAAATACTACTAAAGTATGGTATGATCTAAAACCAATGAGGAATTTCCAAACGAATGAAAAACTTATGAAGATGACTTAACAAACAACAAATGAAAGGACCAATTCAATCTTATTTTTAAGGGACAGAAGTTGAAGTTGGTTTCTGCAGAGTCAAAGGACTATGAATAAGATATTAAATTGGTTGAAGAATGGAAATTAAATTAATTGGTATCGATCAATGTTATTATTGTGACATATCAAAATATCAACGAGAATAAATAAACATATCAAGAAGATTAGTAAGATTCACACCCTTGTCCTTTAAGACAAAGGAGAAGACAATAAAACCCTATGAAACAGTAAAAAATCATGGGGAGTGTTTAATTTGGTCATCAAATGAGGAAGTCATTGGATTAGGTTTAAAAGACTCGATCACTACAAAAAATTGGTATCAATAAGACTACCTATTTGAACAAAAAATCCCAAGAGATTGAGATAACAACTGACACCTTCACAGAGGAAGAACATGAGTAAAAGTTTAACTCTTTGTCATTGATGTCAAAGGGGGAGAAAAAAAGTAAAACAAATTTGGTATCAGTATTTGGTTCAATCCTCCAACCTGAAAATGAGATCAATGATAGGGGGAGGAAAAGTATTTGTTTTACATATATGTTTCCCTCAATGCCAAAGGGGGAGATTGTTGGATTTATTGATTTTTTGTTTTCATTGATCGACACATGAGTCAAATATATACAATAATCAAAGAAAAAGGAAGATCACCTTGGGGAAGAAGAAATTCGTGATCACTATTGATCACGATAGGATCGACAATGATCTTATGTTCCTAAAGATCAAGAAAAGTAGCATGCAAAGAATCCATGTCCAGAGTAATGAAGCACAAGGAATTAAGAACTAAGGAGGGTTAGTGACTGAATATCAGTGCATAAAATAATGCACTAATAGTTATTAAAATCTTAGGAGAAATAACGATGAACAAATAAAAAATAAGAGCAATGACCACACTCAAAATTGTGAGGAAATTCTGTTATAGTTGGTAGAAATATCAACCATTCATCGAAACCAAGTGGAAGGATAGCATAAGTTTCATCACTTAGGTGATTATTGGAGACAAGGAAGAATCCACAAAATCCCGAAGTCATGAAATAAACACCAACTATCGATCAAGAAGGATCTTCAGATGAGTTCTCAGCTGTTAGATCAAGATTTAATTTAGAATTAAATGTTGACCATCGATATAGAATGGAAATGTTGAACCATCAGATCATACTAAACGAAAGAAGATGGTAAACTTCAGATCTTACCACTCCAACGATAAGAAGTTCATAAAAACCAAGAATACCCGAAGGTCGGAGCCCCGAAGTCCCAAAGTGAATGAGGGAAATTAGAGATGGGCAATGCATGGTAACCGTTGGATGAGGATAGGTGCTGACCACTCTGGCGAAAGGAAGTATGAATCATGTAGGAATACCCGAAGGCCAAAGCCCTGAAGTCACGAACTCCCGTCGTCTGTTGGATCAAAGGAAGAGTTGGGAAATCCTGTCGACCGTTGATCGAAATAAAATGGAAGGATAGGGTAAGCCTTGAAATCCTAAAGTCTGGAAGTAACGCTAACTGTTGATCCATTCCGAGACCATTCTCAATCATTGGATGAAGTAGTGGAAGGATAGGATAAGCGAGGCCAAAGGAAGGAAGTCCCAAAGTAAACAAAGGTCGTCGGATCAAGACAAGGAAAGATCAAATGATGGAAAAATATATTTGACACTTCATCGATGATCGAAGGTTGACATAAAAGTGAAAAACTCTTAGAGCCATGAAGTACCGAAGCCACTGAGTGCAAAGCCATGATCCAGGAGGGAGACATGTAGCAGGAGACAAATATGACACGTGCCCCAATCAGGTGGTAACAAATGTCAAGGTCGATGTGTCACATAAGGACCTTGAAATTCATGAATCAGGGTGACACGTGGCACATAAAATTAGGGTCCACATCATCTTCAGTGATGTCAGCAAGCCACGTCACTCTGGGATGACTAACTTCGAGGATATACAAGCTTCTGTTATCAACTAATCATCGACGGCCAGAATCATGAAGTAAGGTTAATTGTTGATCTAATTGGGAATAATTCTCGACCATTGATAAAACATAGTGGAAGAATACAGTAAGCATGAGGTGTTAACAGACAAAAAGAGGTCACTGTCGTTTTATGAATTATTCGGTAGGTAAACCTTTGGAGGAATTGAACTATTTCAGATTACTAGTAACCCGAAGTCTTGGAGTCATGAATCTCTGAAATTCCAGAGTAGATGACAACCGTCCACCTCAACTGAAGATTAAGTTAGATTCGTCAATCATCTAAAATACAAAGTTCAACGAATGCACAAGGATTAGACCAGATTGTCAATATGAGAACTTTGGGAGTAATGCTAGCCATTAAATTATCCATCACGAGATGTAACCACTCCAGAAGGTAACAACTTTGGAAGAATACAAGGATTGAAAAGGTCAGAATCTCGAAGGCCGAAGTACCGGAGAACCTGGCTCCAACACCGATCACATGATAAGGTAAAAATAATAATAAGGAGCATAAAGGGGCTAGAAGTAAATAAGACCTTGGACACTTGAATACGGTCTCATGTAGAAGAATAAGGGTGGAAGGAGAAAAACGCTAACAGAACAACGTTTGAAATAGCTAAGCCCGTGGTTTTGAGCCCACGGTCACAAAGGGAAGTGGTTTGAAGAAAGTGCCTTTGCATAATTTGATTTCTATGAATAGTTAGGGGCCTGTGAAGTAATTTGATGAGATTAACACCATAACATTACAAAGAGCTAGTAAAATCTCGAACATGATCTGTTGAAGAACTAGGGATGCAGCAAAAGAATGGGAACGTTATAAGGATTCGATCCATACCTGTGATCAAATCATGTAGACAAAATTCGAATCAAGATTAATCTTCTAATTAATTGAGAAACTTACATGATAAATTAATGAATAAAAGGAGAAGATTATCTATGTTAAATTAAATGAAGATATGCAATGGTTCATGTCAAAAGATGTAATGGTTAAATCCTATACCTATTGAAATACTATATAAACCAGAAGTAGCGGTGAATCTTAGGGTGTCTTGGTGGATAATATATATATATATATATATATATATATATATATATGTATATAATGGATTGAATGGAAGTCCATTCTATCAGGTTGGTGCCTGTTTACAAGTTGAGTCTTGTTATGAGGGTTGGATTCCTCACATCTCAGTTGGATCTGAGATAAACACGTTGGGTCTTGTTATGAGGGTTGGATTCCTCATTTCGCAGTTGGATCTGAGAACTACAAGCTAGGTATTGTATTGGAGAGTCGGATCTCTCATATTTAGTTGAAGTTGAAGATATTAAAAGATTGATTTTATTTGTATTCATTCAAGTTAAATAAATAAAGGAAAGATATTTTATCTACTTCATACAATTTGTGAAAATTAATTGACCTACATATATCTTATTGAGTTAATTCAGTTAATCTATGAAAGTGTGAAAAACAGTCAAAATTTCTAGACACTGATTC
>JZKD02S0093455.1:761845-790024 GCA_000966675.3 Picea glauca | reverse complement strand
AAGGATGAAGGTGAGGAAATTGTTGGAGAATCACCGCCAGTTCCCCTGTGGCATCTTCTGGTTACATATATTTCCACTGGATAAATACTTCCTTGATCATGCATTGGTGCAACCATTACTCTTTGGTATCCAATACTGCTTCTGGTTGGAGCCAAATGGAACCTTCTCCATCAAGTTCTGGTAGGTTGGTTTCCACTTTGCAATTTGATCCCACAACCTTCTTCAAACATGATACATGAATGAATAGATGAATCTTGGAGTGGGTTGGGAGAGCTAGCATGTAGGTGACTTGACCAATGCTTTGTATGATCTAATAGGGACCATAAAACTTGGGAGTTAGGTTTTGGGAAACTTTATCTTTGAGTGATTTATGTTTAAAAGGTTGTAGGTGAAGAAACAATTGATCCCTTTCATTAAAAGAATGTTCATATTTATGTCGATCAACTTCTTGTTTCATTTGATTTTGTACCATAACCAAGTTGGCCTTGAGGATACATATAATTTCTTCTCTACTAGAAAGCATTTTATTTACTGCATGAACCTTGGAGATGCCTAATACATATGATGCCATTGATAGGGGGTTTTGGCCATAAACAACTTCATATGGTGTCATTTTGATAGCTCCATGATAAGTGGTGTTGTACCACTATTAGTTAAGGAGAGTCTATTGTGCCCATTGGTGTGGCTTTTTGGAACAAAAACATCTCAAATAGGTTTCTAAGAACTTGTTGACCAATTTTGTTTGACCATCGGTTTGATGATGATATGAAGTGATCATATTCAATTGTGTACCTCGAAGTTTAAATAGATCTTGCCAAAATTTTCTAGTGAATGTGGGGTCCCAATACGAGATGATGGAAGTGGGCATACCATGTAGCTTAAAGATATAATCCATGAAGGCTTGGATCACTAAAGGAAGAGTGAAATGATGAGCTAGGGAAAAAAATGAGCAGTTTTTGAAAAATGGTCATCAACCACCATGATAATTGATTTGTTTCCTTCTTTTCAAAGTCCCACGACAAAATCCATTGAAATTCCTATCCAAATATTTGTTAGTATTGATAGTGTTTGCAATGTCCTTGGTATCTTCACTATCTCTCCCTTGCTTCTTTGGTAAGGATCCAAGGATACTACTAAGTATTGGATATATGTTTTAATAGGTTTTATGAAATCGAGAGTGACTTGCTATTGGTGATGAATGCATCTCCTCTAAGACTCATTATTTTAAAGATGAATATTTTTCTAGAAAAATGCACTCTTTATACCACAATGTATCTTGTTTCCATGTATAAATTTTAGGTGGGTTGAGATCTGCTTGAAGTTGTTGGATGAAATATATTGAAGTATTTTTCGTTATCCATTCTCTATAGGCCTCCTCGATCCATCCTGGAATTGGTAATGACAAGGAAAGGAGTGACCCATCCTCCTTGAATTATCTGGAGAAATCATCAGCCAAAACATTCTCTTTACCCTTATTAAATTTGATGATCCAGGTGGATATCGGTGGCCCACCTATTCCAATTGGCTCAAAATAGTTTTCTGGTAACTTACTATTTTTAGCATTTTTTTGGTTCCTAAACTTCTGGGGCCATTTTGAAGGCCTATATGAAGTTTTTTTCAGGATCGAGCACCTCAATGATAGCCAAAGGCTCTGATTGATCCCCCAAAATGAATCTCCTTGACGATACCTTTCCAATGAGCTATCATGCGCCGAAATGGATATTGTATGCCAAAGTTATGCCCCCGGGAAGTTGGTACACCAAACTACCCAAAATAGGGTCCACAAAAATGTTGTATTTTCATCTTCTAGGGTTAGGGTTTTGGATTTTCTTTATGATAAAAAAGGCCTTTGGAGCCTCATTGTAACATTGATCTTCTTGTGAATGCAAGTATTCGTCACATCTTTTATCATAGATAAGTTGCCACCATTCTAGTGAGTCTTTCACTCTATATTTCTACAATTTTTTACATTTCGTTCATTAATAGAAATTGTGTATTACTGTATATATATGCCTCTTGTTATATTTCTGATATATCTCTATAATATTATTTTCACTATTGCAATATATATGTATATTTATGTGTTATATCTCCACTCTCATTTTGTGCCGAAAATAATGAGGTTAGAGTATAGAAAGTTGGGTCTCAAGCTTGTCTCTCTTAAGGACAATCTCTCTTGCATGCCCAAGAAACCCTCCATGGAAGAAGAAAAGAAAAATGATGGAGCAGAAGATTCTATCAATTTGTTGCTTGAGCAAGCTCTCATGCAATAGAGGGACAAAATGATGGAGAATTTTTCCCACATCCTTCAACGCCTGGCGATAGTAGTAGGTGCATATTCATTAAGAAACCACTTTGAAAGCACCTCTCCTTTCAAGGTACATGTTAATTTTGATATTCCTGTATTTGAAGGTAAGATAGATGTGGATGCCCTAGAAAAATGGTTAAATATTCTATAAGGTTATTTCTCTGTTCAATATATTTTCAATAGGGAAAAGATCACCTTCACGATCCTTAATGCTCTCCCCCATGTCAAACATTGGTGGGAAACTTACTGGGAGCAAATTTCCACAAAGGAGTCTGGAATATATGGGGTCAAGCCCACTTGGGATTTTTTTGTGGATGCGGTCAAGGAACAATATTACCCTGTTGGAAACTATAAATACCAGTACATGAGATGGACCACGATGTGTCAAGAGAGGGGCCAAGTAGTGTCGGATTTCACAAATGCCTTCCATACCTTGCGCACCAAGATGGGTATCAAAGACTTCGAGCACCATTTGGTTCTAAAATATCGTGGAGCCTTACATAGATACATCCAAACAGAAATGGATTTTCTGGACATCTCATCACTGGGTGCTACTTATCGATATGTTTTTAAAATCGAGTAGAAATTTAAGCACCAAAACAAACAGGGTTTGGGTTTGCAAATCTGCAACAACCAAAGCATGATAAATACGGTCCAAACAAACAACTTCCCAAAAACCCGTCTAAGCCACATAAGGGTAACAAAAAGATGAAGAAGGACATTGGAAAATGGTGTGATTTCCAAAAAATCCCCTAGAACAACACCGATGAATTTCATTCAAATTAGTCATTGGTGGGCAATATCAAAGATAAGGAGTCGAAGAACCCTAATTCATAATTAGATTCATAAAATACTGGTAGAAGACAGATCATCGATGCAGACCCCACTGCTATTGTCATGACCACAACAATTCAACCAGAAGAACCAATAGATCCTGAAGAGGGGGAGCTCCTTTTTCATTCACAGATGTGGGTGAAGGGGACCCCGTTGCATTTTATTGTTGATAGTGGAAGCCAAAAGAAACTCATCTCAACAGAGGTCATCAAATAGTAGGGATTGTTGACAACACCACACCTGCAACCATACAACATTGGGTGGCTTCACCAGGGATGAGATCTCCATGTAATCCAGTAGTGTCAATTTTCATACGACATCCAACCCTTCAAAGATGAGTTATTATGTGATGTTTCCCCATTGGATGTCTGTGATGTTCTTTCGGGCCAACCATATATGTCAAATCTCCATGCTATTTATGAGTCTCGACCCTATAGTGTCATTGTTACTCTGGGGGGTCATCTCTAGAGGATACCAGAGGTAGTTCCAGCTACTGTCCCACCTAAACAATGCCACAAGGTAGTATCTCATACTACAAAATCTAGCTTCTTTGCAATCTGTTCAAAAGGTGAACAAAAGAATATTACAACCACTACATCCTCGACCCAAGTACCTTCTATCCAATAGAAGCAGGTCGAAAATATTGTAGCAAAGTGAAAAGATTCCTTTTGCACACTGTCGTATCATGTAGCTTGAATGGTTGAACAAATTCAACCCCGCCAACAATAGTTTCATGATAGCCCTCAACAAGCTAAGCAACACAACTTCTCTAGGAGGGAAAGTAGCTCATCAAGATACAGATTCAACATATGCTTTTCGCTCTCCCCCGAGAACTCAACGTAATTGATACCATTTCTTTCTAAGGAGGGAATACTGATCCAGGTGGATATCGGTGGACACCCACATATTCCAACTGGCTCAAAACAATTTTCTAGTAACTTACTATTTTTAGCAATTTTTCGGTTCCTAAACTTTTGGGGCCATTTTGAAGGCATAAATGAAGTTTTTTTGGGATTGAACACCACAATGATAGATAAAGTCTCTGATTGAGCCCCCAAAATGAACCTCCTTAACAATACCTTTCCAATGAGATATCATTTTCCCCAAACAGAGATGGCATGCCAAAGTTACTCCCCTGAGAAGTTGATACACCAAACTACCCAAAATGGGGTCCACAAAACTGTTGGTTTTTCATGTTCCGGGGTTAGGGTTTTGGATTTTATTTATGATAAAAAAGGACTTTGGAGCCTCATTTTAACATTAATATTATTGTGAATGCAAGTAGCCATCACATCTCTTCTCAGAGATAAGTTGCCACCATTCTAGCTAGTCTTTCACTCAGTATTTCTACAGTTTTGTACATTTCACTCATTAATATAAATTGTGTATTATTGTATATATGTGCCTCTTTTTATATTTACGATATATCTCTATAATACTATTGTCTCTCTTGCAATATCTCTGTATGTTTTTTTTTTATATCTCCTCTCTCATTTCATGTTGAAAATAATCCGGATCATATGATCTCATAATTATACCCCAACATCTTGGTGATTCATTTGTATTGCATTGTTGAAGACAATTGTTGTTCAAGGAATTAATTCAGACTATGATGGTCAATCTTGATCTGAAAATGCCTCCCTATGAGATATGGGCAACAAGTCTCCACTGCACGAATAATAACCATCATTTCTTTCTCATGTGTGAATTTTCCCAAGTTATAGTCACACAATTGTTTATCGGTGAATGCCAAAGGGCATCCTTCTTGCACCAATACTAATTTGAGACCTCTACTTGAAGAATCAAATAGAATTTATTTTATTCAACTTGGGAAATGCTAATATTGGATTAGTGTACATGAAATTCTTTAAATAAGTAAAGGCCCTTGCTGCTACCTCACTCCAAACAAAGGCATTCTTTTTAAGGAGTGAAGTTAGGGGAGAATCAATTTTTCCATAATTTTTCACAAATTTCCTATAGTATGTATATTGTTTTTGGATGGGAACGATCTTGCATCACCACTACTTTCTTGGGATCAACTCATACTTCTTCTTAAATTACAACGTGACCCAAATATTCAACCTCAGGAGCCCCAAAAGCACATTTGGAGTGCTTAAAAAATAATTGGTTATCTCTCAAGTGTTGCAATGCCTTATCAACATTATCTATGTGTGATTCCCATTATTTATTGTAGATCAAGGTATGATTGAATATGACTAGCACAAAATTGCATAAGAAGCGTTTGAAAATCTTGTTCATGAAGTTGTGGAAAGTGGATGCATCATCACAATTGTCAAAAGGCATCACTAGAATATCATAATAACCTTCATGTGTTCTGACTACTATGTTTGGAATGTTTTCCTCTTTCATATTGATTTGGTGGTATCTTAAATGTAAATCAATCTTAGTGAATAACTTTTCTCCATGAAGCTCGTCAAGGAGATCATCAAATGGGATGTGAAATTTGTCCTTGATCATCAACTTATTGAGAGCCTGAAAGTCAGTACACATGCACCAAGTGCCTTCCTTGTTTAATACCATGACTACTGGTGATGATGATCTAATAGGATATCAATGGCCACCCATATTTTCCAACTGGCTCAAAATGGTTTTTTGCCAACTTACTATTTTTAGCAGTTTTTTGGTTCTTGAACTTCTGGGGCCATTTTTAAGGCCTAAACGACGCTTTTTCTCTATCAAGAACCTCAATGATAGCTAAAGTATTTTATTGATCCCCCCTAAATGAAGCCCCTTGTGAATACCTTTCGAATGAGTTATCGTGTGGTCAAAACGAAGATTGTATGCAAAAGTTACGACCTCGGGAAGTTGATGTACTAACTTACCCCAACGGGGCCCACATGACTTTTGGCACTTCATCTCCTAGGGTTAGGTTTTTGGATGTCTAGGATTTTGGCATTATTTTATATTGTAAAAATTCCTTCAAATCCCCATTGTAATCATATTCTTGTGAATGAGCGCATCCATCACATCTCTTCTCAGAGATAATATTCCACCATTCTAGCAAGCTTGTTTCAGTCTGCATTTTACAGTTTTAAGCACATTTCTTATTTAATAGAAGCCAAGTTTTAATGTATCTCTATTATTTTTCATTGTGTCTCTATGTTAATATTATAAATCTGTGGTTTCATTTCGTTTTGCCCATAAATCCAGATTAGTGGTATCAGAGAGGTCTGCTCCTTGTCGTTTTTTTAATGCATGTCCCCGATGCAGTCATGGTATAGAGAGTTTGGTCTCGAGCTTGTTTCTCTTGAGGAAAAATTATCTCGCACGCCCAAGAAACCATCCATGGAAGGAGAAAATAAATATGATAAGACATGAGATCCTTTCAAAATGTTTCTCGAGGAATCCCTTGAGAGAAAGAGGAACAAGATTATGGACAACTTTGCACAAATCCTTCAACGACTGTCAACAAGCGACACATCCACCTCAAGCGGATGTGCCACCCCCTTCAAGTTACAAATAAATTTTGATGTTCCTATATTTGAATGTCAAATAAATGTCGATGCCTTAGATAAATGGTTCTACCTTCTAGAAGGGTATTTTTCTATCCACAAATTTTCCGATAGAGAAAATATTACATTTGCACTCCTCAAGGTTGTCCCCAATGTCAAATATTGGTGGGACAATTTCTGTGAGAAAAAAGAAATAGAGGGATCCACATTATTTGTAGTTGCACCCACTTGGGGTTCCTTCAGGGATTCTATTAAGTAACAATACTACCTTTTTGGAAGTTATGACAAATTATATACAAGATGGATCACACTGTAGGAGGAAAGAGACCAAACAGTGCCAGAGTCCACAAATTTCTTCCATACCTTGCGCACCAAGTTGAGTATCAAATATTCTGAGCAACATATGGTGCTCAAGTACTGTGTCGGTCTGCATAGATACATACATACAGAAATGGATTCTTTCGACATCTCATCCTTGGGTGAAGCCCATCGATATGCCATCAAAATCGAGCAGAAGTTGACACAAAAGACACGGTTGTTTGGGTCTAGGAACCCCTCACAACAGAATCAAGGAAAGGGTAGTCCCAACTTGTAGAACAAAGGATAGAGAAAATGTGGGCAACCTCAGGACAACCGATCGAATCCTTAATCAAAGAAGGAAAATGGGAAGATAAAGAAAGATACCAAGAAGTGGTGTGACTTCTATAAGAGCCCCTAGCATAACACTGTTGATTGTTGCTCAAAGAAGTTATTGGTAGTTGAGGTAAAATCCTATGAATCAGATGCAGGTTACGACTTTGAGTCAGAACCAGAACAGGGGATAAAAATCATTGACGCAGAACCTAGTGCCATCATTACTACCACCAAGATCCAACTTGGTGAACCTGATGGTCCAGAGGAAGGCAAGCACCTCTTTCATTAACATATGTGGGTAAAAAACACTCCGCTGCACTTCATCATTGATAGCAGTAGCCAGAAGAGCCTCATCTTAGCAGAGGTCTTCAAGCATCTATCCTTTCCAATGATGCCTCACCCACATCCCTACACCATCGGATGGCTCCGTCAAGGAAGTGATATTCACATAAGCCAACAGTGTCGCCTATCGTACGACATCAAGCCATTCAAGGATGAAGTATTGTTTGATGTTTCTTCCCTTGAAGTTTGTGATGTTCTTTTGGGCCAACCTTATTTATGGAAACACCATGTTTTATATGAGTCTAGGCCTCGCAATGTTACTATTACTTTGAAAAGGAAATTGTATAGGATACTCGAGGCAGTCCCACCTAGTGCTATTTCCTTGATCTCTGCCAAGCAATGCAGGAAGGTCATTTCTCAGACCGAGAAGTTTGTCTTATTCGTGATTCTCTCTCAGAGTGAGTGAAAGGTTGTATCCAGATCCATGGCCTTTGTGGCTAACCTCTCCACGTAGCAGAATAAAGTGGATAAGTTTGTGGAAGAATACAAAGACATATTCTCATCACCTAGTGGGGTAACTCTACACTGTTAGGTCAAGCATCCAATCGATTTGACCCCCGACGTACTACTACCCAATGGGCCAGTCTATCATCTCTATCTTCTAGAAAATGAGGAGATCAAGTGTCATATCCAATAACTACTCCACAAGGGGCACATCCGACCCAACTCATCAGCTTGTGGAAGCCTAATCGTGTTGGTGCAAAAGAAATATAGGACTTGGTGGCTCTTCATTGATTATCAGTCCTTAAATAAAATCATAGTCAAGAACCAATAGCCAATTCCCTGAATCAACGATCTCCTTGATCAACTCGAGGGGGACAAACACTTCAATAAGATTAATCTGAAGAATGAATACCATCAAGTCCCAATAGAACCAATAGATGTATGGAAATATTTTGTCAAGTCAAAAGAAGATCTTTTTGAATGGATGGTCATGCCCTTTGGTTTGAAAAATTCCCCAACAAATTTCATGAGTATGATGGATGATATCTTGTGGCCTTTCACTAATTCTTTTTTGGTGGTGTATATGGATGACATCCTCATCTACAACAAGACTTGGGAAGAACATGCAGCATATTCAGTAGGTTCTACACACTCCGCATCAACACAAGCTATATTCCAACTTGGAAAAATGCTCCTTTGTCATGGACAGGGTCGAGTATGTAGGCTACATTTTTGATGCATAGGGTGTGCATGTTGATCCAACCAAGATCCAAACATAGAATATTTTAGGGGAAAATTTTTGTCGATGGGAGAAATTAGAAGGCTTAGAATTTTGGGTGGGCGAATTACTTTCATATAGGGATTCAAGGGATTTTATTATAAATAGCCCCAATTAAAAAAAAAAATTGTATCTAAAACCCCCCACCCACGGTGATTTGGGAGAAGAAAGTAGAGAAATCTATTTCGCCTTGTAAAATTCGAACTAGATATTTCCGTTCGCTACCATTTTCTGTTATTGACAATTATTAAGAGGTATTGCGCTCCAATTTCCTATAAAATTTGAACTAGATATTTCCATCCACACCCATTTTCTATAATTGACAATTGTTAGGAGGTATTTCTCCCCAATTTCCTGTTAATGGCCATTATTCAAAGGTATTTATCCCCAATTGCATGCAAATTATTAAGTAGTAAACATGGATCTATTTGCTTGCATGACATCAAACCATTGAACGCTTGATCTACATATGTCCGGGTATCTAGTAACTATCTTTTGAACCCATGTTTTTTTTTAATGCACTTTTTGTGTAAAATATCTTCTACAATGCCTACAACCGAATTGGCTTGAATTGAGATAGCAAGAAACTCAAATTGAATTGTCTAGTTTTCAAACTTATTGATTTCTGGGATTGTTATAATTTTGTTAAGAAAATATGTGAAGGGATTAATTTGATCAAAACCCTTATAACTGGAACAATGAATACAAAGGGAGTTATTTGCAATCTTGGTAGTTGGGAATGTTAAAACGGTGGGGATTTTTGAGAATTGCTTCACATGTTCCATCATAGTTGTAGCATTGTGACCTTAAAAATTTAGGATGGGGTTGATCCAATGATTCTCAACATGTAGTAGATTTGGATATCCTAGAATGCCATTGAAATCTAAGGGATCATAAAACTGATGAGATTTTTTTTAAGTAATAGGTACCTCAAAACCTGATGCTTCCTCCTCATTAAACTCATCTTCATAATTTACTTTCTTTCTTTATGCATTCCCATGATCTCATTCTTGTATCGTACTATTTCTTTAAAAATATAATTCATACTATCACCAATATTTAAAGAAACAAAAAATTAGGATTTTTTCTTGGCCTTTCTCTTCTTCATTGTTTAATTTAATATCCGTAGCACCTTGAGGAAGATATGAGATGAGATGATTTCCTTTGCATCACTGAGCCACATGTTTCTCTAAACCAATGTTTAAATTTAAAACCAACTTCATAATCATATCCATAAATAGCATAACTAGTGGGAACAAAAGATGTATAAATTACCAATTTAGTGTCGTTCTTTTGCTGCATGCAGATTTTACCTTCAACACCTTGATTTCCTAGAGGAAAAGAACATTTTGATAAAAACTAATGAAGCATGCTCCAAATCTATCTTAGAAGACCTTTTCTCATTGTTGGATGTATCATAACCAAATGTTTTACCCCCCTGCCATCCACCGTCACAATCTACCTGCTCGTCAACAACATGACTATCATTAATATGTGACCAACATTACACTTAGGGTTGTCCATATTTTTTGCAATAGCTATAATCATTGTGTATTAATGAAAATTGGCTTAAGCTTTACATCATCAAACAAAAAATTAAGGAATGTATTCTTGAAACATCCATATATCCCACATATATTCTACCTATTAATTAGAAAAAAACTATCATCAAACCAGAAATACTATTTCCATTATTGAAAATAAGATAAGTTATTTGTTGACCCAAGAATAGTTCATTTAAGTTAACACCACATATTTGGTGGGGGATATCCCCCACTTCTGACATCCTCCATCTGCACCACACCAAGTTGACTTGAAGAAACAACATGAGAAATGATGAGCATCTGAGATATTATGTTCCATCAAGGAACTAAAAGTGAGATTTTGGAGCCTAAAGTCCCTAGAATCCATTCAATTATGAGTCTTGAATCCCACAACACTCCAAGTTGACTTGAACATCTGATTTGAAAGAAAATATTGAGAAATTATCAACATATGAAATAATCTATTCTAGAAAGGGCCTAAAAGTGAGATTTTGGAGCCTGAAGTCCCTTGAATTCATTAAATGACTAGTCTTGAATCCTAAATGACACACAAATTTTCCATATTTTTTCCTAAAGTCAATTTTGAAAGGTTTAAAACTGCATGCAACTCAACATAGTCGTTTGTTCCATGGCCTAAGGATAGTTTGAAATAAAAATAATTTCCATTAGCAAAATAAAAGACACCTCTAGCTCCACATGGTATTGGGTTTCCTTGGTTAACACCATCAAAACATCCCCAAGAATAAAACTTGTCTTGGAGGATTTCAAATTATGGGGCCCCTATGAACAAAAAGTTTCTTTAAATTCTGATAGATGTATTTGATTCTATGGAATATTTCCCTAGGAAAAAAGAATTTTCCCTGAAACAAAATAATTTACATTTCAAGAAATCTACAATGCCTAATAAACAACACATGGGAGAGATTTTCAATACATTGCAACATGATCATTCAACTAGTTCTTTAATTAGTCAACCGAAGAATTACCATTGGACCACTGCCCAACTCCTCCAATTAAGCACAATATCTCCTTCCATAATTCTTTAGCACAGGGATAGTGCAATATTAATAAGTATGTGTTGGATAGTCTCTTCATCCATTATCCATAAATAACAAAATCATGAACCATACCATGCTCTCTTTTAAAAATTATCCCAATTTAGAATTTTGTTGCTCAAAGCCAACCAAAGAATAATCCTAGATTTCATTGGAACTTTTAACATCAAAATTGGTTTTCACCACTAGAATTCATTATGATCCCCATCAAGAAACACAACTTTGTACCCAAACCAGTAGATTACTATCTATTTGGGCTCCACTTCCATACCAAATAATCATCCTCCTCTCTAAGGTAACTATAGTTTTCCAAAAACTTTCCTATAATTGAATTCCATTAGGTGGTCTCCTCCCACTCCAAACCTAAATCCCTAGCTGACTTCCAACCATGATGCTACAATGTTCCTTTCCCAAATCTGTTGCATCAACAAAAAAATAAATATTTTTATGGATTTGATTTTGTCTAATATATACAAAAAGAATATGCTTGTTGTCACACCCTATATAGGGGTCAACCCATATGATGGGAAGGAAAGTTTTATTCTCCTATGATCTATACATTTAAGATCAAAAATTTCCTTAAATATAAATAAATAATTGAAAATGATACACAAAGAAATAATTGCATTCTCTCAATACACACACATGACTACATATCAATGCACTCTGCACAAATGCTAATGATGTGTGTTTTTTCAATGACATGCATACATTTAGTGTGCATTATTTTTCTTGGTGGATGCAACATGATGTGTGTTCATGGGATAATTGAAGTAATCCATAGCATCATTATAAGGATGTTTTAGGCCTCCTTCATGCAACAAGTGGGATGTGATTAGAAATCCATAAATACTCTGGTTATTGAACTATTGTAGAATTTTGAGCAAGAGCACATACAATTGGTGGTAGTTACAAATTGACAACAGACTTGTTGACAGACATTATTTTGATACTTTAGTACAATTTGAAAAAGTGCCCAACATGATGATGAAAGTTAAAGTGTATTTTGTTTCCATGATTTTTAGAAGTTTGTTCCAAGTATACTTAAACAAAATATAAATTAGGAAAGTCTTGCTGGTTGTGATAAATAGGCTTTATTTTAATTTCTAACTGATTTAGAGGCACCACCCAAAAGTAATTTCATTTCCCAAAATTAAAGTTACTTGATGGGTAGGGGTACCCATCAAAAGTAATCCTTGAGTCCATCAGTCAATTAGATCACCAATTCAACAAACCCACTGATAGTTATTGGAACATTACAACAGTTAACAATGATCTTTTACAATAGAGAGCATGTAGTTTTCATGTAATAATAACACTAGTACATATTGGAAAATTTTTGACATTCTATTTGTGACATTATGGACAAGATTGGCCATACTGTCGAAAAATAGAGGAAATTTAATTTTTTTTCTCCATATTTCCCGATAACGTCGCTCTTGTGACGGACTACAAAAACTTTTCATTCTTGCGATGAAGGTAGGAGGACGTCACTCTTGCGACAACTTTGCATTTTCATCTCTCTTACGACGTTGGTGAAATATTTGTCGCACTTGCGACGTTATGGAAACTAGGTTTTCCCCATCCCAATGATCACCTAGTATTTGACCAAGTCAACTTTGACTTGGTCAACGATCATCGAAATTGCGACGTTATAAAATCTATAAATATGTTTCATTTTACGAATGTTGCGATAATTTTTCTATAATAACGACAATTCAAAAAGGGTATAAGCCGATCTTCTTGGCAAACAAAAAAACATGTATTTTTTTCAATATATATCTATGGGGAAGAATGTCAGAAAACATTAGAGGTGGGAAAAAAATTAAATATGGTGAAAAGGGTGAGGGTAAATGTTATTGCCCTTGCAAAAATTGTTGTACTAGACATCCCAAAATATTTTTAATAGCAACAACTAAAAAAAATTGTAGAAAATATGGGCACATGGACATGCGATAAAATGAATATCATCCCATGGTAATTAGCTATATATACATTCATTGTATATTTTAATATTTATTGTATTCTCAAGATTTTATATTGTTTTATACATGCACTATTGTTTCATGATTCTTTTTAATTATAAAGTTAGATTTCCCCCCTAACTTTATGCACAGAGCACCAAGTAGTAGCGGAAATGATGTTGTACAAGATGAAGAACTTGAAGCAGATAATGAAGATCAAGTTAATAATCCCATGGAAGTAGATGAAAATAATAACATAGTTCAAGATGATGGGACAAATCAAATGATCCAAGACTTATTTAGTCATCCAGAAGAGGATCATGGGGACAATAGTTACGGTATTTATGATGAACCTTTGATTGAAAAGGAAAATAGATGATTTTATAAAGGGTCAAGAGAAAAAATTCTCTCCACTACATTGCTGCTAGTGAACTTAAAGGTTACGAATCATTTGTCAAACACTTGTATAACACATATCCTAAGGTATCTAACATGTTTCATCACATCTAGATAAATGTTGACTTTTCCCCATTTTTTTAGTGTTAATTAACGTGTAAAATAAAAATGCAATATTTACAATTACTATTCTTTACATTAACTATTCTTTACATTAACTATTTATTTTTTATGTTTTAGATTGTTAGGTGAATTTCTATTACCCTCGTCAAATATTTTACCTCACACATATCAATATTTACATGCCATTATGAAAGCCATTGGAATGGAGTATAAAAGTATAGATGCATGTCTTGATGATCATATTATATATTATGGACAACATGCGTTGAAAACATAATGCCCGACATGTGGTATTAGTAGATATCTAACCGATCAAGTAACAAAAATGGTCCCTCGAAAGGTTCTCCGACATATTCCCATAATTCCACGTTTGCAATGACTGTTCAGGTGCCAAAGCATAGAACGGTTTATGGATTACCATGCACATAAGAGAATTGAAGATGGCGTTCTTCGAATTCCTACAGATGGTTATGCATTTAAGGAAATTGATGCAAAATGGCTAGAATTTACATATGAACCTTGTAATGTTAGGCTTTCATTGGTAACTGATGGTGTTAATCCATTTGGACAACTTCGGTCTGTTTATTCAGTGTGTCCTATTTTTGTTATCAATAATAACATTCCTCCTTGGATGTCAATAAAGATGGAGCACATAATGTTGACAATGATTATTCCAGGTATTTGTTTATATTAATTTTTCAAATTTAAATTTTTCATTTTTCTCTTTTTTTGCATTACATCTTTTATTTTTTTATTTATGTATATATACATACCATGGTAGTAATTTCGTGTAATTTCAAACAATTAGGTAAGTACCAAGTTAAATATATGAATTTGTATATAGAGCCTCTTATCGATGAGCTACTAAAGTTATGGGAGGGCATAATTATGTATGACATCTGTAAACCAATTGGGAAGAAGAGATTTCAATGTCGTGGAATAATTTTATGGACAATTCATGATGCCCCGGGACTAACATATTTTTGTGGTATGTAACGTTCCATATTGCATGCTTGAATAGTATATAATTAATTGAATGTATCATGCATGTTGTTTAAATAATCATTTCGTATATTAATAATTCACATTAATCCATCTGTTGTAGGTATTCAAACAAAGGGTAAATTTGCATGTCCCGTTTGTGGTCCTAAGATGAAATCTCATCGGTAAAAAAGTTTAGGAAAGGAGGTGTTTGATGAGTATAGACACTTCCTCTCTAATAACCATAAGTATCGTACTACTGAAAATATATTTTCAATGGGAAACAAGAGATTGAACTAAAACCACAAAGAATGACACCTCGCCTATGGAAGTTGGCATATGACATAATTAATCCTCAAGGTATGCATTTTGTTTATGTATCGTAAATGGAATCATGTTTTGAAGTTTTATTTTAATTATTCATTTTGTTTTACCGCATTTGATAAATAGTGTTCTGATTTTTTTATGCTTCATCAATGTCATCGTCGTGAAGGTAGTAATAATGGGCTTCCACGAGGAATGGAATGTTATCCCACTCAATTCATGAGGTTTCCTTACTATAAGGAACTAAAAATAGTTCATTTATTTTATACATGCATATTGGGAAGAATGTGACAGGAACATTATGGCGAATCATAGATGGGAGGAGGGATAAAGAAAAAATTGTCAAAAATTGTAATGAAATCCGGGAAGCCAATCACGCAATGCAAAGTGTGATCCGATCAAATAACGATGGAGACCAAAATAATATTCCATGGTTATTAACAGAGCAACAAAGCAATGGTGTAAAAGAGGTCATTCAAAAAATTAAATTTCCCACAGGGTTTTGTTCAAACAGAAAGAATATCTTAACGAAGAAAGTTGAATTTGGTGGGGTAAAAACACATGATAGGCATACCTTCATTAAGGTAATTAATCATTTTAATATTCATATTTATATATTGGTCGTATACATTTTTTTAGATTTTTATTTTTTTTGTCTAGTTTTGAACAAGTAATGATTCGTTTTTATTGTTACAGTATGTTCTACCTCTATCTCTCCCAAATGACTTTGACAACAATGTCAAACAAGTTATATATGATCTTGGAAAATACATGAGGTAAGTAGCTGCAAAATATATGAAAAAAAAATCATTTTTTTGTTGTACTTAATGACATGTGTTTTACTTGTATTCTAATATGTATTATGTTTCATTGAAACATGTTATTTTATTGCATCATGATCTGTAGATGGTTTTCATTGAAAGAAATCCATGAAGATGATATAAAGTATTGGAAGAGAGAAATTCCTCAGCCAATGTGTGAAATGAAGAAGCATCTACCTCCATCATTTTTCAATGCACAAGAACACTACCTCATACCCCAAGTTGAGGAGATTTAAATGTGTGTACCTGTACACACAATGTCAATGTCGATGGTGGATATGCACTTGAAATCATTGAAGGCTTTGGTTAAACAAATAGCACGTCTTGAGGGTTCTGTGGTGGAGGGATATATGGTATATGAATCCATGATGTATATTAGTCAGTATCTTCCTAAATTATCAGCGCAAGCTATGGATGCAGTGGATTTCATTTGGGATGTGAACTCCATCAAACAATTTGAAAGGGAGAAGTTGTTGGGGAAAGGTACAATGAAGAAAGTGAGAGGTAATTAAATTGTGGATATTTTTAATAAATATATATTTTTTATTTTTTTGTGTATATGATCATACTCATTTAATATTTATTCTTTCATCATTTATTAATATTTACCATGGTTATAACTAATATTTAATATTGATGAATTGTGATTTTTTGATCGGTCAGTTGTTCAAGATTGGGATGCACTACATTTATACGTTGCAAACAATCTTGACTGGATGAAGGTATGGATTGATAGATGTAAAGACCATCATGGAGGTAGGTTATCATGGAAATAAATGTCTGAATTGGTTAGAGAAGCTCGTTGTAATGGAGATTCTGATGTTATGTAGAGGGAAATAGATTTAGCATATTGTTTGAAAGATGGAAAGGAAAGGAAATTCACCCATTTTATTCAGTTATTTTATATTATATTAATGCGACTTAGGTGTGTTTTTTTCATATTATACTTTCCAAGTTATATAAATTTGTTTATTATTAATTGACAATGCATCTTTTACATGTCTTGCATATTGCAGTTGAAACACCACAAGACTATGTGGTGTAATGGTCATAAATTATGCATCAAACAGTTGGATGAAACCAATTTTTTTTTTGATAGTGGTATAAATGCAGTATTCCAGGTCACTAATGTTTCCTCTAGGAGTGACAGACGTCCTTGAGAATATGAAAATAGATACTATGGGTTTTTGAATGACAGAAATGAGTGTGACTTTAATTCCTTCAAATTAGTTTTGTTCGATGTCAAATGGTATAGGTTACGAATGCATGAACATTATGATGAAAGAATAGTTATTCGGCATGCCAACGGATTTCAGATATTAAAACAACAATTTTTGAAGAAGAAAATGACCGCAATGTTTTTCCAAGTCAATGTGAACAAGTCTTTTCCTCAAAGGTTCCAGGTAAGAGGGATTGGTCATTTGTTGTTAGATATGATCCAAGAGGAAGGCCAATAAATTATATTGCAGATGAAGAAGATGATATTGAAGAAGAAGATGATGTAGATCTAGAGGAGGAAGAATATGGGTTGACATATCAAAAAGACGGAGAAGATGAACCGGGTGTAGGAGACAATGCACTAGTTATTGATGATGATATTGATGAAGATATGCTCGAAAATGACATTGATGACGATGATGATGATATCAAAAATCCTTTCAACATTGTTTCTGAACCAAATTTTGATACATATGTCAATTTGGATGATCAAGAAGAAGATACTAAAGAAGGATGATACAAATGTTGTGTTGGTCGATGAAGTACATAACTAGATATTTTAATTTGTATGAATTATTCTCTTTAAATAATTTTTTATGTGGGTTAATTACATGTTTTTAATTTTTATTTAATTTTTGTTTTGGTAGTTTCTATGCATGATTACTGGTGGGTGTTCTATATGCACTAAAAACACACTAAAAACCCTCAATTAAATTGTCAACCTGGGGTAAGTAAACTTAGATTTGTAGCAATATATATGCCAAGGCAGAAGGGCTGGTAGTAGTATAGTTTAATTAAGGAAGTGGCTATCTAAGAGATAATCTATTCAATCAAATCTATCTAATGATCAAACCCTACTAAGGAATTCAAACTATTTACCCTAAGTAACCTTTGGACCAAGGATTGATAGATAGTTCTAGGAAAGCAAATGAAAATCCTACTTAAAACAAACTAGTTCATTCATAACAATAAGCAAAAGGAAACTATTCATCTAATAAGAAAATATCAACAACAAACTATTTGTAATTAACCCACTTAAATTCAATAAGCAACTATCCTATCAAAGCAAGAAAATAAACAAGCAACTACACTATCAAAGCAAGAATAGACAAGTAAGAAACTAACCTATTAAAGCAAGTAAACAACTAACTAACCTAGGATAACTTCTACAACAAGTAAATTAATAAAGACTACTCAAGAAACAACTAACTAAGATAAGAGACAAGTGAACTCTATTCTTAATTTAAATTTCACAACTATTTCTAATTTACAAAAGGAAATCTACTAAATTGAAATCAAGAGGAATTAACAACTAATATTTGATCTATGATAAGCAAACTAATATTTAATATACCAAGGCAAGAAGACTATCTATCCTACAACAACAAGAAAACTATCTTCCGATCTATGAAAGCAAGAAACTAGCTTCTAATCTATGAAAGCAAGAAAAACTCAAATATAGTGTTGATGGTTATGTCTCTGGTGTCTTGTGATATTGCGATGACACTTGACAATGAACGATAATTCAAGAGGGATAAACTTGATATTGACTCCAATAGAAAAGTGAAAAGTGTGAATTAGACAATCCAGTGAGAACTTAGCCATTATGGGAACAACATCAATTACCTTGCATATCCATGTGACTATTACTCATGCATTAATCATCAATAGTGATAAAGAGGTTATGCTATGAAATCCAATTGCATTCTATGCTAATGAAGCGAATTCATACTATACTAAATTCAATCATTAACTACAAATTGAAATTGAAACCTAAATATAAGAAAGAAATTGCATGAAGTAAGCTAATTTAATAATTCAAATTGCAAAAAGAAGAAATACTCATAAACATAAATTAAACATTATTTCAACATATGACAAGAAAGAAAATGAGAAAGAAAATGATGAATTAAATAAATAAAGCTAAATGGCAACTGGATTGGCAAATTAAAATTGAAAACTAAAGGCTAATGACTATCCATCCACCGAACCCTGTCAAAGAAAGCATGAATTACAAATTATGTTTTAAAACTTTGTTTTTATCATCTATTTCAGCATAAAAGAAAACTTAATTTATCATCTAGCTACACACAGGGTTAGTATCTAAGCTTTCAAGCTTGCTTCTACTAACTACAAAGTCATTTCATATTAACAAGATCCTTCATATTAACCAGCAAAACTAAATTAAACCAATTAAATCATAAACAACAATTTATATAATAAAGAAGCAAAATAACAATTCATATACAGAAAATGAAATAAAAAGACATCTAGGCTACTAAATCCACAAACAAACTCATAGAATATTTACCCAGACTACTGGTGGCCCCTCCAACAAGTCATGGTTACTCTTCAAATGCGAAGCACAAGCTTCAACGACATGAATTCACCATTAAAACTGAAAACGCAGGTTTTACACAGTCTTGGCAAAATAACAATAGAAAAACAGAGCTAAAAATTGTCTTTCTCTTTAACTCTATATTTCTGAACTTCTTAACTATTGTCTGACCACTGAGGTGGTACTTATAAGCTTTACAAAATGAGAGGTCAACCACTAGAGGGTTGATCATGTTCTAAAAATAGTAAATTGCATTTAAGATGCCCTAACTACCGAAATGAGGCGAGCCAATAATCGCCCAACATAACAACCCAAATTGAGTTTTCAAGAGTTCAATAGATAGAGGCCATGAGCACGAGAAAAACCCATGTCTCTGATTCACCCATCATTGGTCACCAATACCATAAACTCCAAATCGCCCATCGTTTTTGTGCAGGACGGAGTGCCGGATGGAGTACCATACTAACTGTCACATCGAGTACCGGAAGAAAAAAAAAAAGATGTGATTTTTCCCTGTGACATACAAAACATGAATTAGTCTCTTGGGATCATAAAAACATACTGATTTAAAATCAAAATCATTGCAAAACGTGAATTATGCATACCTGGTGTGGATCATAGCATTTTGACACAAAATCTCTTCAAAAACTTCTTCAAAACATGAAAACATATATACACATTCGGAAAAAAGGATTTAATTAACATCATAAAATCGGTCATATAACGGGCCCAAAATTACCCCCACACCTAAGATTTTGCAGGTCCCATTGCAAACAAAAAGAAATTGCCCTTCATGACTAAACTTGCGAAGGAGGGGGTGGATTAGCTTTAGAAGCTTCTCCCTCTTCCCCGAGGTATTTTGTCTTGGGCCTTTTGTGATGTTTCAATTGCATCGAAAGACTATTATTGGTGGCAGTCATATCATAAACCAAACACTGTAGAGAATTCATCTTGGCTTGTAGGACAACGTTATCATGGCGTAAATGACAACTCAGTGTTTCATGCTATCTAAGTTTGAACTGGAGGGTTTGAAGTTTTTGGAGGCTTCTGATAACATGTGAGGAATCCTTGAGATTTATATTATACCCTTGATCCTTTAAACCATGCAAAACAACAGTTTTACCTCTGCAAAATTAGTTCCAAAAGCGATTTCCCAAAAGCGCAACAATTTTGGCCTGGCGAACTTGTGAAAAATAGGTATCAAAGTGACAACTGTAAATACAAGAAAATAACTCTTGTATATAAAATGAGAGAGGTTTTTGTTTTTGAATATGTCCTTGATAAAAACCTCTCTTTTTTTTCAAAAATTCACTTCCAGTTGTTAGGAAAACACGAACAAAAAACATGTCTAAAACATGAAAAACAAAGTGTTTTATTTTCTGAAAAACTAGGCCTTTAAGGGAATTGAATATATCCCAAACCATAACGTATATTAAAAAACTGAGAGAGGTTATTTTTTTTGAATATGTCCTTGATAAAAAAATCTCTTGGTTTTCAAAACTTCACTTCTATTGTTTAGGAAAACACAAAAAGAAAACATGACTAAAACAGGAAAAACATAGTGTTTTATTTTCTGAAAAACTAGGCCTCTAAGAGAATTGAATATATCCCAAACCATAACATATATTAAAAAACTGAGAGAGGTTATTGTTTTTGGGTATGTTATGAACACAAAAATCCTCCAACTTTCAAAAATAATTTCCCATTTGTTCATAATCCAAGCGTTAAGTTGGTTACTCAAAAATTACAGAAGCGCAACATGCTCTCAGTAGAAACATATTGTGGCCTTTGATAGGGTTTTTGGAGGCCTTCCTAGAGGAGTTTTGGGATTAAAGTGGTATGGTTGAAAATTTTATGATGTATTATACACAATGGAACCATTAAGCATTGCAAATGCCTTCTCCAAACCTTTGAAAAATTGACATGAAGTCAAGTTGTCCAAATGTGCAGAAACCCTCCTATAGAAACTGTATTTGGGGAATTTATCTCAAATAATAACAACTGTTCATAAAATGAAGGAGATTTTTGTTTCTTGGTCTATTATTAGCAAAAACCTCTTTCATGTTTGTCAAATTCATCTTCCTTAATTCATAAACCAATTTTTAAGTACAACTTTGACCAAGACAATCATTTGAAAATTTATGACAAGGAATGATGATATGACCATGATGAAAATTTATGACCTTGGATGAGTGGATGGAGTAGTAATGACACCTAGACACACCAATGACCATTTTACAACCAAGAGATTTCAAATTTTATTTCATAATTTTATTTTGAAAATATAACAATTTGTCCTAATAACCCTATCAATCACATGAAAGAATAAATTTGATCACTGGTGACTGATAGAACTAACAGATACTAACAAAAGGCTTGGTTTGTACTGGTAGGTATGGTGAACAAGAGAATTGTTTTTCCTTTCATCGATCTGTAAGAATTCAAACAACTGTTCATCTTTTCATAAGCTTGTAATACAGATGGAAGTAAGTATTTAGCAGTTGTTATTGCTCTGTATTTGTCACAAAGAGTAGTTAAGTATAAAAAATTCATAGCAAGATTATAACACACACAATGATGTCAACAGTATATAATTTAGCATACCAATACAAACAACTGCTGATATAATATCCCAAGACGTTGTAAAAAGACAATATGAAATTTTTTTGACAGAAATACTACTTCCTCTTCTCATGGGTTTGCTATACAAATGGGCAGTGCTTAGCGTTTTTTAGCTCAGGAAACTCCCCCCAGACCGAAGATATGGCACGTTCTCGTGCCATGAATTATAAATAGGCTTCTTGGTCTTTTTGCTCGATGAGGCTATCGGGGTATCAACAAGTTTCTTGGAATTTTGGTCCGGTAGAGGAATAACTTGAGCATGAGGGTTTGGGTGGAGTAACAGTCCCTAGATCAAGTGTCTTCTTGCTAGTCTTGATTGTAAGATGAAGGTTTGAAAATTGGTAAATGAACTGATCCCACGTTTTCCCCTGTTTTTCCAAATCGGCTAAGACAAGTAGTTTGATAAGGCCATGGTGAAATAGGATGTTATGGGGATTGGTTACATTCTTCCTCACTTGGGAAGATATATTCTCAAGACTCTTTAAGAAGTAAAAGGGAAAATTCAATGGATTATTGAACTGAAAGTGAGCTAATAATCGAAAGTGATAGGATTTAAAGATAGAATATCTATCTTCACATGTAATCAATCTGGTGATGACTATGAGAGGGTTGATTAAAGCTCCTCTTTTATCCACTCCTTGGAGTATCCCTTAGCTCCAGAGATGTTCTGAAATTCGGTTTTGAAAACCCTATTATAGCTTGCTCTTGGAAATTGGTGGTGTTTAAACTAGCGGTCTCCAACTCTTGGGATATCTGTGGCTAAGGCAATTGATTCTTCAGAGACCACGAACACAGTGAATAGGAGTAGAGGCGGGCTAAGAGTGTTCCATTATTATTATTTTTTCCATCGTTCTCAGACAATCCATTCCTCTATCTCGCATTCTATAAGGCATGTAATCATAATTCTGTAATGAACAGTTTGTAACGAAAATAAGCCAGTTAAGTGGTCTATTAAGGAAATGTACAACCGTTTATAACACACAGGGAATTAACATTTCAAAAATAAAATAACTGTTGATATAATAGCCTGTATTATGAAAACAACACACATAAATTTTTACAAAGATTTACTTCTTCTAGGCAATGTTATCATTTGTCAACTCATGAACCCCTCCCCCACACCTAAGTATTGTGACACCTCACGATAAAAAATATAGGAAACCAGTCAGTTCTCCCAATAGCCTAATATTTACAGCTTGTTAAGTGTAGAGATAAATTTCATAGATTGGTCTGATGAGACGGCTAAAATATGGCCCCACCTATAGGATAAGAGATCCTATATATAGATAAGAAGAGGTAGGCAAGAGAGTTTCAAGATAGTCTCAGAGTTAGTTCCGAATGGCAAGTTTATGAGTTCATTAACCTTAGCTTAACCATACATACTTCATGTCAGCTTTGTCTACAATTAATGTCGTACATGAGGACAAGTTTAAATTTATTATTTATTTTTTGTCAGATTATCATCCTCGCTAGGTAGAATGCCCCGCTGCCAGCAATCCTGTTAAGTACTCCAATGAGTTTAACTAGGTATACCACAGGCCGGTACCTGCTTCTAGTAGACCTGTTCAGTATCTCGACGAGTTAGCCTCTTACACCCTCAGAGACTGGCCCTCCATCTTTTAATATTTTAGTATAATATTGCTTTATGGAAGAGGATGGGGGGACATCTCTGAAAACAAATTTTTTTTTTTTTTTTTCAATTGGGATGGTATTTATGTTAGAGGATTCCTTTCTGTTATATTCCTTAGTGATTTTCCTGATGTAAGGGGTACTTAAGCGAATGTGTACTATCTAAATATATGATATAATCAAGCTATTTAGTGTGTAGTGGATGGTACCATTGAGAAAGAACATAAATATATCTCTAGGCTCAACTCACTTTCTTCTTTTGTAAGTTATTGTGATGTTTCCATGACTAACCGCTAATCATACCTCCTTGTTACTCTTTAATAAATATACTTTACTTACTTACTCAGGTTTATTGGGGAAACTGTACGAGAGACCTCTAAGCTTGATGGTTATGGTATCACTTCCTTATATAGTGGTGAAGGTTCAAGAGCAACCGCTATTTAAGATTCCTTGAGAAAAAGAAGATTAAAGTCTTTGCAAAAATATGGCTAATTACAACAAGTCATTATTCATTTGATGCTTAGCAGACAACAAGGTTCAAATATAGCAATGTTTTTGAAGAAAATCCTTCTTTTATATTTCCTTGGAATTGTCTACCCTTGGTGATATAAATACCTATTGAGATCTCTAAATCTGTTTGCAAAAACCACACTCTAAAATATAATAAACTAATGAGATCAATGAGATCAAGTCATAGGAACATGTATCTCATAGTTCTTTTATTAAAATAAAATGTAAAATGAGGCTGCATTAGACTTTAAGCTAAACTAACAACGTGCAGTTTTTATTTACTATCCTACCCTACCTAAAAAGAAAGGAAAATATTTATTCAAGTATAAGAACTCTTCCAATGTAACCATGTGCAGAGAAAGATAAGAAACATACTCATATCCATATATGAAAAGGTTACCGCGGTGATTACCTGGATATGAAGAACAAACCAACCTACTTGTTTTGGAATCAGAAGATGTTGAGGAAGAGAATAGTATTATGGCCTGATGACCTCTTGAAACCAAATTTCAATGTAATCTTGATGTTCATCAATAGTAATTTCTATGCTCTCTTTCATCATGCTATGCATATCCTCTTCTTCTGGATGATTGATTTTTGAAGTACATAAAGGATCTGCTGAGATGGATGTTGAGAAATCCTCAATCTCGGGTCTTAATGATTTCTCTCCATTGGATGTAGTCCATAATTTTTCATCTTCCTTTGCATTTTGGAAAGGAAAATCATTTTGTAGCTCATAGGACATTGATTCTTCTAATATTTCTGGAGAGGTATTCAAGTTCTTATCTATTGTCATGATGTGTTCTTCCTGAGAAGAAGAGATCCCAGCTGCTGCTAGGATTTGAGAGAGTTCTTCCAAACTAATGGTCACGTTCAAATTCATTCTCCTGGTGGTGGTAAGAAAACAAAGGTTATGTTGGTTGGTTCTGGAGAGGGCTCGAGTGGTCTTGCCTCATGTCCCACTATTACTGATGCTTCAATTTTTTTTCTATAGTGCTTCCTGTTTTAGTCTCTTCAGAGACTTCTTTAGCTCTTTGGGTTGAGCTAACTCTTGTTGTTTGGGATCGGTCTATGAAGTTTATGAGTGGAATGTTCCTTCCCCCCAAAAGGTCCGAAGGAACCTTGGCTGAAAGGTCTGATTTAGATTTAATGTATCTACCTTTTGGGTCTCTAGGTCTGTTCATGAAAGAAAAAAAAAACAAAAAGAAAAACTACCATTGGGTTTGGGGGAACCTGCTATAGAAGATGCACAGGTTCTTACCTCTCGTCTTAAATTTCCCCTGCCACCAAACTAATGCTAAGGTCTAGAAGTGATATAATTCCTAACTATTTCCTACCTTGAGACAACTCCCCGACAACAATGCCAAAAAATGGTGGGTGTTCTATATGCACTAAAAACACACTAAAAACCATTAATTAAATTTTGAACCCGGGGTAAGTAAACTTAGAGTTGTAGAAAGATATATTCCAAGGTAGAAGGGTTGGTAGTAGTATAGTCTAACTAAGGAAGTGGCTATCTAAGGCCTAGTCTATTCAAGGAAATCTATCTAATGATCAAACCCTACTAAGGAATTCAAGCTATTTACCCTAAGTAACCTTTGGACCAAAGATCGATGGATAGTTCTAGGAAAGCAAATGAAAACCCTACTTAAAGTAAACTAGTTCATTAATAACAATAAACAAAATAAAACTATTCATCTAATAAGCAAATATCAACAACAAACTATTTGTAACTAACCTACTTAAATTCAATAAGCAACTATCCTATCAAAGCAAGTAAATAAACAAGCAACTACACTATCAAAGCAAGAATAAAAAAGTAAGCGACTAACCTATTAAAGCAAGTAAACATCTAACTAACCTAGGATAACTTCTACAACAAGTAAACAAATTAATACTACTCAATAAGCAACTAACTAAGCTAAGAGACAAGTGAACTCTATTCTTAATTTAAATTTCACAACTATTTCTAATTTACAAAAGGAAATCTACTAAATTGAAAGCAAGAGGAATTAACAACTAATCTTTGATCTATGATAAGAAAACTACTCTTTAATATACCAAGGAAAGAAGACTATATATCCTACAACAACAAGAAAACTATCTTCTGATCCATGAAAGCAAGAAACTAGCTTCTAATCTATGAAAGCAATAAAAACTCAAATATAGTGTTGATGGTTATGTCTCTGGTGTCTTATGATATCACGACGACACTTGAAAATGAACGATAATTCAAGAGGGATAAACTCGATATTGACTTCAATATCAAAGTGAAAAGTGTGAATTATACAATCTAGTGAGAACTTAGCCATTATGGGAACAACATCAATTACCTTGCATATCCATGTGACTACTACTCATGCATTAATCATCAACATTTATAAAGAGAGTATGCTATGAAATTCAATTGCATTCTATGCTAATGAATCGAATTCATACTATACTAAATTCAATCATTAACTACAAATTGAAATTGCAACCTAAATCTAAAAAATAAATTGTATGCAGTAAGCTAATTTAATAATTCAAATTGCAAAAAGAAGAAACACTCATAAACATAAATTAAACATTATTTCAACATATGACAAGAAAGAAAATGAGCAACAAAATGACGAATTAAATAAATAAAGTTAAATGGCAACTAGATCGACAAATTAAAATTGAAAACTAAAGGCTAATGACTATCCATCCACTGAACCCTGTCAAAGAAAGCAAGAATTACAAATTATGTTTTAAAACTCTGTTTTTATCATCTATTTTAGCATAAAAGAAACCTTAATTAATCATCTAGCTACACATGGGGTTAGTATCTAAGCTTGCAAGATTGATTCTACTAACTACAAAGTCATTGCATATTAACAAGATCCTTGATATTAACCTGTAAAACTAAATTAAACCAATTAAATCATAAACAACAATTTATATAATAAAGAAGGAAAATAACAATTCATATACAAAAAATGAAATAAAAAGACATCTATGCTATTCAATCCACAAACAAACTCATAGAATATTTACCCAGACTATCGGCGGGCCCCCCAGTAAGTCGTGGTTACTCTTCAAATGCGAACCACAAGCTTCAACAATATGAATTCACTATTAAAACTGAAAACGTAGGTTTTACACAGTCTTGGCAAAATAACAATAGCAAAACAGAGCTAAAAATTGTCTTTCTCTCTAACTCTGTATTTTTGAAATTCTTAACTATTATCTAACCACTGAGGTGGTATTTATAAGCTTTACAAACTAATATGGCAACCACTGGAGCATTGATCCTCTTCTAAAAATAGTAAATTGCATTTAAGATGCCCTAACTGTCAAAATGAGGTGAGCCAATAATCGCCCAACATAACAACCCAAATCGAGTTGTCAAGATTTTAGTAGTTGGAGGCCATGAGCACGAGGAAAAACCATGTGTTTGATTCTCCCATCACTGGCCGCCAATACCATAACCACCAAATCTCCCATCATTTTGTGCAGGACAGAGTGTCGGATGGAGTACCAGACTGAGTGTCAGATGGAGTACCGAACTGAGTGTCGGAAGAAAAAACAAGCTGTGATTTTTCCCTGTGACATACAAAACATGAATTAGTCTCTTGGGATCATAAAAACATATTGATTTAAACTCAAAATCATTGCAAAACATGAATTATGCATACCTGGTGTGGATCATAGCATTTTGACACAAAATATCTTTGAAAGCTTCTTTAAAACATGAAAACGCATATACACATTCGGTAAAAAGAATCTAATTAAAATCATAAAATCGGTCATATCATAGGCCCAACAATTACTATGTTTCTTTTGTTTGTTTTTATTTTATAGATTGGGTATTGGGGAAT
>JZKD02S0093455.1:733104-750429 GCA_000966675.3 Picea glauca | reverse complement strand
GACTCTGATTCGTAACTGGCATAAGTGGGCTGGCTACTCTGATCAGCAAGAGGTGATGTGGGATTCTGTTGCTCCTCTTCCAAATAATCATTAAAGTCGGGGGGGAACAAAGATTCTCCAACTTGTAGAAGTGGAACTATCCCCCGCTCCTCTGTTTCGACCCCAAATGTAAACACATCATGGGATATCTCGTGAAGGAAAAGAAAACAATCCTCTTCCAAAACTACCTCGTCATCATTTTGATCTGAGAAAACAAGCTCATCGGGGGCAGATGTTAATGCGTTTACAAAATCTTCAATAATCTCCTCGAAAGAGCCATCTTCCTTGGAGATTGGAAAATCCTCCCCATTGTCCTCAGATTCCCACTTTGCACGTTGGGAAATGGGAGGTGTCGCTTGCTCCATTAGTTCACTCAGAGCAACTTCTTCCCCCAGTCTTCTATCCTTACATCCCTCATCTTCACAGTTTCCATCAGACATAACCATATCTGGGAGGAATTCTTCTTCTTCGCTCTCCCATGGGTCAGATTCATAATGACCATAAATAGGACCCGTGGGAAATCGTTTTTCAAAATTGCCCTCAGTAGAGTTGCTAAGGGAATCTACTTCAAAGGATGGGAAATCCTCAGCACATTGTTCAACTTCCCAACTGTCAAGTCTGGCAGTGATAGATTTTATCAGTTCCATAACTCCTCCCAAAGCATCTTCTTCCTCCCTGGGATCTTCATAATTATCCATTGTAGAGATACCAAAATCATCTTCTTCGTAGGGTGGAAAATCCTCTGCACATCGCTCAGCTTCCCACCTATCTAGTCTGGTAGAAATAGATTTTACCAGCTCCATAACTCCACCTGAAGCAGATGAATGGGGAGGAGAAAGGACTGATTTCTTATCCAGGTCATCAGGATCATCCTCATAACCTACATAACAGACATCTCTATGTTGTATACATTTGTTGTAGTATCCCTCACAACAGCAATGAAAAATCAACTCAGAGGGATAAATCTCCTGACAATAGGCATTGAAGGTTGCATGGAATTCACTGAGTGAAGAAATGACAGGAGGGGGTAAAGAATGATACCATTTACGAACATCCCCTGCTAACGAGAACATGAACATTTTCAGTAATACATCCTCATGATGTATCTCCCACTGATGCATGAGTTCATGAAACTCACTGAGGTGATGAGCAGGGTTGTCCTCTTCACGTTTTCCAAATATGGGCAAATAATCTCCCCATTCATTCGGAGAAGGGACAACATTAGGAAAACCAAGAATAGCAGAAAAATTAAAAGGAGCAAACCTTTGAGCTAATATTTTCTCCATTCCAAACCAGTGGAGTCGCCAATCGATCCTCAAATCATGGAGTCGCCAGGTGAAATATGTGCAAATTTGAATGTGCCTGGTCCTTGTTCACCATCCAAGGCTAGATCTTACGTTGTTGTTACCCCAGGAAGCTTCTTAGGCTGAGAAAGCAGCTGCTGAAACCTTCTCGAGAAATCTCCTTAGGGTTAGATTTCAGGTGTGCTAACAGTAGCCACAACTGAAACAATGATGTGGAAACCTTGGAGTCGCCACAGTGGAGTCGCCAGGTGCATAGTAGAAATCTTGAAGGGCTTTGATGCCTAATGCACCTTCAGAATCAAAAGCTCAATGTCATTCAATCCGAGGGAATATTTTCAACTTCGTCCCCGACAATGGTGCCATAAATGTTAGCGTCAGAAGTCACTCCTGGATTGCAGCAGGAGCAAGGCCCAACGCCCATCAGTTTTATGTCATGATAGTTTTTAATGGGTGATTAAATGGGTAGAGTCTCAGGGAGATATCACTCCAACTCGGGGACTGGGTCTGGTATGCAAGGAACAAAGGAGGTCTTGATCTAACTTCAGTCAGTGAGTCATTTAAAAGATGAACAGGTGGAAGACTTACTAAGAAGAGTGAGAAAACTACCTTAGGCAACAGGCCTTTCAGCAGTTTGTAGAGGAAAAAATTTGAACACAAGATCCTCTTGGTTCAAGGTTTCAAGAAACTGAAAGGGGGACTCGACTGGATCCTCCAATTCCAAGTCTTTCAGTGCTAAGAAAATCACAAGGACCGATTAGAAACAATGCAACTGTTACAGTGATCCAATCTACATCATGCTATAACAATTACAACTCGACTGGATTCTCCAATTCTGAGCTACTCTAACACAGTGTAAACAAAGACGTGAAAGAAACTGACATTCATAAGGAAATAAGTTTCAAGAGTCCATGCATAACCGGAATAATAGTTCTTCATTAAAGCTTTACAACCAGGAGCCTCACTTAACCATCGATGCTTACAAAAATGGCAAAAATGCCTACATATACTCAAAACAACAACAACAGCAAAAACAAGACGATGTATTAAAAACATTGCATATGCATGTCTTCTGACAGTCTGCACATGCAGACTCTGGCCGATCGTGCACACAAGAATACGCTATCAAATTTCAGACTGTCCTGCTGCAGATGAATCGACCAGCTTTAGTCCTTTGCTGGAATTTTTTTTTATGGCGGAGATGATGCTCAACCACCAGCAACAACCACAATAACTTCTTTCTTGGGACTGGGGACAACCTTGGTCAACCCTAACATCTGGGATGTGGAGGTCTCCTAATGGTGCCCCCTGGATCAGCTGAACGGTCTCTCTTTGGATGCTGCTTCGCTGGACTGCTGCGAGGGACCCCTTTGGCGGATGTGAAAAAGGGTATGATGGGAGTGATGGCATCAAGGGGGTGGAGGAAATGGAGAGGAAACGAGAGCTATGACATAAGCTGAGGAATGCCACATTGTCTAAAAAGGAAATAGGAGGAAGGTGTGTGGAGTGCAGAGGGACACATGGCAGGAGACGAGAGGGCGGTGAGCTTAGGAGGGGCCATGTGGATGGAAAGAGGGAAGTTGGACAGATGACGGGGGAAGAAGGTGGTGGTAGGTGGAGAACAGGTGGCAATGGGGAGGGCGACTCAGATAGTGACGCGACATGAAGGGGGGCCTGCTAGAGTGAAATTCCATTCCGGACCCCCCCCACATTAAAGGAAGAACCGATGGGGGGGTCCGGAATTCAATACAAACTGTATATCTAAGCACCGAGACTTGGGACATCCAGATGTGCTCATACATTATCTCTGCTTCCGGACCCCCCCCCTCTTGTTAAATCCAGAATGACGAAGGGGGTGCGGAATTGGACCTTGTCTATGAATTTGAGTGCCTGGATCACGACCATCTAGATCTGCGCCCTCTTTAAATTAAATTTGCTCGAGCCTCGCTGATGGATGAACGACTGAGATGACCTCAGTGCTTTCATCATGAAAACACCGAATGTCCCCACTCATGGCTCAGCTATTGTGTCGTGTGTCCTTCAGATGGACGGTCCTGATTCTTTCGGGATTTTTGGCACTGGGGGTTCATGATGCAATTTTCCTCAAAATCCTGATTGACCAAACCGTGAAAGCACGAATGTACGTCGCGTGTCCTCCAGAGGAACGGTCGAGATGGTATTTGATGTTAGAAGAGGGCTACCTCCATTAACAGGCTCGCTTGACGTGACTGGGTGCTAGGACCATAGGCTTAGCTTCAAAGGCGCTTATCGACGTTTTGGGGTTCAGGGTTTCGAGATGTGAGATGACGAGGGACTTTTACCCCTTGAAATCCCAAATTCCGATATGTCAATGTGACTAGATCTTGCACCATGCATCACTGGATCGGACGACCTAGATTTAGTCTTGAAATATAGGCGCTTTCTTTGAAGCTATATATCGGGTAACTTGGTAGCCCCGAAATCCCCATGACCGTTGATCTGCTTCATCGCTTGATCCTTGCCGTTGAAATCATACTGCTCGCTTAGTTGATTTAATCCTGAAATGGACTTCTTATGTGAGCTGTGCTCGACGCTTATGGCTGTGGCCTTTGAATAAAACTCATCTGATCGGATTTCAAAACCCCACTTCTATGCGTTTACACCAGAGGCCTAAAATCAGAGAGGAAAACACCCCTATACAAGAAATGTTGCTAACATTAGACTCCATGGGGGTTAGAGTCATCCGTGTGATGCTCTAAGGACTCATTTTTTAGTTTCAGTGCCTTGCTGTTGGGCTATGGAGTCTAGCTCAAAACACCCCCTGCTGAAAATACAGGCCAAAAAAACAAAAGTGAAACAAAACAAGATACATGCTCAAAAGAGATTATTTATGTAAAATCCTAATGCTAATAAAATATTTTACATGGGGCTAGGTGAAAGAAAACTTCCACCATAGCCATTCAAGCAGCTTCTTGGATAGAAGCTCCTTCCTTCTGTCGATGATCACCAACAGATAGTGTAACTGTGACAGCAAAATATCTACACTCTTCAACTTCTCCTTACAAGCTGAAGTTGATACAAAATAAGGCGGCTCCAAGGCATAAAGGACATTCCACTCCATGTATTCACCGATAGGGTCATAGAATGAGTGGCGAATTTCGGAAAATTGGCGACAAGCAACCTCCTCTGCTACAGAGTTGCTCACATGTGGTTGAATATATTTGATAAGAACATGTGAGTGGACAACTGACGTAGGCTCACCGATCTCAGGCAGTGGAATCTCGCTGACTGGCTCTGGACAGGAGGCAGACTTCTCCTCTGGTTCTTCTCCTTGGCTCTCCCCCGGGTTAGATTTGTATTCATCATAAACAACCCCCCTGGGTAAATTCTACTCTTCCTCGTACTGCTCAGTGTCTCCTGAAAGACTGAGATGGCTGATTTCCTCGTGATAATTTTCCTTAGTGAGCAGAGGACAAGGTTCTACAACCTGCTCTTGGAAATCCAGCATATCGAGCTCAGAATTTGATTCGTAACTGGCATAAGTGGGCTGGCTGCTCTGATCAGCAAGAGGTGATGTGGGGTTCTGCTACTCTTCTTCCAGATAATCATTAAAGTTGGGGGGGAACAGAGCTTCTCCAACATGCAGAAGTGGAACTATCCCCCGCTCCTCCATTTCGACCGCAAATGTAAACACATCATGGGAGATCTCGTGAAGGAAAAGGGAACAATCCTCTTCCACAACTACCTCGTCATCATTTTGATCTGAGAAAACAAGCTCATCGAGGGCAGATGTTAATGCGTTTATGAAATCTTCAATAATATCCTCGAAAGAGCCATCTAGAACATCTTCCTTGGAGACTGGAAAATCCTCCCCATTGTCCTCAGATTCCAACTTTTCACATTGGGAAATGGGAGGTATCGCTTGCTCCATTAGTTCACTCAGAGCAACTTCTTCCCCCAGTATTCTATCCTTACAACCCTCATCATCACAGCCTCCATCAGACATAATCATATCTGGGAGGATTTCTTCTTTTTGGCTCTCCCATGGGTCAAATTCATAATGACCATAAACAGGACCTGTGGGAAATATTTTTTCATAATCTCCCTCAGTAGAGTTGTTAAGGGAATCTACTTCAAAGGATGGGAAATCCTCAACATATTGTTCAACTTCCCACCTGTCAAGTCTGGTAGTGATAGATTTTATCAGTTCCATAACTCCGTCCGAAGCATCTTCTTCCTCCCTAGGATCTTCATAATTATCCATTGTAGAGATACCAAAATCATCTTCTTCATAGGGTGGAAAATCCTTTGCACATCGCTCAGCTTCTCACCTATCTAGTCTGGTAGCGATAGATTTTAACAGCTCCATAACTCTGCCCGAAGCAGACGAATGGGGAGGAGAAACGACTGATTTCTGATCTAGGTCATCAAGATCATCCTCATAGCCTACATAAGAGACAACTCTATCTTGTATACATTTGGTGTAGTATCCCTCACAACAACTATGAAAAATCAACTCAGAGGGATAAATCTCCTGATAATAGGTAGTGAAGGCTGCATGGAATTCACTAAGTGAAGAAATGCTAGCAGGGGGTAAAGAATGATACCATTTACGAGCATCCCCTGCTAACCAGAACATGAACATTTTCAGTAATACATCCTCATGATGTATCTCCCACTGATGCATGAGTTCATGAAACTCACTAAGGTGCTGAGCAGGGTTGTCCTCTTCACGTTTTCCAAATATGGCCAAATAATCGCCCCATTCATTCGGAGAAGGGACAACATTAGGAAAACCAAGAATAGCAGAAAAATTAAAAGGAGCAAACCTTCGAGCTAAGATTTTCTCCATTTCGAACCAGTGGAGTCACCAATCGATCCTCGAATCATGGAGTCGCCACGTGAAAGATGCACAGCTTCAAATGTGCTTGGTCCTTGTTCACCATAAAAGGCTAGATCTTACATTGTTGTTACCCCAGGAAGCTTCTCAGGCTGAGAAAGCAGTTGCTGAAGCCTTCTCAAGATAGCTCCTTAGGGTCAGCTTTCACTGATGGAAATTTATGGAAATTTAAGGATGGAAATTTATTTTAAAATGTAGAAACCTTGGTGAATATTACTAATCCTTCATATGTCAACTATAAATGTTTGGCGATATTTGTTTTAAACATTATTTTTTCTAAGTATTTTATATAGTTTTTATAAAATTTTGGCGATTTTTAAGGTAAAATAATTTTATCCTATAGAATTTGGGTGATTTTTTTAAAAAATAACGAATCTCATTTTTGGAAAAACCATGGAAAATTAGCCCATGAGAAAAATTTAGCCCCTAAAATCATCTATGGCTTTCAGGTGTGATAACAATAGCCACAGCTGAAACAGTGATGTGGAAACCTTAGATTTGCCACAGTGGAGTCGCCAGGTGCACAATAGAAATCTTGAAGGGCTCTGATGCCTGATGCACCTTCAGAATTAGAATCTCAATGTCATTCAATCCCAGGGAAGATTTTCAACTTCGTCCCTGGAAACGGTGCCAGAAATGTTAGCGTCAGAAGTCAGTCCTGGATTGCAGCAGGAGCAGATCCCAACGCCCATTAGTTTTATGTCACAAAAGTTTTTAATGGGTGATCAAATGGGTAGAGACTCAGGGAGATATCACTCCAACTCGGGGACTAGGTTTGGTATGTAAGGAACAAAGGAGGTCTTGATCTAACTTCAGTTAGTGAGTCGTTTAAAACATGAAAAGGTGGAAGACTTGGTAAGAAGAGTGAGAAAACTACCTTAGGCAACAAGCCTTTCAACAGTTTGTAGAGGAAAACCTCTGAATACAAGATCCTCCTGGTTCAGGGTTTCAAGAAACAGAAAGGGGGACTCGACTAGATCCTCCAATTCCATATTGTTCAGCGCTAAGAAAATCACAAGGACCAATTAGAAACAATGCAACTGTTACAGTGATCCAATCTACATCATCCTATAACAATTACAACTCGACTAGATTCTCCAATTCCAAGCTGCTCTAACACAGTGTAAACAAAGACGTGAAAGAAAATGACATTCATAAGGCAAGAATTCTCAAGAGTCCATGCATAACCAGAATAATAGTGCTTCATTAAAGCTTTACAACCGGAAGCCTCGCTCAACCATCGATGCTTACAAAAATGGCGAAAACGCCTACATATACTCAAAACAACAACAACAACAAAAACAAGACGTTGCATTAAAAACATTGCGTATGCATGTCTTTTGACAGTCTGCGCATGCAGACTTTGGTTGATCGTGCACCTAAGACAGACGCTATCAGATTTTGGATTGTCCTGCTGCAAATGAATCGACCAGCTTTAGTCCTTTGCTGGAATTTCTTTTTATGGCGGAGATGATCCTCAACCACCAAAAACAACCACAATAACTGCTTTCTTGGGACTGGGGACAACCTTGGTCAACGCTACCTTCTGGGACGTGGAGGTCTCCTAATGGTGCCACTTGGATCAGCTGAATGGTCTCTCTTTGGATGATGCTTCGTTGGACTACTGCAAGGGACCCCTATGGAGGATGTGAAAAAGGGTATGATGGGAGTGATGGCGTCAACACGGTGGAGGCGATGGAGAGGAAATGAGAGCTATGACATAATCTGAGGAATGCCACGCAGTCTGAAAAGGAAAGAGGAGGAAGGTGTGTGGAGTGCGGGGGGACACAAGGCAGGAGACGAGAGGGAAATGAGCTGAGGAGGGGCCATGTGGATAGAAAGAGGGAAGTTGGATAGATGACGGGGGAAGAAGGTGGAGGTAGGTGGAGAACAGGTGGGAACGGGGAGGGCGACTTGGATAGTGACATGACAGGAAGAGGGGCCCGCTAGAGTGAAATTCCATTCCAACCCCCCCCTCCATTAAACGTAGAACCGATGGGGGGGTCCAGAATTCAATACAGATCGTAGATCTAAGCGCCGATACTTGGGATGTCTAGATGCGCTCATACATTATCTCTGATTCCGGGACCCCCCCCTCTCGTTAAAGCTAGAATGACAGAGGGGGTGCAGAATTGGACCTTGTCCATGAATTTGAGTGCCTGGATCACAACCATCCAGATCTGTGCCCTCTTTAAATTAAATGTGGCTGAGCCTCGCTGATGGATGAACGACTGAGATGACCTCGACACTTTCATCATGAAAAACCCGAAGGGCCCCACTCGTGGCTTAGCTATTGCGTCGTGTGTCCTTCAGATGGACGGTCCTGATTCTTTCGGGGTTTCTAGCACCGGGGGTTTATGATGCAATTTTCCTCAAAATCCCGATTGGCCAAACTGCGAAAGCATGGATGTATGCCGCGTGTCCTCCAGAGGAACGGTCGAGATGGTATTTGATGTTAGAAGAGGGCTACCTCCATTACCAGGCTCGCTTGACATGACCGGGTTCTAGGACCATAGGCTTAACTTCAAAGGCACTTATCGACGTTTCAGGGTTCGGGGTTTCGATATGTGAGATGACGAGGGACTTTTACCCCTCGAACTCTCGAATGTCGATATGCCAACGTGACTAGATCTTGCGCCATGCGTCACTGGATCGGACGACCCAAATTTAGTCTTGAAATATAGGCGCTTTCTCTGAAGCTATATATTGGGTAACTTGGTAGCCTCGAAATCTCGATGACCGTTGATTTGCTTCGTCGCTTGATCCTTACCGTTGAAATCAGGCTACTTGATCGCTTGATTTAAGACTGAAATGGACTTCTTCTATGAGCTACACTCAATGCTTATGGCTGTGGCCTTTGCATAAAACTCATCTGACTGGATTTTAAAACCCCACTTCTATGCGTTTACACTAGAGGCCTAAAATTGGAGAGGAAAACACCCCTATACAAGAAATGTTGCTAATACATGGTTTAGATTCATTGGTATAGGTTTATAGTGGTATATCTCACAGTGATAGTGTGACAGTGGCTCCATCATTCTACTTCTACTTCAGGGTGGCAGGACGGGGCAAGGACATGTGGTTGTATCCACCTTCCGGTTGTAGCCAGAGAACATTGGGGGTTGTAGCCGGAGAACATTGGGGGTTGTAGCCTCCTTCTGGTTGTAGCCATAGAATTGGGGAGTTGGAGCTTCCCTCAGGTTGTAGCCTGATAAACTAGGGGTTGGAGCCTCCTCCCAATTGTAGCTAGAAAACAAAGGAAGTTGGTGCTTCCAATGAATGTAATTCTTCAAGACATATAAGAAAAAGCATTTTGTGGTTTTCTCCCGATTTGGGTTTCCATGTAAAACACTAGTGTACTTTGTATGGGTATGATTGTTCATTTGTTCATTGCTTATTTACTCTGTAGTTAATGGATGATAATGCTTCATTGATATAACACTTGGATTATATGGTTAAAAATGGATTAAATTGCTCTATTACTGATTCACCTCCCCTCTCAGTAATCCAACAATTTCAACGTTTTCCCCATTCACTGCTCACTATGCGAGGTCGATGCATGACATTTTTGGTGGTTGAATTGAAGCTTCTACAACATCAAATCGACTTGGTAATTCAATAATCAAACCCTCATTAAGTATTACGTGGGGACATCAAACATCCTTAAGTATCATGATGGGTGTTATGAGATACTTAAGTATTATGAACGTTCAGTGGAAGAAATTATTGATGGGTGTATTGGAAGTTCCATGTCAAATTTCAAGATAGTTACGACAACAATTATATAGAAGGGAATGACGAATGATGACAATGAGAGGTGCAACATGATGAACGTTGATGTAAATCTGGACGATCTCAAAGATTATGTGGGGACATCATACATCCTTGAGTCTTGAAACCCTCCCATACCGTCAAGGCATGTTTCTAGTCTAACCATGTCAAATTAGATGCATACATGCACATATTGAAGAAATTTCAACATTGCCCCCATTCCCTACTCACTATGAAGGGTCAGTGCATGACATTTGTCATGGGTGAATTGAATATTCTGTGACATGAACTCAACTTGGTAATTCAATAATCAAACCCTCCTTAAGTATTATGCGGGGACATCAAACATTCTTAAGTATCATGATGGGTGTTATGATATCCTTAAGTATTATGTGGGTTCGGTGGAAGAAATTTTTGATGGGTGTATTGGAAGTTCCATGTCAAATTTAAAGATAGTCCTGACAATGATTCTATAGAAGGGAATGATGAATGATGAAAATGAGAGGTGCAACATGATGAATGTTGATGAAAATGTGGACGATCTCAAAGATTATGTGGGGACATCATACATCCATGAGTCTTGAAACCCTCTCATATCGTCAAGGCATGTGTCTAGTCTAACCATGTCACATTTCGATGCATACAGGCACATATTGAAGAAATTTCAATGTTGGCCCCATTCAATGCTCACTATGTGGGGTCGATGCATGACATTTGTGGTGGGTGAATTGAATCTTATGTGACATCAACTCGACTGGGTAATTCAATAATCAAACTCTCCTTAAGTATTATGCAGGGAAATCAAACATCCTTAAGTATCGTGGTGGGTGTTATGAGATCCTTAAGTATTATGCGGGTTCGATGGAAGAAATTTGTGATGGGTGTATTGGAAGTTCCATGTCAAATTTCAAGATAGTTCTGACAACAATTCTATAGAAGGGAATGACGAATGATGACAATGAGAGGTGCAACATGATGAACATTGATGAAAATGTGGATGATCTCAAAGATTATGTGGGGACATCATACATCCTTGAGTCTTGAAACCCTCCCATACCATCAAGGCATGTGGCTAGTCAAACCATGTCACATTTCGATGCATACAGACACATATTGAAGAAATTTCAATGTTGGCCCCATTCACTGCTCACTATGTGGGGTCGGTGCATGACATTTGTGGTTGGTGAATTGAAGCTTCTGCGACAACAACTCGACTGGGTAATTCAATAATCAAACCCTCCTTAAGTATTATGCGGGGAAATAAAACATCCTTAAGTATTGTGGTGGGTGTTATGATATCCTTAAGTATTATGAGGGTTCAATGCAATAAATTTGTGATGGGTGTATTGGAAGTTCCATGTAAAATTTGAAGATAGTTCTAACAACAATTCTATAGAAGGGAATGAGGAATGATGACAATGAGAGGTGCAACATGATGAATGTTCATGAAAATGTGGGTGATCTCAAAGATTATGTGGGGACATCATAATCCTTGAGTCTTGAAACCATTCCATACTGTCAAGGCATGTGTCTAGTATAACCATGTCAAATTTCTATGCATACAGGCACATATTGAAGAAATTTCAATGTTGGCCCCATTCACTGCTCAATATGCGGGGTTGGTGCATGACATTTGTGGTGGGTGAATTGAAGCTTCTGCGACATCAAATTGACTTGGTAATTCAATAATGAAAACCTCCTTAAGTATTATGCGGGGACATCAAACATCCTTAAGTATCGAAACCCTCCCATACCTTCAAGGAAACTATATAGGAAAACCATGTCAAATTTCGATGCATACGAGAACAGATTGAAAAAAATTCAACATTGGCCCCATTCACTGCTCACTGGGCGGGTTTGGTGGAAGAAATTTGTGATGGGTGTATTGGAAGGTCCATGTCAAATTTCAATATAGTTTCGACAATGATTCTATAGAATGAAATGACGAATGATGACAATGAGAGGTGCTTCATGAACGTTGATGAAAATGTGGATGATCTCAAATATTATGTGGGGACATCATACATCCTTGAGTCTTGAAACCCTACCATACTATCAAGGCATGTGCCTATTCTAACCATGTCAAATTGCGATGCATACAGACACATATTGAAGAAATTTCAACGTTGGCCCCATTCATTGCTCACTATGCGAGGTCAGTGCATGATATTTGTGGTGGGTGAATTGAAGTTTCTGCGACATCAACTCGACTGGGTAATTCAATAATCAAACCCTCCTTAAGGATTATGTGGGGAAATAAAACATCCTTAAGTATCATGATGGGTGTTATGATATCCTTAAGTATTATGTGGGTTCGGTGGAAGAAAATTGTGATGGGTGTATTGGAAGTTCCATGTCAAATTTCAAGATAGTTCCGACAACGATTCTATAGAAGGGAATGAAGAATGATGACAATGAGAGATGAAACATGATGAACATTCATGAAAATGTGGATGATCTCAAATATTAGGCGGGGACATCATAATCCTTGAGTCTTGAAACCCTCCCATGGCGTTAAGGCATGTGTCTAGTCTAACCATGTCAAATTTTGATGCATACAGGCACATTTTGATGCTCACTATGCGGGGTCAATGCATGACATTTGTGGTCGGTGAATTGAAGCTTCTGCGACATCAACTTGAATTGGTAATTCAATAATCAAACCCTCCTTAAGTATTATGCGGGGACATCAAACATCCTTAATTATCGAAACCCTCCCATACACCATGTCAAATTTCGACGCATACAAGAACATATTGAAAAAATTTCAATGTTGGTCCCATTCACTGCTCACTATGTGGGTTTGGTGGAAGAAATTTGTGATGGGTGTATTGGAAGGTCCATGTCAAATTTCAAGATAGTTCCGAAAATGATTCTATATAAGGGAATGACAAATGATGAAAATGAGAGTTACTTCATGAACGTTGATGAAAATGTGGATGATCTCAAATATTATGTGGGGACATCATACATCCTTGAGTCCTGAAACCCTACCATACTTTCAAGGCATGTGTCTATTCTAACCATGTCAAATTTCGATGCATACAGACACATATTTAAGAAATTTCAACATTGGCCCCATTCACTGCTCACTATGTGAGGTTGGTGCATGACATTTGTGGTGGGTGAATTGAAGATTCTGCGACAAGTTTTCCATAATACCGATAGTTGATACAAGAAAAGATTGAAAAATTTCAATGTTGGCCCCATTCACATCTCACTGTGCAGGTTCTGCGGAAGAAAGTTTTGGTGGGTGTATTGGAATGTCCATGACAAATTTCAAGATAGTTCCGACAACGATTCTATAGAAGGGAATGACGAATGATGGCAATGAGTGGTTCTTCATGAACATTGATGCAAATGTGGATGATCTCAAATACTATGTGGGGACATCATAGATCCTTGAGTCTTGAAACCCTCCCATATCATCAAGGCATGTTTCTAGTCTAACCATGTCAAATTTCGATGCATACAGGCACATATTGAAGAAATTTCAATGTTGGCTCCATTGACTGCTCACTATGCAGGGTCGGTGCATGAAATTTGTGGTGGGTGAATTGAAGCTTCTGTGACATAAAATCGAATCAGTAATTCAATAATCAAACCCTCCTTAATTATTATGCGGGGAAATCAAACATCGTTAAGTATCGAAGCCCTCTCATACCTTCAAGGAAACTATCTAGTCTAGCCATGTCAAATTTCGATGCATACGAGAACAGATTGAAAAAATTTCAACATTGGCCCCATTCAATGATCACTGTGTGGGTTTAGTGGAGTAATTTTGTGATGGGTGTATTGGAATATCCATGTGAAATTTCAATATAGTTTCAATAATGATTCTATAGAAGGGAATGGCGAATGATGGCAATGAGAGGTGCTTCATGAACGTTGATGAAAATGTGGACAATCTCAAAGATTATGTGGGGAAATCATACATCCTTGAGTATTGAAACCCTCCCATACCGTCAAGGCATGTGTCTAGTATAACCATGACAAATTTCGATGCATACAGACACATATTGAAGAAATTTCAACATTGGCCACATTCACTGCTCACTATGCGGGGTCGGTGCATGACATTTGTGGTGGGTGAATTGAAGCTTCTGCCATTGGGGGGGGCTCAACAGTGACCTAGACATGGGAAACAATGAGCTACGAATGGGGCCTATTATCACATAGTTTGTAGCAAGGATAAAAGGCTTGAGGTTTGAAAGTCAAACTGGCGTAACAGGAACCAATCCCACCCAATGTCACCGCAATGGGATGGTTCTTTCTAGTCAGGGTGGTAAGGCCTAGGGGAGACATCCCCAATGACCTAGGGTTTTGAGAAGGAAAAGGATTGCAGGATAAAGTAGTTATTCCCCCCTCAAAAGTCACCACCGAGAAGATAGTCCAGCCAAAGGTCAATAATAAAGTAAAACCCCTAAAGAGAGACATCTGCCTCAGACAAAACAACAATAAAATGATATATGCAAGATTTGATCAATGGGTTATTAATTCATGTAAATTAATGACTATCTGATACATTTATAAGCAATTGATAATAAATATTGACGAAGTCAATGTTTATAAATAACAATGAAAATTATGTCACTTCTTTAATAATTGATGAAACAATACGACATTCAATGCAATAAATCAACACTTCATTTAATTAATGCCTTTAATCACCATTCAATTTCCTATAATGAAAATGTTTAGGTCCACAAAAGTGTAAATATCAAGAGATGACTGCAACACTTAGTTAGTAGGGTTAGCTTATAAGCTAGGGTTAGTGTAGTTAGGGTTTCATTCAATGTATTGAGAGTAGTTTTGATCAGGTTCACTTCAACACCAGAGGTTTTTAGATCAGTTCCTTAGGGTTAAATGGATTCAATAGTGAAGGTCGCAAGAGCTAAAGGAGTCAAAGGTAAAAACAACTAAGGACTAGAGGGAGAAGCTTTGAAGTGTTTCTAAGGCAAGGCTTCAAAGTCAAAACACTAGGGGAGAGAGGCTCACCTTGGTGTAGGAGAACTAGGCCTCGGTGCTCTCTCCTCCTTCCTTAACTCAATGGAAATCACAGCTAGTTGAAGATGAAGAATAAAACCAAGACAAGAAAGTTTAAAGAAGCAAAGTGTTGCTATAGCAAGGATCTATCAACAAACCCTAGAAAAATCGGCCCAAAGTGTAGAAAACCTAGGCTTAAGGCATCTCCTTCTTCTCAACTTATAGATAGTATGACTAGCAATAAATGAAGAGAGAAAGAGAGTGTAGCAACAACTAGGTTCTCTCCTTCTTCAATCAATGTTTGAAAACTTTCTCTCAATGGGGACATGAGACAAGGACCTACTTGTGTGCTTGTCACCTAGGGTTTTATTTAGAAAAATTATAAACATATGCAAGAAATGAAACTACAACCATTCATTCAAGAAGTTTTGCAAAAAAATACTTACATATCACCAAGAAAAAGCATTGCAAGCCCTAGTTGTAACACCTTCCATTAAGAGAAATGCCAAACTATGCCAAAAATATCCTCCTTCAATAAGTGCACATCACTAAATCAGCCAATAACCCAAGAGAGGGTGCAAATTTCATACCTCCTTATGGAGTGAGTAAGTTGTCTTGAAAAAATGAAGGTAAAAATCCTTTATTTATATAGTTCCATGACCTAATTTTACATTTTAGGTCATGAAAAAGGTTGACAAGGCCAACATACCAAATCATACTGTTTTTACATTAAATTGTCAAATTAAAACCCTAATCAAGCTGAACAGAGAATAAAATCCCCTCCAAGGGAGATGTTAGCCCCTTTTAGGGAAATGGGGCATGCCGGAGAAAAACGTTAGCCCTCCTTGGGCTTCTCCAACTTGCCACACGTGCCAATACTGCCCAATCTGCCTCCCAAGACATCCATAATGTTGGATGATGTCATGGCCATGATGGGTGACGTCCCAGTCCTTGCAAGGCCAACGTTCCACTGAAAAAGGGTCGATCCCCCTAGGTCAAGCTCTGTTAGGGTGCCTTTGGTGGAACATCCTCTTCTCCTCTGGTGGAAAACCCCTGATCCATATCTATCCTATCTCTACCCTCTAATAGGGTCTCAACATCCATCTGATGGGATCTTCAGCCCCATGGAGGTCCGAACTAATCATCTCCCCATGTGTACCAGTCCAAATGGTACTTATCCATCGGGCATGGTCCTACACATCAAAATCTACACCCTCCATGGGCTTATCATTCACAGGGATCATAGCAATGCCAATCACATCTCATCATCAATATTATTAAACATGTGTATAAAATCCCTAATACATCAGTTAACATCTCAAATACGTTACACAAACCTATAATACAAGTCTGGAGAAAAGGACAAGGCATCCTATTGGGCTAGTGTCCAGTGGAAAAGTAAAGTTCCTGGAAAAGACCTCATCCAAACCATGTAAGTGGGTAATGTGGTCAGGGGATGTCCAAGCATTTGGGAGAATTGAGGGCCAAGGATGCAAGAAATGTTACCTGTGGGTGCCTTTGTTAGAAGGCGAGTTGTACCTGTCATGGATGCATTCTTTCCAAGCCCATTCTTGCATTTTATTCCTTTTTTATTCTTTTATCTTTTATTACTTTTCCTTCTTTTTTTTCAAGAGCTAATCAGGGGACACTTCCCTGGCGTGGTGACCAGTGGTCACATAGTTAACCACAAGTACATTCACAGAAATGAGAAGGTTGGCTCATGATGAGATCCCCTATCCTCTGGTTAGGTCTTGTTTTATTATTTTCTGGGTCCCTCTTGTTTCTTGCTAAGAATCCTTTTATTTCTTTCTTGGGGATCCCCAGGCAAAGCCTCTCGAGGTTTTATTTTTAGGCTTTTATCTTTTACCATATTGCTTTTACCTTCTGGGCCTTTAACCCCTTTTTCCCACAAGATAATATGCAATCATAGAAATAGGTTAACCCAATTCCTGGACTAGTGGAATGGGATAAGTGAGCAGGAAGCAAGATGAAATAGTGGTTCTATGATGGGAGTGGACGATGGATTTTCAGGAATCCCCCCAGTGGAAAACCAAAACCTACAGACACAGGCTTGCTAGGGCACCCTGTCAATCCCCCCAAACATGGTCAGGTGGGAAATTGTAAGATCCAAACAATTGTTAGAAATAAAAGGAATCAGATGCATACATTCAATGGTTTTGATGATCAAAGTGACACATACCATTATTCTTGGACTAATTACTTCATGGAGTAAGAACCTTCTTTGACACAGGACCAAGATGATGGTGTGGGATGCTACTGTTGTTGAAAAGATAAAGATGATGGAAGAAAGAAAAGGTGGGCCCTCCAGGGCCATGCTAAAGTCAGTCA
>JZKD02S0093455.1:695090-721829 GCA_000966675.3 Picea glauca | reverse complement strand
AAGGGGAGGGGCATGTTAAGCCCTAATATTGGCCCATTACCCCTTAATTGGGGCACATTAGATTAGTAATGTTATTTTATTTATGTCGTCTTTAGGCCATTAGTTATAATTATACGTCCTAGTCTCCTATATATACCAAGGAGACATTTTCATTTTGAATCACCTTGTACTTGAACATTTAAGTGGGGTAAAAGTAAGTTGCCCCCTCGAAGAGGCTTATTATCTGAAATTATCTCTTTTTCAAGGCATTGAGTACTTTTCCTGAGGTTTTTCTATGCTATATTGATGTTTGGTTCTTAACACACCACCGATCAGATAGTCTGGCCAAAGGCCAATAATAAAGTAAAACCCCAAAGAGATACACCTGCATAGGACAAAGCAACAATAAACTGATATATGCAAGCCTTGATCAATGGGTTAGTACTTCATATAAATTAATGACTATCTAATACATTTATAAGCAATTGATAATAAATATTGACGAAGTCAATGTTTATAAATATAAATGAAAATTATGTCACTTCTTCAATAATTGATGAAACAATACGACATTCAATGCAATAAATCAAGACTTCATTCAATTAATTCCTTTAATCACCATTCAATTGCCTATAATGAAAATGTTTAGCTGCACAAAAGTGTAAATAGAAAGATATGATGATGGCACTTAGTTAGTAGGGTTAGTTTATAAGGTAGGGTTAATGTGGTTAGGGTTTCTTTCAATGTATTGAGAGTAGTTTTGATCAGGTTCACCTCAATGCAAGAGGTCTTTAGATCAGTGCATTAGGGTTAAATGGAGTCAATAGTGAAGGATGCAAGAGATAAAGGAGTCAAAGGTAAACACAACTAAGGACTAGAGGGAGAAGCTTTGAAGTGTTGCTAAGGCAAGGCTTCAAAGTCAAAACCCTGGGGGAGAGAGGATCACCTTGGTGTAGGATAACTAGGCCTCAGTACTCTCTCCTCCTTCCTTAACTCAATGGAAATCATGAATAGCTAAAGATGAAGCATAAAACCAAGACAAGAAAGTTTGATGAAGCTGAGTGTTGCTATAGCAAGGCTCTATCAGCAAACCTTAGAAAAATTGGCCCAAAGTGTATAAAACCTAGGCTTAAGGAGTCTCCTTCTTCTCAGCTTATAGATAGTATGGCTAGCAATAAATGATGAGAGAAAGAGAGTGTAGCAATATCTAGGCTCTCTCCTTCTTTAATCAATGGCTGGAATATTTCTCTTAATGGGGACATGAGACAAGGATCTACTTGTGTGCTTGTCACCTAGGGTTTTATTCAGCAAAATTATAAACATATGCAAGAAATGAAACTACAACCATTCATTCAAGAAGTTTTGCATAAAAATACTTACATATCACCAAGAAAAAGCATTGCAAACACTAGTTGTCACATCTTCCATTAAGAGAAAAGCCAAACTATGCCAAAAAGATCCTCCTTCAATAAGTGAGCATCACTAAATCAGCCAATAACCCAAGAGAGGGCGCAAATTTTAGACCTCCTTATGGAGTGAGTAAGTTGTGTTGAAAAAATGAAGGTAAAAATCCTTCATTTATACAATGCCATGACCTAATTTTACATTTTAGGTCATGAAAAAGGTTGAAAAGGCCAAAATACGAAATCATATTGTTTTTACATTAAATTGTCAAATTAAAACCCTAATCAAGCCAAAAAGAGAATAAAATCCCCTCCAAGGGAGACGTTAGCCCCTTTTAGGGAAAATTGGGCATCCTAGAGCAAAACGTTATCCCTCCTTGGGCTTCTCCAACTTGCCACACATGCCAATATTGCCCAGTCTTCCTCCCAAGATGTCCATAATGCTGGATGACATCATGGCCATGATGGGTGACGTCCTAGGCCTTCCAAGGTCTATGTTCCACTAGATAAGGGTCGATCCACCTAGGTCAAGCTCTTTCGGGGTGCCTCTGATGGAACATCCTCTTCTCCTCTGGTGTAAAGCCCCTGATCCATCTATGTCTTGTCTGTGCCCCCTGATGTGGTCTCAACATCCATCTGATGGGATCTTCAACCCCATGGAGGTCTGACCTGATCATCTCCCCATGCGTACCAATCCAAATGGTATCTTTCCATCGGGCATGGTCCTGCACATCAAAATCTATGCCCTCCATCAGCTCATCAGTCATAGGGATCATAGCAATGTCAATTACATATCATCATCAATATTATTAAATAGGTGCATAAAATACTTAATGCATTAGTTAACAACTCAAAGACATTACACAAGCCTACAATACAAGTCTGGAGAAAAGGACAAGGTGTCCTGTTGGGCTAGTGTCCATTTGAAAAGGAAAGTTCCCGGAAAAGTCCTCATCCAAACCATGTAAGTGGGTGATGTGGTCAGGGATGTCCAAGCATCTGGGAGAAGTGAGGGCCAAGGATGAGAGAAATGTTACCTGTGGGTGCCTTTGCTAGAAGGCGAGCTGTACCTATCATGGATGCATTCTTTCCAAGCCCATTCTTTCCTTTTATTCCTTTTTTATTATTTCATCTTTTATTGCTTTTCCTTTTTTTCTTCAAGAGCTAATCAGGGGACACTGCCCCTTTGTGGTGACCAGTGGTCACAGTGTTACCCACAAGTACTTTCACAGAAATGAGTAGGTTGGATCATGATGAGACCCCCTTTCCCTTGGCCATGCAGCCAAGAGTCACTACCCTGGCATGGTAACCAATTGGTGGCAATGCCATACTGTTAGGTACCCATGGACCTAATAGGTTGGCTCTTTATGAGACCCCCTATCCTTTGGTTAGATATTGTTTTATTATTTTTTGAGTCCCTCTTGTTTCTTGCTAAGAAGCCTTTTATTTCTTTCTTCAGGATCCTTAGGCGAAGCATCTCGAGGTTTTATTTTTAGACTTTTATCTTTTACAATATTGATTTTACCTTCTGGGCCTTTAGCCCCTTCTTCCCACGAGATAAGATGCAGTCCTGAAAATAGGTCAACCCAATGCCTGGACAAGTGGAATGGGATAAGTGAGCGGGAAACAAGATGAAATAATGGTGCTATGATGGGAGTGGATGATGGCTTTTCAGAAATCCTCTCAGTGGAAAACCAAAACCTACAGACACAGGCTTGCTAGGGCACCCTGTCAATCCCACCAAACATGGTCAGGTGGTAACGTGTAAGATCCAAGAACTTGTTAGAAATAAAAGGAATCATATGCATACATTCAATGGTTTTTATGATCAAAGTGACACATACCATGATTCCTGGACTAATTACCTCATGGAGCAAGAACCTTCTTTGACATAGGACCAAGTTGATGGTGATGGATACTATTGCTGCTGACAAGATAAATATGTTGGAAGAAAGACAAGGTGGTCCCTCCAGGGCCATGCTAAAGTCAATCCTGCTCTCGATACTCCATGTCTAGGACCTGTGGGCCTCGAGACATGATCTCCTAGTTATCCCTAAAAGTGGGGGATAACAGGGCCAACGTTGAAATTTTTTCAAACTGTTTCTATATGCATTGAAATTTGACATGGGTAGACTATTCACATGCCTTAATGATATGGGAGGGTTTCTAGGCTCCAATTAGACTCACAGTACACCCATTTTTTTTGGTTCTAGACTTACTAGACTTATGTCTTATCAGTAGATATTGAACCAATCAAGTAAGAAAAAGGGTGCCTCGAAAGGTTCTTCGTCATATTCCCATAATTCCACGTTTGCAACAATTTTTTAGGTGTGAAAGCATAGAACAATTTATGGATTACCATGCACATAACATAAGTGGAGATGGTTTTCTTCGAATTCATGCTGTTGGTTATGAATTTAGAGAAATTGAGGAAAAATGGGCATATTTCAAAGATGGACCTCATAATGTTAGGCTTTCATTGGCAGCTGACGGTGTTGATCCATTCAGAGAGATTAGGTCCTAAGATGAAGTATCTTCATTCAAAATTTTAGGAAAGGTGGTGTTTGATGAGTATAAGAAGCTCCTCCCTAAGAACCATAGGTATCATACTACCGAAAAACATCTTTTCAATGGGAAAGAAGAGACTGGTTTAAAACCACAAAGAATGACACATCACCTATGGAGGTTGCAATATAATAGAAATCATCAAGGTACACAATTTCTTTATGTATCGTATATGTAATGTTTTGAATTTTTAGTTTAATCATTGAATTTATTTTACCGTATTTGATAATTATTGTTGTCATTTCTTTTATGATTCATGAAGGCCGCTATCATGAAGGTATTAATAATGGGCTTCCACGAGGAATGAAATGTTATCCCACTCAATTAATGAGGTTTCCCTACTATGAGGAGCTAAAAATAACTCATTTGTTTGATACAATGCATATGCTAAGTGTTTATATACCCAAGAATCAATTGTTGGACCTATTATTAAAACTAGGCGATGTAATTAGGTGGTGGGTGCATTAGTGAAGAGTTTGCTAAAGAGAAATACACAATAAAATATTTCGCAATATGATGTTTATAGGGAAGAAATTTTAGATATTTCCTTACCTCCAACTTTAGAATTTCCTTACAACACATCATTTAGCCACTCTCTTTCGTGCATGGGTCAATGTTAAACCATTTCGTACAATTGGATAACTTTTCCCCTTTTGTGGTAACAACTATGTAATTTCCCCCTCTAAAATCTTATGAGAATATCTAGGATTTTTTATACTCATCCATGGTTGTTCAAACAAGGTAGTCTTGAATTTCTTTCAATGCCATATAACGTTACTCCCTTATTGAATAGTATTTGAGGGTTGCAACGTGTATATATAACATATCAACGTCCTTAAAGTATCCTCCTCTCATGGGAAGGTCACCCCCTTTAAGAATATCTTTCTTTTAGGTAAACCCTCAACTTGGTCATCCGTTTACATTAAGAAGGATTCCTCCCTGTGGATTATGCATAAAGAAAAAATACCTCCAATATTGGATCTCCAAATTATTATGGATCTTTCCTAAAGGATATAATGTATGATTGACCCATGTTATAATTTTATTCATTATAGAATTTCTCATTGTGGAGATGACACTATGATAGCTCATGCCAAAGGACCCTAGTTCATTGACGACGTGGGACTCTTTATAAGGCCATGTACTCACATATGCACACCTTGTGACATTTGTTCCCAATAACCACATCCTCCTCATTGAACTTTTTCTTACCTTTCTTAGTGGATGGAATACTAGATACCTTTTTCTTACGTTTCTTAGTGGATGGAATACTGGAATACTAAAGATTGACCTTTTTCTTACCTTTATTATGCAAGAGCTAGTCATCCAAAGTAGGAATGTATACATGAATGTTAAGACTATACAATTATTACTTGTTGAAGTTCTTATATGACAATACAATCCAATTGAACCATTCCAAATTCTCGTGTAAGACTAGATTAGGATGTCCATGTTCAAATTCCCCATCTCATAGATCTCTATCTAAATTTCATTTTTAAGAAAATTTTAAGAATGTATCTACCCATATGTGAAATGTTAGAATCGTACTTTCCATGTCAAAATAGAGTCGCAAGAAAATTTTAATCCTCTCTAGATAAAATCATCCTAATACTATGCTATAAGAGTTGAAACCACCTTCTCCCTTTCTTCCCAAACTATTCGAATTAGTGCAAAAGAACCACCAATACTGAAATCACTTGAAGCAACATTCACATCATTTAGGGTGAAAATTATATTTATTTTGGATCTAATTTTTCCTTTAACAATTATTTATTAGGTCAATCTTTTTGAAGGTTCACCACCAATCATTGAATTCACTATCTTCTTTCCTGACATGCTTCCTCCATGCACAATTATATTAGTTTATATGAGGCCTTTTCCTTTTTTAGGAAAGGAAAAGATGCTCCATGGAACCAATATTGGCATTGCATGGTCCACCACATTTTTAGAGCATAAAAAACCTCTAAGCACTCAAGTTTCTATATGAATAATTTTGGAAGAAAAAAGAAACCAATAACCGCACATAATAAATGTGTCTTTCTTGAATATTTTTCTGTAGCCACAATTTTACTAACAAAATGCATGTCTCAAAATATTGACCTATTAAGTTTTTGTTAAAAAATTAATATCCTAGCAACATGGGAAGGAACAGAATGGGTTAGATGCTCATGACTCAATACTTTATTTTTTTAAATTGACTTTGAAAAGGCCCATGATATGGTTAAGTTTCCCTTCATCCTATTCACTCTTAAGGCTCTTAACTTTTTCCCCCCTGTTCCCTAGAGCCATGGAAAATCTTCTTAGAAGAAATGATGTATCTCTCCATCAACATATATAAATAAGAAGAAGTAGGTCTAATCCATTATATTTGACAAGGATATCTATTGGCACTTGAAATTTATATGATGGTAATAGAAGCCTTGGTCTACTTAATATTTCACATTATAGGTTAATGTTTGATTAAATATATCCCTCTCCTTAAACAAGGAATCAAGTAGTTTGTCACTGGGAATTTTTCTAATGATTTATTTCTCACTATTAGAGAGGAATATAAATTAATGATCAAATAAATGGACTATATTTATATATTTTATTTATCCTATGAGTCCAAAATTCAATGGGCCAAAAATCAATATCACAAACTAGGCCCTCAAGACCTTCTTAGTTGGATCACATATTGGGGTTGGATTTCTTAGGCTTCCTTTTGTGTTTTAGGAATCCTCCAAATAGATGTGGTAGATTGTCATCCAAAGAGATAAAAAGAAAAAGAAAAATTGGCACATTGAGCTAATGCCCATGGTTGCAGTCATATTCCAAATATGCACTGAAATATTGGTTGTAAACTATGTCTATGATTGATCCTCTCTTTCGATTCCCTCAATTATCCAATTTTAGTACTTGGAGAAATCTATTTATATCATTTTTTGGGAAATTATGGAGGGTGGTAAGAACTTCACAAAGTAAATTGGAATTTTTGTTTCATGTTGAGGGTCTGTATGGAAATCCTTGTAATACACACCCAACCTGGAGGTTTCATGCACTAAATGGATTATTAGAGTACTATAATAAAACAATGTCTCAAACTATCGATGAAATACAAAGTCTCATATTTGGTTTGTCTTTTAATGAACATTCCTTATGGTGGTCCTCCATCCTTTTCACGTAGGAAAAACCTTCATTAAGACAACCTAGTTCTCGACCCTAAGAGGCTTGTGACAATATTATGTAATATTATATATATAATTTATAATTTATAATTTATAATATATAAATTATATAAATTATAAATTATAAATTATAAATTATATATATTATATTATATATAATTATAATAAAAACAAAAACAAAAAAAAATACCCCCCAAAAAAACAAAAAAAAAAAGATACGTTTGAAAAAAGAAGAAGACACATTTCAATGTCCCGTACGAGCTAGATGGAGGAGAAGGCCGAGGTCATATCAGTAGAGAGGAGGCCATAGGTTTCATGAGATAGGAGGAAAAGGAGTTCATAATAGAGAGGAGTTAGGTCACATGAGCTAGGAGAAGGAGAGGAGGTTATGGAAGAGAGGAGGGCACTCAGAGGAGGTAGGTCGCACGAAGAGGAGGAGAAGGAGTTCAGGGTAGAGAGGAGGGCACGCGGAGGAGGAGAAGGAGGAGGAGGCCGAGGGAAGAGAGGAGGGAATGGGAGGAGAAGGAAAAGAAGAAGGAGGTTGAGGAGAAGGAGAAGGAAGTCGAGGGAAAAGAGGAGGGCACATAGAGGAGAAGAAGGAGGTCAACCTGCGTGCGAGGAGAAGGTTGAGAGAAGAGAGGAGGGCACGCAAGGAGAAGGTTGGGATTGAGGGAACGGTGGATATAGGAGGAGGAGGGAACGCCATTTGAAACCTGCACGTGAGGAGAAGGAGATCGAAAATCAATTCAACATGGTATTATTTCTCTTCTTTTAAGTTTTCTGATATTTTTATCTTGAAACATGCCATGAACATGTTCACATTATCCATTTTATATTTCAATATTGCGATCATTAGTATCCCATTCATTACTATAAATTCCCAAGGTTTTTCCACACATCTTACAAACCAGTACTAAAATAGAGGGAACCCAACACCATCAATGAAGAAAACAAAATAAATGACAATGAGAGAGTTGTGACCATATGTCAATTAATTTTTCCCTTTAAAAAAACTTCATTGATGTGAAAGGGAGAAATATGTCTGTGAGAAAATACCAAAAATCTACCCCCCCACATACATTCAATAAGGTGTGTGGGATAAACACACCCTCAAAACAACAAAAAAATCACAAGAAGCTACCTAAAACTTTAGTATCATGCTTAGAGCTTAATGTAAAGGATTTGAGCCAACACCTTAGGCCTATTAACCACTACCAAAATAAAGGGAACCCAACACCATTGATGAGGTAAAAAAAAAAAACTACAATTCAATTCTATTATTTCAATCCTTAAAGATTATGATCACCACCCCCATCAATATCTCTTTTGTGTGGAGAATATTAGGGCCAAAATCCACTCATGCAAATCAGACTTAAAAAACTATAAATGAAGTAAAATTCAAATTTAGGTTTGGCATAGTACTCATGCAGACAAAACCATAAAGAGAAAATATTGTACGATCATGCAAACCCAAAATGATTTATAGCACCCAACTAAATTCTCCCTCAAATTTGAGATTCAAATTCCACCACTTGTCCTTTTGAAGCTTCCATGTTGTGATGATCAATACCACATAGTTGAATATGATTAGTCCACACATCCATTAAGTCAACCTTGATATTGTTAGTGTGGCAGTATGACACTTTCTAGGATTGTCATATGCACCTATAGTCTCTATTTACAATTCATGTCAATGTTTTATCTTCACCCACTATGCATATGTGCCATCCTTGTCTCATATTGAATGAACACCATGTACAAAAATCTTGTTCTTTTAATCATATTTCATCCCACTTGTATTCCATGTCTCATCCCTTCAATTCTACATGGTTTTTTCTTGGACCTAAAACATTTTATAATTCGATTTTGGTATGAGGTCAAGTCAGTGGGAAGTGTTGCACAACTAGACAACATAAGAATCTCACTCCACCCATTATAGTATTGGACCGGAAATATCATAAAACACATGTTTAAATCAAGTATTGGTGTTGGGGAAGGATCCATATAATACTGAGGAACATAAGGGTCAATATCTACCTAGGCTCTTGAATTCGAAAACATTATGAAACACAATCATGAATTGTATCATGTTGAGCACCACCTGCATTTTTGTGTTGCATGTTCGATTGCTAAATTGAAAAATCACCATTTAGGTATGTATAATATTTTGATTATGTCCTCTAGATATTATGGATCTGTCATTGTAGGTTTATGGTTTACCAATGGATAAATTCGAAAATGAATGTGTGGTTCACCATATCCATAAGAAAATTATGGTTCCTTTTCCATCCCCATGCTAACATATTCACCTCATTCCTTCAATAGTGCCTTTCAGCTAGAATCAATGGCACATGCCCTCACTAATGACACCTTACAATTAATATTAGTGCCTCCAATGGTTCCTTTTCAAAATATTGATAATATCACTTCACTATAATCAATTCCTTTGATGGTTCCTTTTAACATCATCACTTCATGTCATCATTCATGTCACCTCATGATAATTTCACCTCTAATGCCCTCACTAGTTGTAGGCTATCATTTACAAATTTCACCCTCCCTCATAATAGTTGTTTCCTCTCACCTCTCTTTACTTCACTAATTCGACCCTATGGTGTTAATATTAAGAGGGAATTTGAGGAAAAAAGGCTTCATCATCTAGACCAAGGTGCAATAACATGTTTTTGAACAAGTGAAGATGTTGAAGCTATGCACTATATGATTACACTACTATATGTTGCTCACCCTTTTGATATAGAAGATGATACATATGACTATGGGATAGGTATTTTTATGACACAACAATTTCATTCCATTTTGTTTTACTTAGATACGTTTAATGACACAATCCACAAATTTTTAAGTTATGATAGAGAGATGTGCTCCATTTCTTAAGTAGTTCACTAGTTGATCAAAATCTGGACCAGGGGTCTAAAATTTGCTCAAATTTCAAAGTGCTCGGAATGTGACGAAAACGGTGCCATTGCGTCCGTCTCGTCTCCTTGATTCCAGCGGTATATTTACTTTCAAAAACAGAGTCCGTATGGAGAATATATCGCGATCTGTTCGCCAAGGCAAACAGGGAAAAATTTTGATGTTAACTGGGCAGGCCGTACAACTGACGTGGCATGATGGTACGATGACGTGACACCTGCTGACATGTCAGGTGATGTGGAAGGTGGATGACGTGGCATGTTTTATTGGGCGATTGTCGGCGAGTAATATTGCGACACGTGGCATCTTTTTGGGCGAAAGATAGGGTGCCACGTGGCCCAATCATGGGCTGCCACGTGGCACCCCGGAGTTGGCTTTTTGGTTTGTTAACTAAAATTTTATGGAGGCCGTGGGGTTCGACCCCCGTACCTCCCCAACCATACAAGCGCTTTAACCAAAGTCCGAACTGCCAACAGACCAAACGTTGTTACTTATTAACTATACAAATTTCAATTTATTTGAATTCATTCTATTTGGTGGTCAGCGCGGGGGTCAGGGTTGGGGCTTATCCCCAGCCCCCGGTCACGCTCATAATACATATGACCAGACCTTTCATGATTGTGCGTGGGAGTGTATTTCCTTTGGACCCTGGTTCTATGCAATTTAACATATGTCCAAGCCATAGCATTTGCACGGGGTTTTCAACCATTGGTCGGTGGTTTTGTTATTTCACATTTAACCCTGTTTTAATATACGCGCTGGAGTTTCAATTATTTAACGCCATGGTTTTATGCATTGGTTTCATGTGACCATATATGTAGGCATCACATGGGATTGTAAATGTTAACCAACACCCAGGTTGCATGGGATATATATATGACCGTGCCCCATGTGGAATGGGTGCGCGGATTTATGTTGCAATATGTAAAGTCGCGGTCCTATGGTGTTACCATATGACCCTACACGGAGCACGCGAGTTTTTTTTATATGGTTCAAACAGTTTCATTTTTTCCCGCCACTTGTCACTTGCACATTGAACGGTGGCAACGAGTAGCCTTTTTATGCGTGGGACGTGGCCATATGGTCCCCCATGCACCCAACACCTCCGTCCTCGGGGGCTTTGTTTTTGCTAACGATGCGACAATTTGGCACGTTTTGTGGAGAGGCACGCGTGTGCTGAGTTTAGGCACGAAAAATGCCAGAAGCTAGGTTCATTCACCCATAGGTGCGAAATGGTGAACCAGAGACTGAAGCTTGAAGGGGAAAAATGGCAGGAGGCCTAACTTTTGGAGTTTTTGGCCAAATGAGGTGCCGAAAAAGCCCAGCTAGGGGTTTTTGGACGTTCTGAGTCCATTGGCACTGCTTTCACAGGAATTTGAAGACTTTTTTTGCAGGTTTTTAACCATTGAGGTTTGAGGAAGCTCCAGGAAGCTTGAAGCCCTCATTGTTTGAGGCATTTCTCAGATGAGTACAGGTCCATTTTCTGAGACTGAATAGTCATTCTTGACTAATTATTGTGTTCTAAACACATTGGGATAGGTTTCAGATCCATTGGAGGACTTTTATGGGTGTTTTTTCCACATTGAAGCTCAGATAAGCCTGGAGGCCACATGTAGAAGAGGTCATTATTGGATGAGACAAGATCCATTTTCAGAGTTCTAATAGTCAATTTTGGGGTTTTTCTGTATTCTGAACCCAATGGTACAGTATGTAAATCCATTGGAGTTGAGGAGAATCTTGTAAAAGAACATTTGACAAACTAATCCCAAAGAGCCAAGTCCATTGAAGGAGGCTCAAGGAGAGGTGGCCCAGAGAGGGGTGAACTCCTTTATCATCTTGGTATTGTTGTGAGTTTGCTGTGTTATTTGCTGCACTTTATGTTTCCGTGTATTTGTTTATAGCACATATTTAATCATTTAAAAGAACCTTTCCTATCACATATACATTGACAACAAGCAGCAAGAACTTAACACATAAACCATCTTGCATATTTTAACACATGAAGCAAGGTCCTGTAAGGCTTATTTTATTGAAGTAGGGGGTGCTTGCATAGCATAACAAGTCAGCCTTCTATTTTCAGATCACTAGTGGAGACACTATGTATAGGGAAAATAAATAGTTATTCAATCTAACCATAAGCCACTACAAAACTAGAGAAAATTTGAGAACACACCACATATGAAATGGAATTTCTTATAGCAATTCCAATTGGTTATTAAACATTTACATTGAAGAGATAAAAATGTAGACTATTATTCGAGTCAACCACCAATAGCATTTGTAGTGGTTCTTAACACAAAAAGGTGTGATATAGAACACTAGAAAGAGTTCTACAATACACACATAAATTTTGTGAAAGTTTATGCAACCATTCGATAAGGATGCCACACTACCTACACAAGACTTATTATTAATTCGGTTGATTTTCATATGAATAAAGATATTTTGTATTGACTTGATAGGATGTGCTCACTTGCAAGTGAACCTAGAGATTTGTTGATTTGGTAATCTCATTTCTTGAAGTTGGTTGGGCATTTTGTCACATCAAATATAGTTGCAACTTTACAACAACATTTTTATTTTCCATGTATGAGGCATGATGTTGAGCACCACCTCAATTTTTTTGTTGCATGTTTGATTTCTAAATTGAGAAATCACCATTTAGGTATGCATAATATTTTGATTATGTCCTCTAGATATTATGGATCTATCAGTGTAGGTTTATGGTTCACCAATGGATAAATTCTAACATGAATGTATGGTTCACCAATGGATAAATTATAACATGAATGTATGGTCTTTATCATTGATGTTAGTACATGTAAAGAAAGATTGCATCTTATTTATAATTGCAGAACTAAATTGAAAATTTCATTTTGAAAAGCATATCATTTATTGGGAATTGAAGTTAGTACTTTTCATTGTGTTCATATTCTTTTATTTTACTTGTTGATTCATAACATAATTAGTTTCATGACCACACCTTTTTGAGTAAGCAAGGCCAATAAAAGGAACACTTATAATTTAAAATTGATTAGTAACAATTTTATTTTCTAGGGTGCACAAAATAGATTAGGATTTAGAGCCTTGGAATAGGATTTTGTGAGTAAACTTCTCCAAGGATATTAAATCAACATATGTATCTGAATAAGGGAGTGGAGAAATCCATTGCATAGTTGGTAATATCAGGAGGCTTCTCTTACACCAGAGTTAAGAACGAGGTCATGTGAGGTTGGTTGAAGGGATATCTCCATGATACCTTCTTAGCGTTAGATATATTTCTGGGGATCTATTCATATATGGGGATCTTTCTAGTGCCTTTACCTCTGTGAGAGGCGGTGCTTTCAAGGTTTTGGGATTTTTTACCTTGCCCATACGGTGGATTTGACTTACGATTGTTCACCTGTGCATTAGTTATATCGTGGTTGATTAGTTGCTTGACTTAGGTACCACATAGATTACTTGTAGGGGTTATTCTGCAGGTACTCTGGGTCAGATAAGGGTCAGAAAACACACAACCTTTATGGAGGATTACCTCTCAAGGGGGATCTGACCGACTGGTTTTTAAGCTCACGAGGGCCCTTATAATTGATTATGTTACCTCTGATCTTTAGCAGAGGAGTCTCAGGCTCCTCTTGGGCGAGGCATACCTACTTTAGAGAGGGAGGCCCCTTTCAACCACTTTATCCTGTTTGTGTGCATATTGACCTTTTTTTTATTTTACTTTGGTGTTCTCTTTGATTACTAGTTGGCCTTAGGATTTGTTTTTTTTATATCATGATTCTTGAGTCATCATGGAGCCAGACCATATTCCCCGCAGGTGACGCCGCTTCTTATAGTTACCACTGCATTTTGAGTCTTTTCCTTCTAAAAGGCGTAAAGTTATCATATGTTGTAAATACACTTCCACTTACTAGACTTGTGATCGTAGGTGGATGAGTAATGAATTGATTCAGAACGATATTGGGAGTCCTTCAACTCCCATACCCACTATAGTCAATGGTACTCCTTCAACACCTTCAACCACTATGGTTGTAGTGCCAGAGGTTCCTATCGTCACACCTGTGTGTGTGCTCTTGATACTTGTGATCCTATCTCTTACTCAGATGCAAAAGGACAACTTGAATGGGAACAAGATATGTAAGATGAGATGAATCAACTTTTGAAGAATCATACTTGGTATTTTGTGACTCGTCCTTAAGGGAAGCACATCGTAGAATTTTCATGGGTATATAAGACCAAATTTACCTCTTAAGGTGTTTTTTAGTGTCATAAAGCACGCTTGGTCGCAAAAGGATTTTGTCAACAAGAAGGCATAGAATATAATGAGACATTTTTTCTTGTTACCCCCCCATGCCTAGGGGTAATTAGAGGAGACCATGTCTCATGGTCCGCAATGAAGATAGTGATCCTAACCATGATGATGATCAACATGTCCACACATTGCCTTAGATTGTCTCTTATACTTTAGATCAACCAAGATCATCACATCCTATCAACTCAGTGTATGGGAGATGGTAAGAAAGTGTCACCATGAGGTATGTTAGTCCTTCTTTCATGCAAAGTGTTGTGCTTAATATACTAGGCATGTGGATGATGATCATTGGTTGAAGTTGTGGATAATGGATCACTAACTCAAGAAGTTATGTTTGTTTCCTTGTTTCACCTTGGTCGCTATAATTTGTGCCTTAGTCCTGTGTTTTCATCACCTAGGGAAAAGGGGTACCATTGGGGGGCCCTCACAACAGTAACGTTTCATTTTCCCACCATACATAAAAAATTTCATCCTGGAGCCTGTCACAATTTACTAAGCTTCGATAATGGGTCATGGTCCATTTTCTCATGAGAAGAGGGTTTGAAGAACCAGAGGTTGATTGCAGCTACTAAGAAAAAGAAACATACAGAAAAAATAATGCTAAAGAAAGAAATAAATAATATCAAATTTCTCTAAAATCCAATCCAAACTTGAGCTCTACCCTTTCTGCGTTCACCCCAGTCCCAAATAAATGATGCTATATCTTGAAAGATTATGAAGGGGACTTTCAAATATGATAAGAGGAAAAATTAAAAGGCAGATTAAGGGGTTTGGAAAAACATGGTGCTTATAAAGTGGTAACTCAAAGCAAGCACACCCTCCACAAAGGCACTCATAGAAATGGACTCAATGAAACCATGAGCTATGAATTAACCCCGATCCATATCACTATCACACCTACTCTTGAAGGGTTCATTTCTTTCACTACTTCCCTTGAGACATATTCCTTTGCTTGGGTCTTTTCTTTCACTTCTTCCTCTTGGACATATTCCTCTTATTGGGTCTTTTCTTTCACTATTTTGGTTGGCACACCTAATTGAGCCAGATGAAGGTCCTCCCATATTCAAACTTGCCAACTTACATACAATCCTGAGGCGCTAGTGTGAAATTTGAAAGGGATACTGATGTGAATTGTTCATGTGGCTTATAACTTAAGTAACAATGTACATTACATGATTTATGGACTAGTATATCTTATGAACATTGGCTTAACTTGATTTCATATTTTGTTTTGATTGTGATGCTCCTGACATGTTTCTTTGAAGGATGCCCCATGTTTTCACCTAGTATGTTGTTCCTCTATTGCAGGATATGGCACGTGTGTTGCAGAGCAGTGACTCACCAATGACTTGACACATTTAGATAGTGGGTATCACATATTTAGGATGGCAATAGACATGTATATCAACAAAAGTATAGTGGGTGTGCATCTTAATAATTCTCTCAAATTTAATTGAGGATTGTATCCTTGTCATTACATTGATTGCGACCCCTTAGAATTGAGTATGTGTCTAATGGAATCAATTCTGGGGTATTCCAACTAGCATCATGTCCTATTACCTCCTCTTTTTGGCATGTTTCATTTGACTCCAAACATGCCCCTATAATTCCCATATAGTATACCAATAGTAATAGACCATAATACAATTGTGAAAGAGTAACACTATGGTAATCATTATAAGCTTACTGTGATACCAACATGATACTAGTAATGAACTAGTGTTACATCTTGATTGATTGATTCTTTCTGTCATTAATGTTGTTATAGGACGTATAAGAAAACAAGTTGTTGTCAGATCTATCTTCATTGAGTGAGGGTATTTTAGGTAGAATATAGGAAAGTGAGACATCTAGTAGTTCTAACAGGTGGAGATCAACTAGAGGTGAGAAAATCAAAAGAAATTTCCATAGACGCATGGAATTTTTTCTTGCGAAAGGGGGATCATGTTCTTATGATGATGAGATATAGATTCCATCAAGGTGCCCTTGAGGTACAAACATATAGTGAAACAATGGGTACCCAATGATCTTCCTGAAATAAACAATGATTTTTGTGTAAACAAAAGGATATATCAGATTTCTCCATGGTCATTACATGGTTTGGGGCTATTTTCCACAGATGGAATAAATGTTTGTTATGATAGATTAACAAAATTGATGGAGTACATCGGACCCTGTTATATATACAAAGATTGGATATGAATAATCCAATATACAAAAAGTATGTGAAGATAGGGCTTGGCTGCAAATTATATACAACTAAAATACAATGATCAAAATAAAGGAGAAACTATCTATAATGGCGGAAGGCCAAAAGCAATGGGGAATATGAAGGGTTTATAAATAGTAAATGACCCACGACCATAAATAAGAAACCCAATTGCGTATTTGAGGGGCATGAAGGAAACTGTGTATTCACATGTGCAATAAAATCAATAGTTGCAGGGAAAGATTTATTGATTGATTGCAATTTGAATCGAATATATATAGATATTGCCATTATGGGGGCGATACATATAGTAATTTACCCAACCTGTAAGAAATGACTCTTATATTTTATGATTTTCATTATGTTCTTTACGGTGTTAATCCATTTAGAGATATTCGGTCTATTTAGTTAGTGTGTCTTATTTTTGTTATCAACAATAACATTCCTCCTTGGATGCTAATAAAGAGGGAGGATTTCTCACACATTTGAATTTATTTATCATGATAATGATCACAGTTCTAATTGTACTGTAATGTGGCAGGATAATTGTGGTAAATCAAAAGCGGCCTCAGAACATGATGTTGATGATGATTCGCTCAACGAAATGGATTTGTATGAATCCCCCGACCCTATGGTTTTAATTAGAAAAAATATCAATAGAGAAAACAAGGAACTAACTCACTTGTTAGATATTCTAGATCAAACTCCTGAGGTAGAAGAAAGGATCAAAGAAGTTATGACAAGGATTAAGACATATAAGGTAATAACCATAATTTCAAGTGGTTTTATTTTTATGTCATAAGATCAATTATGAAAGCTTAATTTTTAACTTTTACATTATCTAAACGAAAAAATGTTTTATTTCTTATATAGAAATTTTTGGATCCTGTTGACACTGACATGGCTGGTGTCGATAGTAGTGGAATTGCACATACACCACAGGGTCCCGACGCAAGCCCTAGTATAATTCTAGGATGCATCTATTCAGATATCCACCTTCCACACCATTAGGTGGGAGCCATGACACACACACCAAGGAAGAGACCACACAGGTAGGCTCCGAAGGTGGTGACGAATATGAGGCCGATGATTTGACAAACTATATGGTTTATTTTCCTAAAGAAAGACGTGTGACCAACATAGGGACGCTTAAGGGAACATTTATGGTCAATGAGGAAGGTCTTCCATTAAATCAAGTTAAAGTCCTAGGTAATTTTTAAAATTTTATTTGTTTCATGTTCTCTATGAAGACAAATAGAAAACATCCAAATTATTAATCATATAATTATTTTGCGTGTAGGGAATAACGATTTTTATAGGTCCTTGGAGAATAAGGCGTTGCTGATTTTTGGGCCCACCATACGGGAGAGGTGGAATTCCAAGAATTCGAACCTCAAAAAAGAATTGATGGATTATCTCCAAAGCCTTTTTGGTGTAGACACATTTAATAATACCTTGGCCACTGCCGCAGCTGGCCAATATTTAAAATATACACGAGAAACATATAGGAAACACTTAAAACAAAACTATATGTACGACCATATTTTGCTTATTCCAGAGAGGGAGTGGAAGGCCCTCATTGAGGATGCAAAAGAGAAGAAATTGACAGATGAAGGAAAAACACCCTCTGGTCCCATAAGGTGAATTACAATTTCAATTCAATACCTTCAATTTTTTTTATATGTAAATAAAATTGTGGCATATATTAACATACTTGAAACTTTTGATGATAGGTTAACTAACACGTCAAAGGAAACAAAAGAAAGTCTTTCCAAATGTGGCTAGCATAGGCTAGGCCAGGGCGACTACTTGAAGTTGTAGTCACGGATTGTAAGTACCTAAATATATTATTTGTATTGCATTAAAAATTTTAGGTAATTGCAGCAAATAACATTAAAAATACATACTCTTATGCAATGCAGGGTGACGAGTTTGGTACTGAAACCATGGAGGAATACCTCCATCTTGGTTACAAGTATGGCTATAAATTTGTAGTTGAACACCGAAAAAGATTGGGGAAGATACCAATAACCACTTTGCAGGATAAGGTAAATAAAATTCAATCCACATTAACCTTTATTATTAATACAATACAATCTTGTTGGATATTATTAATATTTACAACTTTGTTTTAATCAGGGGAACAACACTGTCAACAAATGCACTAGTATTGGAGAGCAGTGCATTGATAACAGTTTGCAACCAGAAGATGGTTCTCCCATGCAGTTCCAATTTTCCACGGGGGTGAAACCCCATGATGGTGCTATGACCGAGTTGGCACATGACGGTAATATGGCTATATTTTAATCATATACTTAATAATTTCGTAGTTATACATTTTGTACTTTTATTTTTTTTACTTATACATTTATGATTGTCCTTATAAAGTTTTTGGTCTCAATGGAAGAGAATGTTGTACTTGAGGCTCATACATTTGAAGAGGACCACGCGGGGGAAACCATTCCAAAGATGTCGACCAATGTACTAGTTAAATAATGACATTGCAGGTGTTTTTTTTAATATTACTAAACTAGTTCAATGATATTTAAAAACTGACCATCTAAATTTTGTCTTTTTTTCTTTTGTAGGTGATGCCTCATCAACGACCTCCATTACCCCATGAGTACCCCATGACTAGGCATTCTCTGCGTCAGAGGACGCAATCACAATTAGATTTTGAAGAGCACCCAGAGAACGAAGATGTAGATATTGATGATATGATTAGGAACTATAGAGCTAAGAAGAAGAGGTCGTCTAAAAGTACTAAATGATGATGTACATGAATATTTTAATAACTATTTAATATAAAATCTATTTTCACCATATTCTTCTTTCCCACAACCTTATATTAAGACCATTTTCATGATTACATATGAGTTTAGACCTATTATTTTCCAAATCATTAATTTTAGTATTTTGAGTGAGTTTATGATTAAATATTGGAAAAATAACATGTTTTCACTTATATATCAAAGTGGGATGAGTTCTATGATATTTACAGGTACATTTTAATACTCCAATCAAGACATATGATGGAATAGAATAAAGACTCTTTTCGCATCAATTTTCATTCTCTAGTTTTTAGATGTAAAGTGTTTTAGTGTAGTGTATGATGTTATGGAATAGTTGTTACTTTTCTCTTAGGAGAATTGGGCTCACTCCAAATGGACCAAGGAAACATTTTATTTCATTGTAAATAGTTGTGAATATTGGTATGTATATATGTTTGTTTTTACTATAAATATTTCAATAAATTTATATGTTGGGTATTGGGGAATTGAGAGTGATGTGAGGGGGGGAGGGGGAATAAGAGATTTCTCCTTCACATGGTTAGCCCTGTTCAGTAGAGAATAATTTATTGGAGCCATTCAATCTTGGAGAAAATCTCCCTCTATCCAACAGAGCAACAACAAAGTCAATGTTGACTTCGTTGTTGCAACTTCAAATCAAGGGAGGCAGTTTGATCAAATATTAGATGCATGGCTCTAATAAATTATTCTTGAAACTAAGAGGAGATCATTAAGGTATGTTATGACACTCTCGTAAAAATGCATCTTAGAGTAAATAATGCGCTACAAATATGACTTGTATTGATTTTTTATTTGTTTATGGAGGTTGAATGATTTTGGCAGGTACTTTAAGATCTTTCTTCGTCGATTGAGGGAAGCTCAAGAATAACAAGGGGTCATACAACTAATGAGAAACACACAGGTGTTATAACCCTAAATTTATCTACATATGAATACATGGCCTTTGGCCCTCTTACTTTCATTTTTTGCCAAAGCACTACTGAATTGTTCTTCTTAAAAACCATTTTTTTGAAGATGTACGCACCCTGCACCATTACTGCTCACGTACATATGCTTGCTGCATCACTACAACTCGCATACATATGCATGTTGCACCATTACAACCCGCGTATTCTTGCAAAAGTTGCAAAAAATAAAAAGTTGCAAGGAATTCATTGAGATTACATGCTATTTGGTAGTTTCCCAACTAATCCACCTGCTATAGCCCATCACCCAAATGAATAACCATCTTTTTGTCATATAAAAGGAGGTGTTGGGGTATAATTTCAAATCTAAGAATAAGAAGAGTGCATTTCTTCCCGATTTCACTTCCCCTCCTTGCCCAAGATATTGCATCCCTTTTGTGAGAATTGCCTCAGCATTCCATCATTAGCCCCTTCTCCCTCCATTTAGCCCATTCACTTCCCAAGAAGAGATCAAAATTTTGAGAGGAGAAGATTATACAAAGGTGCACTTGGAGCTTGGTGAAGAGGATCCTAGACCAATTTCGTGGAACAATAGCTAGATTTGATTGTAAAGGTATAATCATTGAGTTATTAATAAAAAAAATTATTTTCCTGTCCCAAATCACAGTGTACCGAATGCTTTTATTGGTTTATGTTTTGATATTATAACATATAACCCTAACTTGTATATGGCATAGCATGATTTTATTTTTATGTTTGTTAATATTTAGATGCAAGTCAGCTCGAGGAGGAGGCATGTAGTCAACAAAACTTCCAAGCGCGAGGAGGTCATCACCAGATGTGGGATTCGAGGTATGGTTACCCGATCTCCTTTTCATTGATTTATTCATATGAGTTTTGGTATGTTTGGGGTAGTTTAGAGAAGTAGTTGAATTTTAGACGGTTAATCGATCTGCCAACATTCTGAACCTTGGTGTAGTCATAGGGGGGTTTTTTCTTCTAGCATAACTAGCGACCATACTGGGGAAGCCTCTAGGGTTTTTTAGGGGATTTTGGGTTGTACGATTGGTTTTTCTGCCTTTCAAATTTATGTTTAGTCTTTTGAGTCTTTCAAGGGATTCTGGTCACCTTCAGGTGCCATACCAGTTCTCCCTACCCTATAAGACTATTTGTTTCTTTCTTTTTTTAAAGAAATACAAAGATGTACACGCCCTGCCTTGAGTCAGCTCGTGTACATAAACACTCTTCTCAGTAAACAACCCACATATGTACACATGATGATGAAGCAACAATAGCGTCTCTGGTTCAAGATTTTTTTTTTTGAAAAAGAGGCAGCCAACCTCTTTCCTGATTGAGGTTTATACTTCTCAGGGTTTCTTGATTCAATTCAGAGTCTTTGTTTTTACAACCATAGCTTGGGTTAGAATTCAGTTTGCTTGTCTTTTTGAAGTTTCTTGTGTTTACTTCTGAAAGGGTTTTAAGCAAGTCTTTTGAATTATTGAGCTGCTTGTTTGGTTTCTTTAGTGATTCCCTATGATCCATAGTGGGCCAAAGATCTATTTTAGTCTTGTCTTGGTGTTATTTTTACCCCTTTCATTTTCTTTGAAAAAAGAGAAAAAAAATATTTATTTCAGTTTTTCTGTTTGAAGCAATTTAAAAAAAAAAGAAGTTGTTTTCATTTTCAGTTTGTTAAAGTAGTTAGAGTTGGTTATTTTACTAGAAAGTAAAAAGAGTTTGTTTTTTGAGTTCTTTACTGATTTCTTGAAACTTAAGTAGCTTATAGTCAAGCGAAAATTCATTTTAGGTCTTCTTTTTAAATATATTGAAAAAGTTATTTAAAGAAAAGTTGGTTACAAAGAGTTAGTTGTAAATCTTTTCTTTTGATTAGAAGTAATTTTTCTTTCAAGTTTCATCTTGTTCTCCCCTTTTAAGCTCTTATAACATCACTAGTTTCACCACCATATCCCTTGAGTAAATCAATCCATTAAAATGAATGCTAAATCTAAAATTAATTAGACTTTTATGTTTGTAGGGTCAACCAATTAGTTTAGGGTTAGGGCCTTGAATTAGGTTGGAGAGGAAACTCCTTAAGGAAGTTAAACAAACATTGTAGTCAGAGCTAGGGAGTGTTAAAGTCTGGTGATGTAGAAGTTATCTAGGACCCCCTATAACACAAGGGCTAAACACGAGGTCACATGAGGAAAGGAAGTGGTGATAACCCCTCCAAATCTAGACTAAACGTAGTGGGGAACACATATTGAGAATCTGTCTTGGGAACACTATCGCCTGTAGTTTCCTACAGAGCTTTGTGGACCTCGAATCCATTTAAGATCCTCTATTGGCTTCCAGACCAATTTCTTTCGATGCCCTCAATAAGTTTCAAACTTTTTATCCTTCTCATTGTGGTCCACCCAAATGTCGATTGTACCCACATGGTGACTATTTGTGAGCTGGCAACTTGGTTTCCCATTTTCTAGGGACTTACACGGGTGACTGCGGGGGTATACCATGGTACCTAGGGAAGACATCGGGTCACACATTGCAGAGTATAACTGGAGGGTACTTTCATGTTCAAGTTTCACTTGCACCGGTAAGTTGCTTTTGTTGGCTGGCGTAGCTATTCTTCCTACTAGATAGTGGTTTGCTTGACTTATCTTACAGGAATTTTTCTAGTGTGTGCTTGGTTTTAAACGCTAGTTAAATCCTTACTGTATCATTTGATATTTTCACAAAGTGGAAGATTAAGGCCTTCACCAGTCACGAAGGCTTTAGGGCCTTCCACCGATTGCATTAGAGATACCACCGCCACTGTTACGACGAAGAATTGACCAACATGGGTCATTTGAAGCGACCGGGCCGCAGGAGACTGTTCTCAAACCTGCTCCGAGAGGAGATTATTTGACTCTGGAGGAACCTAATGTCTCTGACCTTGGAGCGGAATCTCTCAAGCCATCCAACCTTCCGATCATTGACTTGTTGGTGCCAATGTTAGTATAATGTTTCCCTCCCAAGGTGACACCTATCAAGCGCGAGTTAGTCTTACAAGAAGCCATGGAAGCAAATGTTGCTACTTCATCTTGGAGTCCTCATAATATGGTTTTGGATACTACCACAAGGGGGTATGTTACCTCCTAAACCACCTTCTCTAGTCTGGACCATAGTGGTCTCGACTCCCTCTACCTCAAGAAGTGGCCCGATACTGTCATCAGCGATGACGACTGCTATGTTTATGCAGAGTGCGATGGGCCCTCCATTTTCATATGGGATGCCCAGATTCGATTCGAAATCATTCCTTACCTACTCCACCCTACAAAACATGGGTCTTGGGGTAGGGATATCAAACTCTCCCATGCAAGGTTCTACCAAGGGAACTTTAGTCCCCTTCAATGTTATCCCTTACGGTGGGGTTCATACCTCCTCCATTCCCCTCGCTCGGTGGTTCTTTCCATCAACCCATCGAGACTAATGCTAACTACAACTTGTTTGGAGCAGGAATATTAGGAACTTCATCTTACACTACACTGGTGGGATCCATGTCGTTCTCTTTGTTTGACACATTTGGTAATAACTCTTTTTCTTTAACTATTGTCTCGGCTAGGGGAAACCCCAGTTTTAGGCAACAAATTATTGTGCAAGGTACTATTCCTACACAGGGGGAAATTACAAGAGTTTTCTCCTCACAAGAACTTTGGAATCCTTGGTAGGGATCAATTCCCTCACAAGGGATGCCGGTCGAGGGTAACCCCTATGGTCAATGGAACCCCGGGAAGGGCTCAATACCTATACTCGTCGGATTGATTAGGGGCATCCCCTTCCAAAATCCTTGGAACTCAACGCAGTGAGAAATCCCCACCCAACCCACACTGTCCAATTACGAGAATCAACTGATGATATCGCAACAAACACAATTTTTGTAGGTTGGTCAAGGCTATGGTTTCTACCATAACCCTGGCCAACAACCCAACTTTTCCTAGAAAATCGGTGCTAGTCAAACTCTAGGACCCCTTTTTTCTATACATAGTACTCAACCCAAACTACCATTTCTGGAAATGCTACATCTGCCAGACTTGTCAAGGTTTCTCAACAACCCAATTTTTCATGATCCGAGTTGGCCCCCCATGCCGACTAAGTTTCCCTCGGATATTCCAAAATTCGAAGGCAAGCCTAGCGAAGACCCAGATGATCATGTGACAAATTTCCACTTATGATCCTCATCAAACTCACTGCGAGACGACTTTGTACAGTTTCAACTTTTTCAATGCACTCTTATCGGGGGTGCTACAAAATTGTATATTGAGCTCGACCGCTCGAGGTATTCTTACTTTAATGACTTGGCGATGGTCTACCTAAACCATTTCCAGCTACCTGTGAGATACGATGTTGACACTGAATTGTTGGACAACTTCGAGTAGACTATTGCTGACCATATCTCTAATCACATCTGAGAATGGAAGCGTTGGAAGAGCTTGATTAAGGTACATGTCCCACCGAATTTCTTGCTGGAGTGGTTCCTGAAGTCTTTGGTACCAATTGTATCTAAGGATTTTGCAACTTTGGGAGTGTTTTCAGAGGAGGAGGCGATAATCAGAGAGAAACAAATTGAACTGATTTACTCTCAGTCCAACATTCTCTATGAGATTTTTCCAGATGCGCCAAGGTCCATCCTCGATAATGCCAAACAAAAGTATGGACCCCATACTGATGGTATTATGGGATCAACACAAGGAAATTCCACTGATTTGTTGTCAAATCAATTGCAACAATTGTCGATACAACAAATGACGACCAACCATACCTCTGGTTCGATTGTTCCCCCTACCCAAACATCGGATGTACACAATGTGCAGTCGACGAACCCGAAGGCCAACCATCAGCCTGAATGAAAGAAGAAACAATGAAACAAGAAGGGTAAAGGGGACAAAAATGCTAATAACAATGTTGGTGGGGGAAAAACAGAGAAGAGAAAGTCGAAGTATCTATGTAACCTTTGCATGGAGGACCACCCGACTCACCTGTGTCCTCGACTTACGGAGGCTCAAAAGCTATTGGCGCAGCAACAACCTACTGTGCTAACGAACCCATTTCCACATGGGAAAAACATGGCTCAAGATTCAACATCCTCGAGCGTGGAAGGGGGTAGTTAGGGACCCCCCACCTCTACTGGTAATACCTCAGTCGCGAATGTTTACATGTTGAAAGGTGATGCTCATATAGTGACCAGGACCCAAGATTACGAAATGCTAGAATGTGTCGAAAAGGGTAAAGAAGCCACAAAACCACCAGTTTCTCTCCATATTGAGAAGACGATGGGAGAAACAATGACACACATTCCCAAAGGTGCGTTCAACAAAGATTCTCATAATACAAATGCGAGGGCTGCTCCAAACTACTCCATTGTGGAAGATTTGGCACAAACTCCTTGCATGTGTTATAACCCTAAATTGCACTATTCCTTCTTACCTGGCATCAGGCCTACTCATGCCTCTTCCTAGCCAAAGCCATGCTGAGCAATTCCTCAAAAAACCACTTAAAACAAGTAACCCGTGCCCTAACTTCTCACTGGGCGCGGGCATCCGCTTGTTGTCCTCATACTGAACGCGGGCATCCGCGGGCTAACCCAAAACAGCCCGCGGGTACCTAACAAAGAAAAAAATCAGGAAATTTTCCACCGGGACACAAGGCTTTTTGTCAGTTAACTGGAACTCCAAGCCATGCATGGCCGAGAGTTCTCCAAAAACCCTAGATCCTTCTAGCCTATAAAAGAAGGGGTATAGGTACTATTCAAAAGGAGGAAAATCATAGCAAAGAAACTCTGCCAAATTGCCAAGCCAGTTTTGTCCCAACCCTTTAGCCTTGCCTCAAGATTTAGGAGGAGTTCATGCAGTAGCAGTTGGAGGACAAAAAAGAAGAGGAAGAGCCCAGGATCAGGATCGTGGAACGGTGACCGGCCTCAGAAATCATTGTAAGTTGGTTCATATTGAAGTTAATGAAAAAGATACTTTTCCCGTTCCGCATACATGAGTCTCATCTATGTAATTTGATTTATGTTTTATCTCTAACCCTATACTAGATCAGTAGCATGCATGCATAGTCTTGTCGTGATTGCAGGGAAGGTTTTGGAAGGAGCAGCAGCAAGGGGATAAGAAGCTCAACAGAGGATCTACTTCAGCCGTCCGGAAAAAGGTTGGTTTATTCTTCTCTTGTATGCATGTGAAGAAAGGGGTTTCAGATTTGGGTAGAAGGTTAAAAGTTAAGTCTTGAGGGTCATGATCTGCGTATAAGCTTAGAGCCCTAGCTTATTAGTCTGTAGGGTAGAATACCCCACAACAAAATTGGTGACTCCACTGGGGATATTTTACTCTTAGGGTCTCCTGGTTTGGTGAAAGATCTTTTGGTAGTTTAGAGAATTAAATTTTAGTTTCTTTGTTGTTTTTTGTTTTCTGTTAGTCGAA
>JZKD02S0093455.1:595500-668978 GCA_000966675.3 Picea glauca | reverse complement strand
CACTTTGACATCTGTCTTCACATGTCATCTACTTTCGCATTCATTCATCTCGTCTCCCGATTAGATGCTCACCTCCACATCTCCCCTCATGTTTGATGGGCCGACAACCATTCCAACGAAGCTATTTCATAGGTACATATGGCAGTTGACGGGGTCAATACAAAGTGCATCTGGCTTTTGAAATCTCAGGCATAGACAGAGAGCTAATTCTTAGTCACAGGTCGATGCAGATTAGTTCCATAAACACTTCAGCAAGCTCTGCTCATGCAACTAGTTATCTCCAGTGGCCTCCAATAGCTCACAGACATGCCATCATTCAACACAGATCTCTGCTCTATCACTCTGAGGCCTATTTTAATCCACTCAATTCCTCCAACACATGCATCTATTTTTTCACAGAGACAGTAGTATTTTTATTCGATTAAGTCCAACATTTTCCTATATTAGATGCAAGAGTGGTCTTCTATGTGTGATAAGAACCACTCTTGTTGATTAAGTCCAGTGTCTTAGTGAAGTTAACTATTTTATTTATGAACAGTTCCCTAAATTTAGGTCTCGGTACCCTAAGGACGAGAGCCTCTACAACTCTTTTAAATAGTTAGTTTTTGGATATTGTAAGGGTCGGATTTTTTGAGGAAGGAATAGAAATACAACTGACTGGTTGGACCTGTTTTATGCATGGATTAAAGCTCCCTACTTGGTGAACATAATATTGATGACAGTGTTTCGTTCAACTCTTCATGTGTTTTTATTCTTATATTGAATACAGTTTTTTATTTGTGCAACGTTCATTCCAGTTCCTTTTAGTTATTGTATGACTTATTTTTACTGATATGCAACCTGTCAAATAACTAATGCTTTGGTGAAGATTTTTTTTCTGCAACCTGTGGGAGTTATTGTGTTATGATACATGTTTGATGTCTTTAAATGACATTTTAAGTATTGAACTTCTTGCAGCAGATTAATCATTGAGTAGTTTGTTGTTTCCCTCTGTTTTCTATTATTTCATTGGTCTGTCATTAGTGTGCCATAAACCAAGGAGGTCCCTCATCCATATCATTATGCCAATCCAACCTTGTCGTTGTCTTGATAGAATAACCCTCTGACCAACCAAAAAAAAGTTAAAAGATGCAATCATTCCAAACTAATAGGTGGCCTAGCTTTTCCCTTTAGAAGTTAGGTGTAGACCTTAGGACCAACAAATAATAAGCATGTTTTCAAGCCCCAAGGACAATTCTTCTACTCTTCTATATACCTTCTTATGACATGTGAAAACAATTTTCACAATCCACAACAAGGCAACAAATTAATTGCAAGGTGTTTACAAATATTTCATATCAGTGGTTGTAATTATATTTTCACTCTTGAGTTACAGTGACAAATTTGGGTGTGCTAAGATATTTTTGCATTAGAGGTGATCTCTCCCACAAAAAAAAGAACCTTTGTAACCTCAAGACTTAAAATGGTGTTTCTATAAAGAGGTGGAATACTGTAGGTCAAAATTTGACACTAGAGGAATCACTCCTCTAGTCCGGAGAGACTAATAGGAAACACCTAATTTTCAATATATCAGGGTTGAGACTACAAGTATGTTGAGTGCTATCCAAATGAAAATCAAATAACTTGGCGTGTTTCCCATCTATTTTTCTTTGTAAAGGTCTAGGTATGGCTAATATTCATGATTTTGATCCCCAATTTGGATGTGGTATCTAGTTTCAACCAATCTTCCAAATACAAGTATCTTGTATCTCTTAATCTTGTTCACCTACCTCTATATGGGATGGGATCATATGAGTGAACTTGATCTATTTTCCTTTTCTGATATAATTAAGGCCCAAGATATTTCCTTAGACTATATTCTAGCATAGAGAATAAATCCCTCCAAATTTTGATCCTTAGGCATGAGTTGTCCCTTTAGCAAGTTGTTGTTCCAAGATTATTTCCCAGGGGTAAATATTATTTAGATATCCAATCTTACGATTCGTTTAGTTTGGACTCCTCCAGTGCCTAAAAAGGATTTTGTTCCATTGCACTATGTTCATGGGTTGGCCTATATTTCTTTGAAACTTTTGAAGATCTAATTTTTGACTTCTTGCCTGCCTAAGGAAGTATTCAAAATATTTTTTGGATTTGAGGGGGAGTATCTTTTCTTCTATAGGATTCAAAGTTAAACCCTACTACTTCTATTTTTTTTTGGCATGCAAGTGCAAAATGCCTTGCGCTGGAGTAGATCCTATAGTTAAAAGAAAAATACTCATATTCCAGTGGTTGCTCCTAGGTGTAAACAATCCTTTTCAAAGTTGAGGTTGGTATTGAATCGTTGAGATATATCATCTAAATCTACAAGCTTGAACATGAAATATTAGTGTACCCTCTTGTAACTTTTGAGGACATCAAATAATATCCTAATAAATTTCCTACTTGTCAAAAAACTGACTCATGGTAGAATTCCAAGGACAAATCATAAAATCTTATCCATAGAAAAACTTAGATTGAAATTTGATCAAATATGTCAAAACACATATTCCATAGCTTCATAAATAGTACCGTTCATTCCATCATACATAGGCCCCTCCAAACACCAGGTCTTACCTTCAAGATTAGAAAAAATATCAGTAAGTACCCTCTTGGAGAAGGTTGATGGTGTTGGCGACGGAAGTCACTCCTAGATTGAAGCAGGAGCAGAGCCCGATGCCCATCATTTTAATGTCACGTTTTGTTTAATGGGGTGATCGATTGGAAGACAACTCAAGATGGTGTGGTTCTAACTACGAAACTAAGCCAGGTAGGCGTGGGCAGGTGAGGTATTAATCAAACTTCAGACAGTAAGTTGTAGTAAGGGTGAGTAGGGGGAAGACTTGTATCAGAGAGGTGCAAAGGCCTGTTGTAAACATTAGGATTCTAACAGGTTGTGGGAGAATACATCTAAACGCAATATCTTCTTGCATTCACATGAAAAATGCCGGAGAATACAACAATGAAAAAATAAATCCTTTATCATAACATGATTGCAATAATTCGCACGAATCAGTCGTTTGCGAACTCTCTCAGCATAATATGAAAATTAGATGGAGTAAGAAAGACTGTCTGTCATAAAACAAGAAATATCACATACAGATGCATAACCAAAGAACTAGAGTGTGTTAAAACTTTACAATCGGGAGTTTCTCTCTACCATCGATGCTTTACAAAATACAAAGACTGAGTCTATATACTAGGAAATTCGCCTAACAACGGCATGCTCATTCATCCACAACTTGGTGTCCTTTCAGCCGAATTCAGATGAGTATTCTTTGTCAGATGCCACCTTAAATGTGCATGGCTCCTACAGGAGAAGTAGCTGAGCCATTAAGTGTCGGGCTAGCGTGTGCAAACTTCCTCTGGCTGGTCGAAGACTCGACATGGCTTCTTTAGAAAAATGGGTACACGGGACCCTCTCGAGCAGACCACCTGCCAGATTATCCATACTTTTCACTTAATGCCTGTGGAGAGGTTTCAACCACTCCTTCTCGTCTTCATTTACTCCAGGCGAAAACCAGGATCAAGGTCGGATCAGATGGCGCATGGAGATCACGATTCTCCTTTCAGCAACTAGACTCGATGCCTTTGGCCCCTTTTTCACAGCTCCTTTCTTTCCCAAGTGACCATGGGCTGCGACATTATGTCTATTCCCAAAACTCTTTCGGCGTTCGCAAATGGAAGGAGTTAATCCTTGCTTATTCATATTTGCGATGAGAGAAACACCGAGATGGCCTAATTGGGTGCCACGCATCCCTCTCAAATTTGACGGCCCTGAACCTACTTGGTGATGCTCCCGGCACCTTGTGCATCGGGAATATGACAAGATATTCTTTTGTATTTCGAAGTCGCGATGGGATAAAAGGCGAGGAGCCTAATCGCGTGCCAAGTGTCTCTTGTGGATGAATGGCTGAGGCTGCTTCGCGATACTGCCGGCCCACCTCTGGGCACTTTCGGCACTCCGGGGTTTGGGGTTTTGAGATGTGAGATGATGAGGGACTTTCACCCTTCGAACACCCGACTGCCGATATGCCGACTAGATCTCGCACTATGTGTCGCGGGATCAGACGACCCATATTCAGTCTCAGCATAAAGCCTCTTTCTTTGACATTATACATCGGTCAACTTTCTAGCCCCGATATTACGATGACCGTTGATCTACTCTTATGGATGGATCCCGGCTGCTGACATCGTAATTCCACCCACCCGCTTGATTGGAAGCCTCAAAACGAGATTTTTTCCATGCTGCGCTCAGGTGCTTCTCGTGTGACTTGCAAACCCGAATACTTTTGCGCCTAGAACAAGAAATGTCACTAATAGATGGAAAAATCATTTTGAGTCTTCCAAGAATAAAGAACACATATGTACTTTATGTGCATGAAATAAGTACCTTGTCAACTAATCCCTATCCTTGAACTCAAAGTACTATGTTTTATGAAAAAATACCATACAAGTAAAACAACATCTTCCTCATGTTTTTAATTCTTCTTGTCAAATTATGGATATGGGTTTAATATGGATCATGCTCACTTAAAAATATTTTTGGTTGGTTATGCTTATAAAAGATCAAACAAAGGACGGTAATTTTGGATAACTTCGCAAAAAAACTATTTTCTCTTTAATTTGAAGCATAACTTTGCATTTTCAAGAAACTATAATCTATCTCTACAATAAATTTGCAATCAACGTTCACGAAGGATTTGAGCATGTTTTTTTCTTGTTCTTTTTCAAATTCTAAATGCCAAAATAATTGCCATTCATTTCCCTTGAGCCCATACAACCCCTAGTGTTGTAATCTTGGCTCTCATACCAATTGTAACATACCCAACCACCTGTGTACACTGCTGGGATTGTGAGGTACTTAAAATGTTCCTCACCTTTGTCTTAATGGAAATGTTTATTCAACACACATAGGACACGATGGAGGAGAGATATCTCAATTTGATGAAATCCTATCTTCTCTTCAGGTAATTTTTGTTTCTAATTATTTTCTAGACTTCTTTTGGACTCTATTGATGGGAATACACAATTTGATGCTCATAAAGAACTGAATTCCTTAATAGTTGTGAATATTTATCCTAAAAAATGTGTAATAAAAGAGCCCAATACTCTATGTAGCAGGTCTTCCATGAGCAAAGTGACTGAAAACAATCACATTTTCACCTAATCTCATCGTACTTGTATTGAATCCACTTCCATATCGTCCTATAGTTGTGCTATTAGTTTTCACTTAGTAACCCAAGCTCATACATTTCCACATGCAATCGAGATCCATTCCACCTCCATAATCTTGGAAAAGAAGAGTTGGACTATTGTCCCTAGGGTTATGAATTTTTTCCACAATGACAAAAGTTGTACCATTTTGAAAATCTTCAACTACATTATCAAGCAACGTCAAAATATCTCCAAATTCCCATGTGTGGGAATTCACATTAGAATGGAGGAATTTTGGATATACTTGAACACGATACATGACACCTGGTAAAGATCACTTTTGTTCATTTTGGACATCATAATCCCCAGCTTTCCAAAATTGATTAAAACTATTTTTATTTGAGTTTATACCTGAACAGTTCAGTCAAAGGAAAAATGAATGCAAATGATGTTCTCTTTGCAGTGCATTTTCTGATCTCCACCCCTTCCTAGAAAATATAGAATATAACCCTAATCATAATCTGATATGATATGAAACTCCAAAGGGTGCACTGCAATCTCACATCTTTCTGCCTCAAACGCTCAGTTTCAATGAGCATCCAAATAGTTCATTGCAATCTCACTATCTCTTCGCCTCCAAACGGTCCTCCTTTATGAAACGATACAATTTTGCTCCTTTGGTACAAGATGGAAGATAAGTAGTATGGGTATCTATCTCAATTAGAATAACATGGTTAGAGCATCTCCTCTCTTTAGTGCAAGACTCAATATAACCATCATAAACTAGAGGACAACTTAGGTCAAAGGGAGTGAGTTTTTGGGTTATGATGGGGTTGCAAAAATTAGAGCTTCCACCGAAACAATCTTAAGCTAAAAAACACTTTCCTTAACATCCTTCTCGTATGAAAAGTTATCAATATGTATTGAATTAGATAATGAGAAGTGTGAACTAGTCTTTAGCAAACTATCTTTGGGGGAAACCCAAAGTAGATTAGATCCATTATTGGGAACTTTAGGTATCTTCTCACTTTCTTCTGGGAAGAAAATTTCATCCAAATGGTAGGTTCCTAAGGGATCATCCTTTCTCAGTTCTTGGATTGATCCTTGGATATGTTCCTTTGTGGTTGATATAAGTCTCTAGATGTGTCTAGAGCCCCTGGATTTATTCCAGACAATCCTTTCTTAGTGCTTGAATTTATCCTTGGATGTGTTCCTTGGTGGTTGACATAAGTCCCTAGATGTGTTCTAGGGCCCTTGGATGTGTTCTAGGGAACCCTTGCCTAATGCATGGGTTGATCCTTGGTCTTTTACCTTGGTGGATAAGACCCTAGATGTGTTCTAGGGCCCCCAGATGTGTTCTGGGGAAACCTGGTCTTTGACCAAGTAGATCTTGGTGTAATACCAAGATGTGTTGATGTGTGATCCTCTTCCTCTCTCCCAGGATGGTCCATGAGACCTAGGAGTGCCTATGAAGATGGACATGACCACATTGTTGATGGACCCCTTTATGCAGTGATGATAAAGTTTATAGGTCATTATGAGATTCATGTGGACATGTTTTTCCATTATGGACCCCCCCCTTGACTTTTTATTAAAAGGTACCCCATTGTTGTTTTATGTGATTGAGGTTTTATTTATGTGATTGGGGTTTTATATGTGTTTAGGGTTTTAATAATTAATATTAATATTAATTGACATTTTAATTAATATTTATATTAATTAAATGTCAATATTTAATTATAATTTTAAATTGACTTAACCCCTCTCCCTAACTATAAATAAGACCCTACCCTCTAGAATTCTATTACACTCACGCTCACTCACTCCTCACACTCCTATTTGTTGTGGCTACCTCAATTGTTCTCTCTTGATGATGGTGTAGCCTCCTTTTTGGACTATATTTTCATATCTGAGTTTTGTTTTGTTGGTGGGGTCTCTCCATTTGATGTAAAAGTTTTATATCTGAGTTTCGTTTGTTGGTGCGGCCTCTCTATTTTATGTAACAATTTTAGATCTGATTTTTGTTGGTGCAACCTCTCCATTTGATGTAACAATTTCATATCTGAGTTTGTTGGTGCATCCACCCCATTTGGTGTAACAGTTTCATATCTGAGTTTTTTTTGGTCTTGGTATTAGTTGGGTACTACTCATTGATTTTTTGTTAGTGCAAGAGATGATGAGGTGCCTCCCAAGAGTTATCATACCTGTCCTTTTTGTGTAGAGGTGTCTTCATTAGATGTTGGACCTACTAAAGTGATTGAGGAGCCTCCTTGTGGGTGCCAGGTCTCCCTTTTAGGGTCATGGACCTGAGTACATGTGTCGTGGCCTCCTTTGTGTGTTGTCTCTTTGCTATACGAAGGTCATGGCCTCTTCTTCTAGCTGCGACGTGTAGATTTGAGGTCCTTGTGAGGGTTCCACTCTTGTTGTCCCCTGTGTTGGAGTGTTTATCTAGTGTTGCCTTCTTTTCAGTTATCGAGGGTTTCATATCGACTATTTGTTATGGAGGGTTTTCTTGTTTGATATGGAGAGTTTTGTTGTCTCATTTTTTGGAGTTCTTGTTGTCTCTTGTTGTGGGGTACCTAGTTTTGTTTTATCAGCTATGGTGACTACCTTGTTGTCCCTTCTTGTGGAGTACTTTCTACAGTTGTCTTGTGATGGTCTATACCTTGGAAAAACTGTTTCTAACTCCTTATGATAGATATCAAACCCTAGAGGTTTGATCCATGAACCTAAAACTATTTCTGATCATATTATAAAGGTTTTAATCCACACATGTGACAGGTACATCTTTCTTAGATCGGGAGCTAAGCTTGAGGTTTGTCTTTTCACTCAGAAATTTTGTTTATACTCAGAATTTAATTTATATTTGTTTATTTCTTTTCTCATATATGTTGATCTTGTGAACAGAAAAATAAAAAGGCATTATTTGTTTCTATTTTTCTCTAATTCTAACAATTTTCCTATGACTTTGACCAAGTTAAAACTACTCTAGGAAGCCTCCTCACACCTTCTTCTGACCATTCTTCTTTCTATTCTTAGCCTATTCCAACTCACCCTACTTGAGTAAACCTTGTTAATTTTACTTATGGTTGACTTTGATGGAATTTTCTATTTAGGATTGATGTTATTTCCTTGAGGAGCCTTCCAATTTATGTGAATGATCCTAACACTTTCCATTTCTAGTGTAAGGAGGGTGCTCCTTACTTGAAGGAGGTTTTCCCCATATTTATGAAACCCTACATATTTCTACTTATAGTACCTAGCCATCATTTCAATTAAGACATTTCAATATGCACTGCCATTTCAATTTTGTTTACCCTACTCATTTTTTTCATTCATATTTAGCTCCATATAAGGCACTAGTTGATCTATAAGGTTATTTATTCATTAAAAATACACTCATTTAGTTCTACTTGATTTTCATGCATCGTTAGGCATAATGTTGAGCATACATATTAGTTAATTTTATTTATTTTCCTTAGCTTTTCTGTCAAAAAAGAAAGCAACTTAAGTTTCAAGAGTTTGGATAATGAAGCCTGTATATAGTTTAAGTATTTATATATATAGAAGAAAAAAAACTTATATTTTCTATTTCATCAAGAAATCAAAATATACATTTCTAAGCCTTGTTTCTATGTTCTGATCCCTTATTTTTTAGTAGTTCATGGTTGGTCATTATAGTCTTCAGACTCAAAATTTTAAATTTTCTAGTTGCAAAATTCAAAAATATCAAGAAAGGAAAAATAAATGGACATTTTTTTTTAAATACCCACATGACGTCGTAATTATGACGTATGGTAACATCGATCCCATGGAACATATGTCATATATATATAGCTTAACATCAGTTGAGTGACGTTACCATACGTCAGAATTACGACGTATGGTAACGTTGCTCCGATGGCACATACGTCGGAGATATATAGATTAACATCGGTTGAGCGATGTTACCATATGTCGGTATTATGACGTATGGTAACTTCGCTCCCATGGAAAACACGTCATTGATATATAGCTTAATGTCGGGTGAACGAAGTTACCATACATTGGTATTATGAAGTATGGTAACGTCACTCCCATAGCGTCCACGTAGTGGAGACCGACGAAATGGGATGTCAAAATTTCGATGTCTCTGATGTCACTATAGTGGCGACTATTTGGGGTTTGGACAGTCAAATTCAACATGACACGATTCCCCATGAAACATCACAATAGAGACGATATTTGTGGCATCAAAAAAGTGACATTGTGTGAAACGACGTTTGAGGGGGTCCTTTGTTTGTCGTTCTCCCGACAATATAAAGTGGCAATTGCGTCAAACGCACCGTCCAAATTTGACCCAAATGTACTAGTGTAACATGTTAACAATTAAAATTGGAAACCATTTAGAGTTTGTTAAAAGTTATTAATAAATAGTTAGATTAGCTATGGATTATGTATACATGTGTAAAGAGTTATATGCTAGTTGGTAAAATCCAGTCATTCTAGAACAAGTTCCTAATTTTATCAAGTAGTTTCCTTCTATGTAAATTTTGAAGATAACTGATTTGATTCATGGTGTAGTTGAGATGCGTGATTATAATCTACTTTTGTTATTCTTTTTTAATGTTATGTGTCAACTAGTTCTAGGCTCCAACAACAAGTAGATACTTAGAAGCATTTTATCTTTCGATTACTAGCATGTCATGAAATTGAAGGTCAACAATGTTACTTATTTAAATATTATCAAGTTCTTTATCCATTTTATTTTGGTATGAAGTTCATTTTTTTGTGGCTCTATTCCTCACAAAGCTTCTTTCTTCACAATAAAGAAAATGTGGCATGTTAAATTTTTTTTGACCTTTAAAATTGGGAATCAGGTTTAAACTTTAAATACCCTTAAGCTTGTACAGGGATACTGCAAATTACGAGCCATTTATAAAGCTAATTGTGAATCAATAATTTAACCCCTTATAAAGTACCTTGAAAAGCCACTTCTAGTTACATGCGACCTATAAATCTAGAGTAAATTTTGATTGCTACCTTATTTGTTGTCAAAAGGAATCCATTGACCTTCAATGTTAGGAAATTCATCTTTTCTAGTGGTGGATTTCTAGGGACACATAAAATGACTCTTCAAAGTTCATACGCCCTACATCTACTAGTTTGTCAACACAAGATATCATTTAATTGACCTTAGATGAATTTGTTTTTGTGGGATATGCATGATTGTTAAAATTTAATTCCAACACAAGATATCATTTAATTGACCTTAGATGAATTTGTTTTTGTGAGATATGTATGACATTTAAAATTTGATTCTAGTTGTATAAAAATACATTTATATTGCACTACAAGAGCACATTGATGGTTAATCATCTACAACACAAGCTGTGAAATTATTATGAGTGAGGGAAAAATTATTTGCAAGCGGGATTTCACATTTTATATATTTTTGGATGACCACGTCATTATAAAGAGAAACCTTATGTTTCTATATGTTGTGAATATATGGTCTTAATATTTATATTATATGTCTCAGTTCCATAAGTCTTTGTTTCAGAGTTGTGGATTGGTTTGGAACCTTCAAACCATTGTTGTGGAAATTGTGGAAGGTTGCAGTTTTCTAAACTTGTCGATGGATTGTTTGCAGTGTGCACAAACATGCCTTACGGATACAGTTTCTTTCAAGGTGAGCCGAAATGGATTCAAACCAATGAATGGGTAAGACTTCAGTACTTGCAAGACAATTCAACAATTTATGATGGTTATATAACCTCTATAAAAGAAAAATAAATGTAAAGTTGGGTAAGACAAAATGAATGTTTGAGAAAAATAAGAATTAAATAAAAAGAAAAAAATAAATATAGGAGATAATAGGTTGAGGGTGTTGTTCCTGAGTTTAAAATTTAAGACTCTAAAGTATACTGTCAAGGCATTTGAAAATATAGAGGAAGTTGAGGACATAAACATCTCTAATTAAAAGGTGAGGGCTATAATTGGTTTCTCAACTGTCTCTATCGAAATTCCCAGCTTTCCTGAATGTTGATATCTCTCTCAATTGATGCCCATGAATGTTCCAACTCAACCCAGTTATTTTTTGTTTGTAATATAGTATTAAATAAATTTAGAGCGATGTTGGTTTGATCTGAAAGACCGGGTTCGATGTTAGGCTTCCTTGAAACTGGTACTGTGATGAAGGATAAAAAGTAAAGAAGATACAATTTCGTGTTTTCTTTTTAGGATTCGTTATCTCTATTTCACAATGTAAGGAGAAAGATTTTAAGACAGGAATTAATAGGATGACTAAATTGTAGGCCATTTCTTGTATCTGAGTTAAATTTTAAATGAAAAGAAACATGCATGATATGAGAAAAAACATAAATCTATTAACAAGGTGAGGCATCAATTTAAGAGGAATCTCACATTGTAACAGAAGGCTATGAAACTAAAAAAATATTAATGAAGCATATGATATTGAAATCTAAACATCTACAGGTCTTGTATTTGTTGATAACCGATACAAAGGAAAAACTGTAAATGATTTAAATAACAAGAATAATAATTTCCATAGTAGAGGTCGTACTAAATTGTAGCCAAGCATTCATCAATTATCTATATGAAAGAAATATAAAAAGATGGGGGAACACATAACTCATACATGACAAAATCTGGAATCTTCAATCTGCATTTCTATTGATTTAGAGTTTCTTCAAAATTACTTTTGTCAAAATATGCTCTTTTAGAGAAAGAAAAAAGCCTTTCTTCAGTCTTCACTCCTTGTATTTATACAAGGTCATCGACACTTGATGGTTAGGAACCTCCTACTTTTTAGGGGGAAAATAGTTACAAAATTGCAACTTTAACCGTTGCATGATTAACGTTGCTTATCTATCATTTCAATTGTATAAGATTTCAAATGATACTTCACCGTTCAGTTGAAGTCTCTCCCTCCTTTGATACTATACATTCAATACATTTCTTGAGAAAATGAACAAAAGTTCTACGAGGCATGGGAATATCCTTAGTCTCAAATAGATAAAACTTTCTTTGTATCTTTGGAAAATGGTCTTCAAAACCTTTATCGGAAAACCTGATCACTTGCAATTTTAAATTGGGTTGTACCAATCATCTGTCTATTAGGTTGGCATTGATTTTCTTCAACTGTGAAATCTTTGCCTGAATCAACTTCAAGCCCTCTTTGCAGTTCAACTGCTATTTCACAATGTTTATCTACCCCAGTGGCTCACATCAATCATTTATTTTGATACCTAACACTTGCTTATCCAAAGAATCAAAGATTCCCTGACAGCCATCTTTGATTTCTTTGACTATCTTCTTGTTTTCGGATATATTTGTTTCCCATGACTTGAGCATGATGTCTCCTCTTATCTATTCAATGACAGAAAGATTTATATTTTTCAACACCTCTCTGTTTCCTAAACATGCAACTACTTTCTGGAAGGTATTCCTTGTTGCTTTAGCCTCTTTTCCAGTAAAATAATATTATCAATGGATTTTCTTACCTCTTGAAAGTAATTCTGGATGATCTCTATTTTGGAGATTAATTTCTACTGCTTGGATTCTATCTTTGTATGTGCTTCCAGCGAGAGGGCCTGAAAATCCTTTAAGTATACAACCCGGCCTTCTGTCAAATTTATCTTAGCCTGTAGTTGTTTTATGATCTCCTTTTGCAGAGTAACCTGCACCTGACTTTCTTGTATCATATCATTCATTTCATCCAGTCTTGATTTGAGTGATTGAGTTTCTTGCCTTTCAACAGTTCTGGCCTACTCCAAGCTTTTATTTACCTCTTCTCTAATGTTTTTCTCAGCATTCTTTAACTGGTCTTGCAATTGAGCTATTGTGTGGTTACTCTTCTTTATCCTTGATCTCATGTTCTCCACAATAAAAAGGTTTGTTGTTTCCATGGCTCCCATGGAGCCTGCTACCTCTGTAGAAAAATCCTCCTCTTCCAAATTATGGCCATCTACCAAGGCCCTATGATTTTTCACCATACCCCCCTCTCTCATATACATCTCTTGTTTTAGGACAACCTTCTTCTTTTTGATGAAAAAATAATCAGAAGGAGGTATCTCATCTCTGGAGATAGGGGTGAGGTCACTAACATATATGGCTCCCATCTGTGGGAAACCAAAGGCAGACTGTAAAGGGTTTAAGGAATCTACGGGACTTCCTAGCTCTGTAGATCTTGTCTCTCCTATGGCCTTAGGTATATTGACATCAACAACATGTGATGAAAGACGAGTGGACTTACTGGACTAAGGAGGTGTCTTGGGCCTCCTCTCTGTTTTCGTCTCTGGATTTTCTGTCTGTAATGCCTCTTCATTTTCTAAAGACCTTTCAGTCTCCTAAGGAAATTCTTCAAGATTGACTTTATCTTGTGCTTCTTGTTTGAAACCTGGAGGAGTATCTTATTGTTCCTAATGAAGGGTGATTTCTTATCCTTGCATTACTTTCGGAAGACCACTCCATCTATGCTTCTGGAAGGTCTAAAAACTAGCTTGCAGGTTCGACAACAGTGTTTGTACCCTCTCTAACACCTCCTCATAGGTCCTAGTCCCTTTGAACATGTCATCACAAGGGGATTTCTCATGTTCATAAACCTTCATATTATAGTGGGCCATGTGTTTTCCCACTAATTGGTAAGGGTCATGCTTCCCATGTTTGAGGTCTACCAATTTGACCTCCTCCAGTGCTTTTGCCTCAACTTTGGAATGACCCAAGTTGAGAAGTGAAAATTTTCCAATCTGAATGGGAAAGACCGGCCAAGAAAATTATTTTGAGTCGTCTTTAGTTCTATCCCAATTCCACCTATTACTATTTGATGAGCTACCTCCCTGCACACCAATCTGCCAGGGAGGAATTTTGGTAGTGCATGTGGAGGGATTGAACATCCGAAAACTTTGATGTAGGAGAAATTCTCCTCTATAAACCAGTCAACAATTTCCCTGAGGCTTCCTATTACCAACTCTGAAATGCGGGGAGGTGCACAACCATATAACATCTGATGTAGTGGTATCACCACGAAATGAAAAATTTCATAGAATGAGTCCTTGGCATTTTCATCCCAAAGTTTAGAAAGATATTCATGAATAGGTTCCGGGTAAGTCAGATTCCAACTCCAATTCATTAAAGGGAAAGGAGTTGTGAAGCATATAACATCCATTTTGTATGCAGACATATAAAAGGCTATTGGTCGGCCATTGGATCTTGTAGTATGATATTCCATGAACTCCTTCTCTATGTTATCGGATAAAATCTTATCCTAATTAAAACTATAATCTTTTGTTGCCTCGTGCAAAAGAGGTACCCATTCTACAAGGAAATGGGTAGGACTTTTCTTTCTGAAAAGTCTACATAACATCATCGCCACATAGACCATATACTCATTTAAAGAGGTTGTGGCGTAAACACCATGGGTGTCGGCCCTGAATTTTTCTTCGTTTCTCCACCAGTCTTTGATTATGCCAGGATACGTTTGGTCTGACTCAAAACATACTTTCCTTTGAAACTCACTCACGAAATCTTTATTATAAATATACTTGGGATTGGGAGACAGTTTATAAATTACTTGTATATGTTTCGATCTAAAAGAGCTAATGACGACCCCTCGGTTGTCCATAATGCTTCTTGTCTGCACATCTATTCACTCTAAGGCCCAACTGATCATGTCTTTATATGTCACGAGTCGTGGCCATGTAGCTACTTTGTGAAGTTCAGAGTCCGCTACGTCTCAGAGCTTGTTGTCAGCATCATGAGGGGAATTCTTAATTTCATAATCCAGATTTTTGAAAATTTGCCTCCAGGATTTTATGGAATTGATGGCATGTGGTATTGTGTCAGATACAATGTCTTCGTCTGGACTTGAGCTTTCCTGTAACTTCCTCGCTTTTCTTGGGAGCTTTCTTAGGCGCCATGATGTTTGAAGTGGACCAAAAACCTGTTTACAGAGAAAATGTGTATAAAACTAGATAAATGTGATTTGCTACAGATGTAAAGGATAAGAATGAAGTTTGAAACATAGGACTTTTATTTACCCTTAATTTGTGTTATGACGAGCGTACTGATACAAGCGATGAAAAATTAATGCTTTAATGGAAAGATATGCCCGGAGATATGCTTTCGCATCAAAAAATATCTTCATTTACCCATTATTAATACTGTCATATATCGGCGATTTCAAAACTGGAATTTCAAAAATCGTTTCCCCCCTCAATTCCCGAAATGCGAAAAGCATCTTAGTTATCACTAATCATGTTTTGAAAAAAACTTAACCTTAATCTTAGACTTTGTTTAAAGAAAATGTAATTTCGCATTTCAGAACTTCGGGGATCCTGTTGTCAGGAGATATTTCATAAGAAGACCTCGGATCGTGAAATTGCTATGGTATTAGCGAGGCGCTAATCATTTGTATTAAAGCCTTAATTAATCAACATTAGTGAATAATTATTTTTTACTTTTACCTTTCGAAAAATTGAGGATCGGGAGTTCGATGGATGAGAGTTCAAAAATGCTTTAGTAGAGAGAAACTCGAATCGCAAAATATTAAGGGAAAGATAATTGTGTTTAAGAGTTTAATTAATGACAGATTAAAAATTTCTTTGTGAAAAGCGACGAAAAATGTAACATTTATTTATTCCCCCCTTTTTACCTTTTTTTATTTTTTAATATGTTAAACGACTTCGGGATTTCAGCATCGGGAAAATGGTATGGTTGAAGCTCATACCTCGAGAAGAACCGAATCTCAAAACCCGAAAAGGAATGGAAGATTCTGACTCCATTTTTTTTTGGACTAAGGGCGACTCCATGACTTAGGAAAAGATGAAGCTTATGTTTTAAAGGGTAGAAAATTTAAATTTTGTTTCAATAAAGGGATGAGAAATGAAAGGTTATTCTATTGGCCTTCTCACTACTTTATCTCTCCCTATTTCCTCATGTAATTTCACTCCCATAAGGTTTTTCTTGGCCAAGAGAGGAAGAGGCTTAGAGATCCATGGAAGTAATGTAACCATAGATTGCCAGAATGAAGAACTGAGCCCCATTCAAGGATGGTTTTCCCATTTGGGTTTCTAGGGTAAACATTGTGTCCATTGTGTCTTGAATGGCTTGGATATTTCTCTGTATGTGAATTCAATATGTTAAGCTATAATTTATACCTTCTTTGGTTCTGAGATAATGTATGAATTATCATTTGTTTTAATGTTTACTGCAACTAAATTTCCAAAGAAAATGAAGAACTAACCATTGTGTTCATCTTAGCAACACTCATAAATCCATTTCCATTCATTTTTTGTGAAACCAACAGATCTTTGATGCCCACCGTTGGATTTACCTTGAGATTTGACATCTGGGGTTGCCATTAAGTGGTTGTTGCAATTTATTATCTTGGTTTCTAATTTTACCTCAAAATTATAGTCATCCATGTCTGTTGAGACTTTTGGCATTGTCTCTTTGTCAAATTTGTTTTGTTGGGTCATTTCCCATTTGTTTGGGTCATTTTTCAATTTCCTAGGACGTTTTGCAATTTCCTAGATCATTTTGCAATCTCCTAGGATGTTTTCCACTCACCTGAGATGCTTTTCAAGTCCATGGGACGTTTTCCCACTTGTTTGGGTCGATTCCCACTTTCTTGGGCATTCTAATAAATTTATGGCATTTTACTTAGTCGTTGGACATTTTAATTGTTTGTTGTGCATTTGAAATGAAAAATTGGGTCGATTACTCTCTCCCTGAGCCATTTTCTCCTTCCCTTGAGTGTTTAAAGTCATAGACAAGATGGATGGCCATTTAATTACAAGAAGATAACTCCACACATGTCATATGACCATACATAGCATGTAAGCATCCTCTTTCACTCTTTACGTTGTTTGGCATCATACTCAATTCGTTTTTGGGGGGCATTGAATAAACTCATAGAGAAATGAAGGTGTTCAAATTATGGGATATGTCTTGACATGTTTGATCTTCTTCTATGAAATTTAAATTGCAAAAGTGGAAAATGTAAGTTGCAAAAGTAAAGTATTGAGATTAGTTCACCGATTGTGCATCAAGTGTAAGAGTTGGACATTTGAACAAGATAGAGATCCCAGTTGACATTTGTGTATGGGAGGCATAGTCAATTTTACAAGCCAGTGAAGTTGACCGCAATGAACCTTCAAAAGTATTGAAATCTCAAATTAATTTTCATCTCCTCTCGAGGAATATTGCTTGGTTGATATAAATGTAATGTAAATATGCTTGGCTTGGCCAATTCCTCAATTTCTTGACCAATGTTGATTAGAGTTGAAAATAACTTGAGCAGGTGCATACAGAGTAATCAAAGACTTGGTGATATACTCACAAACATAATAGTTGTTGTGCAATAGTGAAGGGTATACAATGGTTTCCCACAGTGCTAGCTGGCTCACTAGAACATTCACAATATCCAAAGGAGAAGTGCCCAGACTAATAATTGAGTAATAAAAATAGCCCTTCTTTCACCCGAGAGAGGAGAATCTTAAACGAGAATAAGGGGGGAGAAACCATTCATGCAAAATTGGTGATTGATACTTGACCTAGACATAGAGATAGCAGACCCAAGCAATGAACTAATTAACCAAAAAGTCATTCTTCTTCCTATTGGAGATAGAGCCAGAGATAGGGAATTTAAGTGACAGATCCATGCCTTGTATGCTTGTTTGGTGAATAAAAACCAAGAAGCTATAACTTAGAGACCACACTGCATTTCCCATTGGTTGTTATGTGCAAGCTACACAATGTTTAGTTTGAAATCAAACTTTTATCAAGGACAGAGGCCTAGTAATCATTCCAAGCACAGAGCTCCATGTAAAAGACAAAGGAACAAAGAACATATTTTAACTTTCATATAGGATCTGTGTCGGTGAAGTGATTGGGCTATAAGTCCCCCGTTTACGAATCACAGGGAACCCACAAAGGTGGTTTCAAAAAAGTCTACAAGGCTCTACAAGAGGTATGACACTAGCAGAGTGTGTGGCCTCCTCCTACTCCAAACCTAAATCCCTATCCAACTTCCAAACCTGTTGCCACAAAGTTCCTTTTCCCAAATATGTTGCATCAACAAGAAAAAATATATTTTTATGACTTACATTTTGTCTAATAGATACAAAAATAATATGCTTGTTGTCACACCCTATCTAGGGGTCAACCCCTATGATGGGAAAGTGTTATTCTCCCATGATCTATACATTTGAGATCAAAATTTTCCTTAAATATAAATAAATAATTGAAAAATGATACGCAAATAAATAATTGCATTCTCTCAATGCACACACATGACTACATATCAATGCACTCTACAGTACAAGTTCTAGTGAGGTGTATTTCTTCAATGACACACATACATTTAATGTTCATTCTTTTTCTTAGTGGATGCAACATATTGTGTGTCCATGGGATAATTGAAGTAATCCATGGCATCATTATCAGGATGTTTTAGGCCTCTTTCATGTAGCAAGTGCAACGTGAATCCATAAATAGTTTGGTTATTAGATCATTTTAGCATTTAGAACAAGAGCACATACTATTAGTGGTAGTTACAAATTGAGAGCGGACATGTTGACATATATTATTGGCATACTTCATTGCATTTAAGTGCCCAACATGCTAATGAAAATTAAAGTGTTTTGTTTTTCCATGAGTTTTAGAAGGTTGTTCCAAGCATATATAAATAGAATATAAAGTAGGATAGTCTAGTTGGAAATGATAATAGGCTTTACTCATATTTCTAACTAATTTAGATGCACCACCCAAAATAAATGTCATTTCCCATAATGATAGTTAAATGTCTAACTCAACCTTGCATGAGCTCATTTTATATCATAAGAACTTGTGCTCTAGATCTACCATTTGATAAAGTATTCTCTTCCCCTGTACATGCTGAGAGGATGATTTTTGTTGTAGATTGTTCAATTGACGGTTTTTACCATCATCATAAAGGATGTACCTGTAATTAGAGGATCTGTAGTGGGTTGTGGGTTTGCAAAGACTCTAACCACTAGCAACAAAGAATGTTTCCTTTTAGCAATATTTCTCTAGCGAATTTGAAGCTTTGAGTGCAACAATTTTTTTTGAAAATTTTCATTTTTTTATAATTTTTCCCATCGTTGCATGCCCAATTATTAATTTTTAAAAATTATTGGATACTATTAAATTTAGTTCAATTAAATGAACTTAGTAATTTGAATTATTGGGAGATTTTATATCTAGTGCAATGGATTTTAATTCAAGAATAAATTAGGCTCTATGATCATGGAGACTCTATTGACAGGAAGATGCTCAAGGGATACAAGTTCTCATTGAATGGTGGATAGGGGTTATGGTTGCGCCTCCTAGGATAGGAAAATATATCACTTCAACAACTATTGTAAACCATTAACCATTTTTCCAAGGTCATTCAATGCCAAGTAATAAGAAAAATGTTTTCATGGATTGTTAATCAATGATTACTATTGGCACACGGGTAGGCCCAGGGTTCATCTCCATGAGCACACCAACAAGCCCTAGCTACTGGCTTTTTCGAAAACACCTGTGAAGTAGATGCATTCTCACCTGAAGCAACTATGAGGGGGTTGCAGGACAGAGATGTCTACAACCAAGGGAATTTCAAGTGGATATATTACAATAGCAATATATCATGCATCTATCATTCAACAAGCTAGATCTATCCTTCACAGCTATAAGCTCGATCCAATATTATAAGGCAGGTAACAATATAACAATGATAGAGATCAAAGCATCAATAACACACACAACAACAGATGTACGTGGTTCACCCTCTCTCTAGGGCTACGCCCATAGAACTGTGATATATTATATTAAGGAAAGAATACAGTTCTTGTCTGCACTCTTAGCTAGCATGTCTTCTTTCTCTTCTCTCTTTCTCTCCCTTCCCTGCACACCCAGCTGCAGGAATTCACCTTTGCACACAACATAATATCTTACAATACTATAAGGCTTCCTCTCTCTCAACACTTCTCTCTCTCAATACAATGATCCCTTTCTCAATACTATAGCTAGATCAACAACAATATTCTACTGCAGAATTACCAACCAAAGCTAGGCCCTTTAGACCTCTATTTATACATTATAACACCTCACTGACAGCCTTAGGCCAAAACCTAGGTGCCAAAACCCTAAAATAACAAAACCCTAGGTATCTAAAACACTAGGTCAACTTGACCTGTTTTTTCCGGGCTTCGACAGCCTGTCTTTCCTTCCTTCTCGCGCAGTGCTCCAAAGAATCCAACGATGGATTTTCCACTTGTTGAGTTTTCCATGATCCATATTCCTTGTTGATCTGTCATCCTTGATATCCTCATCCAACGAATTTCATTTCCTTGCTTCGCTCCATCTTTTCTGCTCTTTTGCTCACTTCGACCCAGTGACAGTCACTGTGTCTCCAACGAAGTTCTCTTTTCACCTTTTCTTCCTTTTTCTTTGCTTCCTTCCATAACCAAGGGCCAACAAGTCCCAACACTCACCTATGACTCATCTTGAGGCACTTCAAATTTTATCCTTTTGTTTTTATTCGGCTTTGGTCTACGCAGGGCAGCCTTGGTTTTTTCCCTCCTTGTGCAGACTGTCTTTTCCATGTCTGGTACCCAGTTTCAACTACACCTAGTACTTACACCCTTTTTCTTGTGATTTTACTGAGATCTGTGAGGCAGTTGGTTGTCATAGTACAACTTCAGTCGAATCCCATTCACCAATCCTTCCTTCCATTCTCCCTTCAATATTTTATGTTGCATAACTCCTCCTTTTGTAACATAGGTGATATCGTATGGTCCAAGCCAATGTGTTCTGAACTTCCCTGGGTGTCTTATAAACTTACTGTCGTACATCAATACTAAATCACCTTGCTTGAGTTCCTTCATCATGATGTTCCTTTCATGATATGCCTTCTCTCATTCCTTCTGAACCTATTGGTGGAATCCTGCAATGAATCTGTCTTCTTCCAATTAAACCAACTGGGCGAGCCTTTCTTGAACAACACGAGTGTCATCCATACCTGTAAAAGTAGTAATTGTTAAACTGGGTACCAAGTATTCCATCGGGACAACAACTTCGAGACCATAAACCAACTTGAAAGGAGTCTGCATTGTTAATTTCTTGCAAGTGGTTCGATAGGCCCATAGTACTGCAGGTACTCTTAAGTCCTAGTCATCCCTATTCAAAATGAAAATCTTCATTAATGTTGTCTCCAAGATCTTATTGAATGCTTCAATTGTTCCATTTACTTGTGGATGGTATGGTGTACTCTTCTGATGGTGGACTGCAAATTCTTCAGTCAGGGCTTCAACTGTCTTATTGATGAAATGTGTGCCTTGATCACTCATAAGGATCTTGGGGCATCCAAACCTAGTTATTATGTCATCAAATATAAAATGTGCAGTTGTAGTTGAACTATAGTATTTAACTGCTCTGGCTTCGGCCCATCTGGTTAAGTATTTTTTCGCAGTAATGATATAACTTTCTCCTGTGACTTTTCCTGGTGGGTTTATAGGTCCCACGAAGTCAATGGCCCACTTTTCAAATGCTTGTAGGGTCATATATGGTGCTAATGGAATTTAATATCATCTGGATGGTTTCCCAACTCTTTGTCACACATCACAGGCTCTAGCATAATCCTTATCATCTATGTGTAAGGTAGGCCACCAAAGGCCAACTCTCAAGACATGCTGCGCAGTTTCTCTCCCTACGTAGTGTCCCCCTGCGATGCCTTCATGAGCTTCTGCAAGGATCAATGGTCTCTCTGTCTCCATAACACATCTTCTTAGTTTCTCATTAGGTCCCAGTTTGTATAGCTGACTAGTTATAAGTGAAAAGTATGGAGTTCGCACCACTAGCTGTTTCTTCTGGGGAATTGTATACTCACTAGGTGTCATTCCCGTTGACAAGAACTAGACTATGTATGATAAGTGGTCATCAATATTTATAATGGTGAGTTGTTGTGCATCCAACAGTGTATCCTCCAAACTGGTGGGTTCTTCTCCATGTTCCAACCTCGAAAAGTGGTCAGGGCCCTTGTTCATTTTTCCTGGCTTAACTATGATCTCAAAATCATATTCTTGAAACAACAAAAGTCATCTGCATATTCTCCCCCCCAACACTGGCTTGTTGACTAGATATTTCAGCGTAAAGCGATCTATCAACATTTTAAAGTGTCCTCCCAACAAGTAGTGGTGGAATTTTTGCAATGCATACACCATGGTTAATCCTTCCCTCTCGGTAGTGGTGTAGTTGATCTCCATTGTATATAGCTTCCTCCTAGCAAAATCTAATGAATGGTCGATCTACCCTTCTCCTGTTTGTGCCACTACTACTCCCAATGCAATAGAAGACACATCAGCGTGCACATGAAACTCTTTGCTCCAATCTGGAAAAACCAGAATGGGTGAAGTGACCATCTTCTGTTTCAGTGTGTCAAAGCTCTATTGGCATTCATCTGTCCAACCAAACTGGAAATCCTTCTTCAATAACTTCTACATCGGTGTTTTGATTTGGGCATAGCCTTTAATGAATTTATTGTAATATCCAGTATGTCCTAGCATAGTGCGTCGTTGTTTGACTGAAGTAGGAGGTGGAAAATCAACTATAATTGCAATTTTAGATGGATCAACCAACAATCCTTGCTTGCATATAATTAGACCTAATAAAAACTCCAAATGGTGAGAAGAAGATGCACTTCTTCATATTCAAAGCAATTTGACGCTGCCTACATTTATCCAACATTAGCCTTAGACATTCAATATAATTTTTCAACGAACTAAACACAATCCAGTCATCAAAATAAGATTCTAAAAAATTATGCAAAAATTATTTGAAGGCTTCAACCACCACCTTGGAAAAGATGGTTGGGGCATTCTTCAGTCTGAATGGAATCACTGTGTATTGGTAGGATCCCCATTCTGTGGAAAACGTGGTCTTGTGGCGGTCCTCCTTGGAAATTTGGATCTGATGGTATCCTGAAAATCCATCTATAAAAGAATATACTTCTTGGCATCCCACGTTGTCTAATACTTCATCAGTGAATGGTGTAGGGAAAGGGTCATGCAAACATGCATCATTCAACTTCTTGAGGTCCACAGATATCTTGATTTCGCCTGTCTTCTTGTATTGTATGACCATAGGGCTGATCCACTCTGATTCTTCATCAGGTTCAATAATCCCTACTTCCAGCATTCTGTCGAGCTCAATATTCACTTTTTCCTTGTATTTCGGGTTCAATTTGTAGGGTCTTTTCTTGACTGGCTTCACACCTGGTTTCAAAGGGATACTCATTTCTCCCATAGGACCTTTGATACCCTTCATATCAGTGAACTTGGTCGGAAAAAAGTCATGATATTCATGCAATAACTCTGTAATCTTTTCAATGGTAGCAACATCCCAATAATCTCCGACATTGGCAAGCTTCGGTGTCTCCTCTGTCCCAATGTTGACTTTTTAAATCTTGATTGGCTGACCAATAAATGGTAGCTCAACTTCTGGTCCTTCCACATTTCTTTGGCCTTCTGTTTTAGTAATGTTTACCTTTCTGGGATCATCGTTGTCATCGGCATTGATGTTGTAGCAACTCTACAATTTCTGGAAAGGCGTAGCCCATTCGTCCTCTTCTTGTTCCATAGGGAGGCTAGATGATTCCTTGAATAACTTCTTTCTCACAATCTATAATGCTTGGTCTACTGAAGGATATTCACTTTCAAATAAAAAGGTGGTTACAAAGTTCTGAATCATACTTTCCCAATCTATAGCGATGAGGCGCAACTCTGCGTGAAGGTACCAATTGATAGGGGTCGTGTCCAGTGTGCTAATGAATCTTTGCACCCATTGTTCTCAAGGAATTTCACTACAGGCCTCTTCACAGCTTCGCACATGGTCCTTTGGGAAACTTCGACCAGTATATCTTACTTCACAACTTGCTTGTGGTACTGAGAACCGTGTTGTCATCAAGGTTCGACATTATGTCCAGTCTGTGATGTTGATTTTATCTGTCCCCCACCATCTTGTTCGCATGGATTCCAGGGCCTCATCCATTGCCAACAATCTCTGTTGTATTGGTACACTTGTTTCAAAATATGACAGGAAGGATTCTAAAGGGTTCAGACCATCAAATGTGGGTAAGTTACTCACTGTTGTGCCAATCCAATGAACTTATCTGGTTAATCTAGCACATCTTCTGGTAGATACTTCATACATCTGGTTCTGCCAGTTTTCCAGCGCTTCTTCTGAATCTAATGAACACGTGCTGTCACTTTGCCAACTCAGATTCCCATCGCCTGTAGGGTTGATTTAATATTGTTGTCTGGTTGTTAGTTTGTAGATGTTTTCCAATTCAGATGTGTGATCTTCTTCTCTGATGGGCTCTGTGTATCGTAGACCTTCATCTAGATCTAAGGGTGCAATGACCCTAAGGCCACCTCTTTCAAATGTCATACGTCTTTTCTTCAAATCAAAAATAGTGGAATTGTTGAAGGCCTAATCAATTCCTAGTAATGCAAGGTAAGGGCAGCTATCATGAATAGTTTTAATTACCTCAAAATCTGCAAAGGTTCTAACTCCATCGATGTCCACAGGGACATGCTCTGATCGTTCGAATGGGCTGACAGCTTGTTGATTAGGCATCCTAATTCTGATAGGGGAATAGATCAACCTCATTTTTCCCATTGGTGCCCAAGTTTGCTTCGTCATGATATTTACCTCTGACCCTAAGTCGAGGACCACATAGTCTATATCATACTCTCTTATTTGAGCATTCAAATGTAATTATTTATTTGTCCTTCTCTTCTTACCAATTTGGTGTACTTCCCTATTCAGTAAGGGGTCTATCTTCCCTATCTCATACTGCCTCATTAAGTTCTATAGTTCTTGCACATCATTCTCATCTTGAATTAACTTAAGACAGGTGTATAATAATTCAGTGATCTTACTTACCTCTTTTCCTTGCTTAGTAGAAACCGACTAATCAAATGCCTAAGGCATCCCATATTATCTTATTTCTAGTCATTTTTTTTATGAAGACCCTTGGTCTCTCTTGAACTCTTTCCTTGCTTCCTCGAATATTTGTCTTTCTTTATTTGCATAAAAATCCTGAGTCTTCTCTGCAGCTTTCCTGATACCTGAATCTTTTGTGTTCTTTCCTTGGATCATTCTATCCTCTCCTGTAGCAACACCTCCTATATTAATAACAACAACTCTAGGTTCTGCTCCATGAGGTTAAGCATAGATCAATTTCACTTGTGGGTTCTGTTGGGGTCCTCGTCTTTCCTTAAGCTTGGATAGCAACATAGGGCAGTCCTCGATGACGTGCTCGCAGGAGTTGCAATAACTGCAAGTGGTACAAGGGTTCTGATAGTCCCTTGCTAGATGTCTTGTCCATGCACAATTATAACGGATTATTTGTCCTTGGACTCGAACCATTCCTCCTCCTCATCCTCTTCCTCCGTATCCACCGTGAGGATTGAAGTTTCCTCTTCCTGGGGAGTTATACTGAGAATTGTTTCCTTCTTGATGTACTTCACCTTGGATCTTGTATATGTCTCTTGATCTTTCATGCATGAGATCATAAGCTTTGCAATCTCTATTATCATGCCCTACTGATTTACATAATGTGAAATATAAGTTTGTGGGTGTATGAATGTATTTCTGCATGTAATAGCACTCACCAGGGCAATGTTGATTTCTGTATACTTTGCACCAAGGCAGGTTAACTTGCTTCAAGGGGCTCGGGGATCCAGAAGCCAAGTATTCATTAAATAGAGGGTAGTGTTCCTTGTCATGTCCTTCTGATCTGCATCTTACACACCATATATCTTCTCTTTTTTCCTTTCCCTTGTCCTTCTTCATGTCTTCGACCTGTAGAGACAAACTAGTTAGCTGACTCAAGATCTGACTCATACATGAGTTGGATCCTCCTATAGGGGTTGATTCAAGCTTCACGGTGATCTCCAATGATTCGGACTATGAAGCAATCTTCTGTTGCATCAGGGGGACTCTGATATGTGGTAAGAGAGAAGTGATGAACCATTCTTTGTTCTGCTCATCTGAGATCTTAAAGGTCAATCTTCCTGTGAGGGTCTTGAATCTCTGATCGAACTCCCAAATAGGTTCGGCTACCTTTTGCTTGATCTCTTTCAGCTATGTAATACATTGGGACTCCAACTTAGGTTTATTAAACTTTGTAATTAGTGTGTTCTTGATCTCATTCAATGGATTAGGCTATGAAAGTATTTGGACAAGCTTCATTTACCAGCTCAATGCACAGTATCTCAGTTAGTGCTAAACTAGTTTCTTTTAACAGCTTCGTCAGTAATATTTTTAACGGTCCACACGGCCTCACATAGGAACCAGTGTTGATCAAGATCTTCAGATCCATCTCCTCTAAAGATAGGGAGCCTTATCTCATCTGCCATGGAGTTTCCTAGGTTTCATGTCTGAGTGGATGCTAAGCTTCTAGTAATAGTGCTATGTGGACTCTGGTGATGTGGAATGTTCTAATTACTTAGCGTTTCTCAAACAACAGGAGGATTGATATTACTTACTTCAATAGTGTACGCAGTTCCTGAGGTTTCTGGCACATCTCGACGAAGTTCTTCCACTGCTTCTTCCTCTGGCCCCATGGGTTCTGAATGTTCTTCATCTATCAGATCTACCTCTTCTCCACTGTAGAAACCCTCTTCTCTGTAGTTTTTCTTAAAGATGTTCTCAAGGTGAACCCCTTGAAATACTCTTCCACTACGCGTATGTCCCACTTATGTGTCGTTGTCACTGTCCAAATTTTTGAACATTAGCCTTTTCAAATATTCTTGATCTATTGTATCTTCAAGATGTTCCTCTCATGAAACAACATCTTGAGTCTCAACATCAGGACTTATAATAAAATTTCCTCTGGGTCCTTTAAAGAAATATCTTTCAGCTTGGCTATATGAATCTACTATGTCAACAACAAACTCAATGATATACCCTCCAATGGTACTATCAAACCAGTGATCTACTGCTCTGGATACATCGTTGTCAACTCTTTTAACCTTCTAGATCAGCGTCAATGTCCAAACTATAGAATATCTAGATCTTATCTCGAACTGGGTATCAGCTAACCTAGCCAACCACTCAAACAACTCTTGATGGATTCCTCTAAAGAAGATCTTGTGAATGTTGGTGAAAATGTATCTTTGTAGCCAATCCTCAATACTCAGCTTAGGGTTCTTGTTTTGGGCTTCAGCGAAGTCCCTCTCTTGATCTTCTATCCACTTTTGAATCTCTATCTTTGATGGGAACCACCTTGACATTCCCTCAAGAAGATTCTAGTCCCGACAATGGAACCATTTGTTGGCACAGGGGCAGACACAAGGTTTAGCTCCAAGATCCCACCAACAAGCCCTAGCTACTGGCCCTTTCAACAACACCTATGAAGTAGATGCAGTCTCACCTAAAGAAGCTATGAGGGGTTGCAGGACATAGATGTCTACAACTAGGGGAATATCAAGTGGATCTATTACAATAGTAATATATCATGCATCTATCATTCAACAAGCTAGATCTATCCTTCACAACTATAAGTTTGATCCAATACTATAAGGGAGGTAAAAATATAACAACGACAGAGATCAAAGCATCAATCACACACACAACAACAGATGTACGTGGTTCACCCTCTCTGTAGGGCTATGACCACAGAATTGTGCTATATTATATTAAGGAAATCATACAGTTCTTGTCTGCACTATTAGCTAGCAGATCTTCTTTCTCTTCTCTCTTTCTCTCCCTTGCTGCGCACCCAACTGCAGGACTTGAACTTCACACACAATAGAAGATCTTACAATACCAGAAGGCTTCCTCTCTCTCAAAACTTCTCTCTCTCAATAGAATGATCCCTCTCTCAAGACTATAGCTAGATCAACAACAATATTGTACTGCAGAATTGCCAAACAAACCTAGGCCCTTTAGACCTCTATTTATACATTACAACACCTCACCGATAGCCCTAGGCCGAAACCTAGGTGCCAAAACCCTAAAATACCAAAACCGTAGGTGTCTAAAATCCTAGGTCAACTTGACCCACTTTTTTCAAGCTTCACCAACCTGTCTTTCCTTCCTTCTCACACGGTGCTCCAAAGAATCCAACGGTGGATTTTTATGCTTGCTAAGTTGTCCACGATCCATATTCCTTGTTGATATGTCATCCTTGATCTCCTCATCCAACGGCTTGCATTCCTTGCTTCGCTCCATCATTTCTTCTCTTTTTCTTACTTCGACCCAGTGACAGTCACTGTGTCTCCTGCAAAGTTCATTTTTCACCTTTTCTTCCTTGTTCTTTGCTTCCTTCCATAACCAAGGGCCAACAATTACTAAATTGTGATGAGGTTTTCATATTGAAAATGCACTTTTGATCATTTTTTCTTATATCTCCTCCTAAGGTTTTTACTTTACTTCATTATTGAGGGTTTACCCATTCTCGATCTAATCCCACTTCCAAGTTCCATTAGTTACTATGTTGTCTTTTATTTTAGTAAGATATGCCCTAGGCCATTCTAGTTTTCTATTATTACTTTTCATGCTTCAGTTCCATGCAAGGCCAAGATTTCATTAGAAGGCCCAAGAATTAGACCTGGATGGGACAATGGACACCTTCTCTATTTTCAGCAAAGAAAATATTGTATGACTGGAAAAACGCAAATTTATTATTTTTGCAGGCCCATTATCTATCTACATTATGTTATCACCTGCTAATTTGCATTAATTTTTCCAAAAGAATCTTGTCCTTGTGATATATTTCCACTTAGATTTTAAAACTTTTTCACCATCTTCGTTAAGCTCCCATAACTTAAATCCTTCACTCGAATGATCATCCAAAATAGTCATGTCCTCCATGAGTAAAAAATTTGGCAAATATCTCAAACCTATACCTAGCCTTAATGCTTATCTAAATCCCTTAGTTCCATCACTTCATTCATTTTTACCCTCATTATCATTTTCTCGTTGAAAATTGAAAATATTCCTTTTATTAAGCACCCTTATCCTATACACAAAGTCATGTGATAAGCCTCATATGCCCAAAGTCCTTAGAAAATAAAAAAAAGGGTTTATTATTATTAATATAAATATTTTTATATTAAAATATTTATATTAATATTTGATCCAATATTTAATTTTTGGCATCACGTCAAATCATGGGCACAAATCTCAATTTATAATGTGGAAAAGTCAAAGGTTAGATGGAGGGTGCACATACATATCAGGCATAGAATTAACGCACAGGTTAATTATGTGAAGGCGGGCCGGTTTGGTGATTGGACACGTGTTTTTACGTGGTCGGGGATAAAAGTATTGTGGAGTAAACCACTCTAGCCCAAGCTTGATACAATAAATGCAACCATTTATCATATGGTTTAAGTGCGACATTTTTCCAAGAGTGCGGTTCAAAAATGATTATGGAATTTCCAATAAAAGAAATTCTTCCTCACGGTGAAATTGTTTTACAAAGGTAAAATTTAAATTTTACAAATCAAAGAGATTAATGTTTCCATGGAAAATAATTAAATGGGAAGATGCACATGAAAGCAAGACTTGGATAATTGTTTATCCAAATGTTTTACAGAAGTAAAAGAAGAAGATTAAATATGGTAAACAACACATGGTTTTCAAAACCATGGGAAACAAACAAGTCAATGGTTTTCACAGTGAAATTGTAAATTGGAAAAAACAAGACACGAAATGTTTTTTACAGTGAAATGGTAAATTGGGCAAAACAAGACATGGTTTTCAAAACCATGGGAAGCAAGCAATAAATGGTTTTTCAAAACCATGGGCATGAATTAAATTATGGAAATTTAATTTTAAAGGATAAAAAATATTTGGGAATTATTTTTATTCAAATATATTATTCCAAAATATTTAAGGAAAATATAGATAAATAAAATTAGATTTGGAAAAAGCACTAGTGACATTTCAAAGAGGATGTGGTAGTGAGTTTCCGCAGCAGTTGAGACTTACAGGATGTTTTTTGGATGAACCAGAATGAGTTTTCAAAATTCAAAGGAGGTTATTGTCAAGCACGTGCCCTAGAAAATTAACCTTGTTCATTTTTCACACCGGTGTCATGGATTGGGAGATTCGAGGGAATCATGCAGCCATATTTTTCTGTTACGATTTCCTGTTAGAGACATCTTTTTGTGACACATATTTCGGCTAGCTAAAGATGAATTGCAAGAAACTGAGAGAGGTTTTTCTTCAAAAAGAGCTTATATACAAAAACCTTTCTCATATTTTACACAGTTGTTACGGTTTTCTAGTTACAGGTAGATTTTTTAATCCTATTTTTTTCTCCTGAAAAACAGGAGATCAATTAAAATGTGTCATGTTCTATTTGTAATTGTTCCTATTTTGGGGAAGAAGCTGAAAAGTTTCATTTCAGTTATTGTAATCGGTTTCACACTGAAGAAATCAAAATTTTATAAGTATTGTAGGTTCCAAATGTATTAGAGGTGGGAGGAAGTGCAAGGGCACCCTTTTGTATCTGAACTCAATTGTAATTTTCTGAAGTTGAATTAAAACATATGCAGAAGTTTTTGAAGTCTTTATGAAAAGATTCTAATGGTGGTGATATGAGTTTTGTCTCCTTTCATTGTATGTATTTCCCATGTTATTTAATTCCATTTACATTTTCTTATGTTTAAATTGGAGAGTTAAAAGCCCAGAATTCATCTTGTGATGCTCTCGGCTTAAACTATTTAAACTGTGTAATTTTCTTCCTAGCTAATTTATAATTCATTTTAGTAATGATCTTATGCATTTATTTGTTTTCTCATTCTTCTTACACTTTGCTTAAATACAATTTATAACTCAGATTCAATACCTCATTTAGCCTTTATCCTCTAGAGAGTTATATCGTCCCGTCATTGTTTTTTTTTATTTTCAAAATTTTGACTCCATATCCCGAAGTGTCCCTCCCCTTTCTTTCCAACTACTTTATAAAAAACCCCAAAACAAACCAAATCTAGCCACTGATTACCAAAGAAATATAAAGTGACACGAGAGAGCCCTCTCTGAGTTGAGAAAGCTAGTGCCCAACTCTAAAGTAGGTTGAAACAGTTACCTCTGTCATTTGTCTATCAGCCGAATGAAATTTATAGAGTGCTAACACATTAGACAATTGCTTCACATGAACCTTGGTAACTGAATAAAATCAGAAAAGGGCCTTTACTTATGATGGAGGAATGTGACTACCAAGATACCCAAACAATATTCAGTGTGTATATTGCTAACATACATCCTTATATTTAGAAATAGAAATATAAATCACAAAATATTCATATTTAGAAGAGATATTACCTTGTGAAACACTTTTGAAATTATTTTCTAGGGATGTGTTGGAAGTACCATCCTAGGAATCACCAACAGTAACAACAACATAAGTAGTAGATGGATTTCGTTTTGTTTGATCCGTGATGGGATTCAAAGAATCGAAGGGTGTGAAGGTATGGCCACGCAGGGCTTGCACAAGCTAGTGAGGTGAAAGGGAAGACAATAAACATGAACATGGGACTAAGTCTCCTAGGGTGCATGCAACAACAATTTCCTCCTCTTAGGTCAATATCAAATAGCTACGTAATTTTATTGAATCACATATGTCCATTTAACACTTATGGGAAAACATGGGGCTCCCTTAGTTTAGTATTTATGCTTCTTCATTTATTTAAGATTCTGCTACTCCAACTAATGGTTTGAAATATTCTTATGTTCCCTCGTTTTTAACATTGATCTACATTGAGACGAGTGTACTACTAGTGACCTTTTGCACATCCATGTAAGCATCAATATGCACGTCTTAAGTATATTGGAAATAAAGGTCAAGTTACCTATAATTTGATGATGCTTGTCTTATAACTAAATATTTTGTTGATTCTCTCATTGAATGCATTTGATGGACAATTGAAGGCTTGAATTCTTGAAATTCACTCATGAGAGTTGCTTATTTTCTCAGATGCCAAACATGATTGGATTGATATCACAGGGATTTGTATTTTTGGAAGAGCTCTTTGAATTTGTCAGGGTCTGTTTGGATGGTATACTCTGTGAAGTAAATTACAAAGTTTAGACTTTGATTATAGAGGTTCATGTTTTCTTTCGAATTGCCAATGGTGAAAAACCTTCTATTGTAATCTATACCATACCTTCAATGCTCTAAAGTTTCCTCTGTTGTTTTGTTTTCAACAGTCATTAAATCTAGAAACAGAAATTTTATTTCTAGTAATTATTAGTGATTGTATATGGGTTTGATATTTCTATTTTTGATATTGCTTCTTGCTTTTAATGCATCAAGGATCCTCATATTTTTAGTTTTCTTGTGAAAGTGTCTGATAAAGAGTAGTATAAAGGTTTATAAAAAATGGAAATAAAAATTTGATGTTGTGTCTCTTCATCTTGAGCTACAAGCTATAACTTCTTTGAATAGTTTTCAACATAAAACATCTTGATGTGCTTTGTTCCTTTTGACTGAAGAAAAATTCAAAATCTTGTCATCTTTACATATCTTTCAAGAAACACTACTTGGCACATTATGTTTCTTGAAATTGAGATTCAACACTTGTCCATGCCTTTTATCCTTATTTCCAAGATATTGCAATGCCCCTATATGATTTCTAAGTTAAATGTTGTCAAATCATTTGTGTTCATTCTAGAAATGACATTTTACTTTGGTTTTATGATACTGGAAAATCGAGTTTTTCATTGGGAGTTGCTTTATACATCTATTGGGAACAATCTTGACATTTTTTTACTCATCCTATTTTGGAGGGCACAAGCATTGTTTTATGTTTGGGAAATTAATTGCTTGAGGTGTATCAACTCATGCTAAGGGTGTCACATCCTGAAGTCTAATTTTTTTCAAATCCTTTTGTATTTATTTCCAGGGTCAATAAATTCCTATAGTTCATCATGTTATAAAGGTAGTGTTCTTTGAATTCTTGTGCTCTTTTTACCAAATGAAGATATAAATAACTTCAGAAGATGCAAACTTGTCCTGTGTGTAGAAATTTAATGACAAAATCAACATGCACTAAATTTTGTCATACACTTAGAAACCTAGAGATAATTGTCATCTATGAACTCTAAAATGTATAAACACATATTTAGAGCTCTTTTGTATTTTGGAATCTTTGGACGAAAACCATAGGAGAAATTTTTTAGATTGGTCTTGGTGATGAGACTATACACCCTAGCTAGTCATTTTGGGGAAGAGATCATCCAAATTTCTTCATTGTGCTTCATTGTTCGCAGATTTATCTTAAGTGTATGAATCTATCTTCATATAAGACTGGGTTTTATGAAGTGGAGGTTGAGTATGGGTTTTATAGGGAATGATTTTCTTAAAGAAGGTTGAGATCTCTATATGAGGGTTGAATATCCTCATCTCGGTTTCATTTCTATGACTGTTGGGCACATATCTCTTTGGGAGGCATCATTATCTTACTGTAGTCTGAGTTATTGTTATGTGGGGACAAGTCCTTGCTAGGGGATTGATATTTCTTCACTAAGTTCCTTTTAGAAATTCGTGAGAGTATTGAAGGAGGTTGTATTACATCTAGATCTGCACTTTCTAATAAAGAGAGGGTTGTGTTATCTCTCATTCTAGTTTATTTTCACTATTGAACACTTGATGGTTGAGTGTATCATTATTTGGGGATGAGTTGGTTGTCATAGAGGTCAATTTATTCAGGTTGGGGATGATTTTGGAAGAGGGAAGATACTATATCTCTTGTTGGGTGAGTTGCTTCATCATTTGGATGGATTATACCTCATTATAGCTGAGTTTGATCCATAGAGACTTGTTATGAATTATCTTATATATTGGTTGCATACAAACTTCGCTCTACATTCTTGTTATATCCCATTTTATCTACTGTATATGGTATTTCTTATAGACAGTTCAATGTTAACACAGGTCAGGCCTATGTTCATTATCTTGGTGTTATAGCATGTGTATTGACTGATGTATATTGTTGTCACTCAAATTTATGCAATAAAATTGTGATATATGTCTGGGTACTTTATTTTCTTTGTGCCATATTTGGGTGTGATTAAATATATTTAAAGGGACTGCTCATTGTGCACAACTAGATCCATATCAAAAACATATATTATATACCAAAACAACATATTATGTGATGAAATACTACACTGCAAACTAAACTAAAGTCCAAAAAACATTAAGTAGTACAGATAGATATGATTGGTATTTGATGATGAAGTACGACTATCGAGATATGAAATTTTTGGATTGGGAGTGTAGAAGACAGATTGAGAACCTGGGGTGATACTTCATCTTGGGATCGAACAGGATTTCCAAACAATTAGTGAAGCAGATATATGTAGCACTCAATTTTATATCACAACCAGTGACACAAGTTATGAAGAAGGGTGGCTTTCGAAGGATCTTGCAGGAATTCATCAGAGACATGGTGCAGGAAGGAGTAGTGAAGCTCCATCACATATCCACACATGAGTAGGTAGCTGGCATTTTCACTAAGCCTCTGTCTAGGACAAGCTTGGTAAGAATGCAATTATTTCACTAGGGGAGTGTTGATGATTACAACATCGTGTTGATATTCCAATATTGATCATACAGACTTGATCATGTGGGAATAGGCCCAGATGTAATCTTCAATGGACTGAATATTTGAGTTATTTCTAGATCTCAAGGAGGATATCGGGTAGAAATTCCAAGATTGGTCATATAGACTTGACCACGTGGGAATGAAGGCTTGGGACCATGGTATAGTCTTTGATGGAAGGAAGACTCAAATCACAACATAGACTTTGATGGAATGAAGCTACATATTTCTCTATTTACTGAGGACTCCTCCAATTTGTGTGAATTTCATCGGGCATAACACTCATGGTGAGGTGAGTGGCCCCGATAAGCATCGAGCCTACCCTTCCCCCAGTATTGGGTTACAAACCAGGGGATATAGGGAACATCTACATATGAAGTAGATGTTCACTGACGTAGTCTTCGACGGATTGAAGACTTGAGGTGCTTGAGGTGCAATTCCACGTGTCTAATAGCATCGAGCTAAATGCAGTCGCAAAGTGATCCTATGTGAATACGTATACTCCAGGACTAATCTTGATTATTCTAAAGATGCTCATGATCATGTGGGAATGTGGACATTCTAGGATCAAATATGAGGTGAATGTGACTCTGATGTGGTCATAATACTTGTCGTGGGACAATAATGTCTTGAGGTGCTAAACACATGGTTGTGGAGATGGATCATCAATACAGCTAATGAGGCTCATGGATAAAAATTTCTATGACAGAAGAATACAAAGAACAATTACAAGATATGTTTGATGAATGTATTCCTCATTCAGAGGGAGTGTTGGTTTTTTGGAACTTCGAGAAGCCATTCATTAAAAAGAAACATTGAAGAAACACCTAGAAGAAGTTCAGAATGAGAAGTCATCTCCAGGATTAAAAAACAAGATTAATTTAATGAAAAATAACAATGTTTTGATGTAAATTCATCCCCAATGAATGCTCTGGTTGTCCCAGGAAGAAATCAACAGTCTAATATAAATAGGAGGTGCCTAGGCCTCATTTGCAACCACCAGAACTCGTCCTCTTCTCAACAAGATTCACTATTGCATCTAGGAAGCCGAAATTGCAGCAATGAGACATTATTTTCTTGGTTTTGAGACTTTGGGATAGGTTTTATCTCTCTCCTATTGATGTGATATATTTCCTATGTGTTTTTGATGCAGCCCTGCATCCCCCCTTCCCTCCTGATCAAGGATCTTCAAAACACTCAAGCTGAATCAACTTCTCAGGACTTCAATATACCCTCGAAAAAAACACACAGGTCGCTTTGATGTCACCTGTAGGTTTGAATTACCCACACCCCTACTCTTTGGCACTTTTGGAAAAACCAATTTGCGAGTGCTAGCTATCATGCTAGACTTCTTCTCCAATGTGGCCATGGCTATGACCGTGGGCTAGCTCCTTTCGTAACTTTGGGCTTCAGTGATTTTACAACCTTCGTCCTTGTCTCCTTCTGAAACACTTTCTTCCACAATACGTGGATCTTTGTTGTGTTTCCTCCTGGATTTGACAGTCCAGCTATAATTTGACCTTCATGACTTCATGATGTATGCGCTTGCTCAATGCAATCCTCTGAACTCTATCTCCTGAACACCATAAATCGTGGCCACATATCTCCTCATAGCCAACGATCAGGATCACTTCCGTGACTTTGTGGACTTCGAAGACCCCGCTCTTACAACACTTCTACACTTCTGAACCTCGAAGTGATGACAAGATTCATTATTAACCTCCGTGGATCTCTCCTAGATCTAACATTCTGGGGTGATTATGCTCCCTCCTGTATGGATATTGCTCATTGATTTGGAGAATCTCCCTCCTGATATTTCTCCTTATATTTCTCTTCCTTCGAACATTTTACTCATACAATATTCCAATATTGATCATACTGACTTGATCATGTGGGAATAGGCCCAGATGTAATCTTCAACGGACTAAATATTTGATTTTCTGCTAGATCTCCAGGAGGATATCGGCTAGAAATTCCAAGATTCGTCATATAGACTTGACCATGTGGGAATGATCCCAGGGTAGTCTTCGATGGAATGAAGGCTTGACACCTTGGTATAGTATTTGATGGAATGAAGACTCAAATCCCAATGTAGTATTTGATGGAATGAAGCTACATATTTCTCTATGTACTGAGGACTCCTCCAATTTGTGTGAATTTCATCAGGCGTAACACTCATGGTGAGGTGAGTGGCCCCGATAAGCATCGAGTCTACCCTTCTCCCAGTATTGGGTTGCAAACCAGGGGATATTGGGAACATCTACATCTGAAGTAGATGTTCAATGACGTATTCTTCGATGGATTGAAGACCTGAGGTGCTTGAGGTGCAATTCCACGTGTCTGATAGCATCAAGCTAAGTGCAGTCACAAAGTGATCCTATGTGAATACGTATATTCTAGGACTAATCTTGATTATTCTAAAGATGCTCATGATCATGTGGGAATGTGGACATTCCAGGATCAAATATGAGGTGAATGTGACTCTTATGTGGTCATAATACTTTTCGTGGGACAAGAATGACTTGAGGTGCTAAACACATGGTTGTGGAGATGGATCATCAATACAGCTAATGAGGCTCATGGATAAAATTTTCTATGACAGAAGAATACAAAGAACAATTACAAGATATGTTTGATGAATGTATTCCTCATTCAGAGGGAGTGTTATTTTTTTTAAACTTCGAGAAGCCATTCATTAAAAAGAAACATTGAAGAAACACCTAGAAGAAGTTCAGAATGAGAAGTCGACTCTAGGATTAAAAAACTAGATTAATTTAATGAGAAATAACAATTTTTTGATGTAAATTCAGCCCCAATGAATGCTCTGGTTGTCCGAGGAAGAAGTCAACAATCTAATATAAATAGGAGGTTCCTAGGCCTCATTTGCAACCACCAGAACTCGTCCTCTTCTCAACAAGATTCACTATTGCATCTAGGGAGCTGAAATTGCAGCAATGAGACATTATTTTCTTAGTTTTGAGACTTTGGGATAGGTTTTCTGTCTCTCCTATTGATGTGATATCTTGCCTATGTGTTTTTGATGCAGCCCTGCATCCCCCCTTCCCTCCTGTGGATTTTGTAACCTCCCGATATAGGATCTTCAAAACACTCAAGCTGAATCAGCTTCTCAGGCCTTCAATAGACCCTGGAAAACAACACCCAGGTCCCTTTGATGTCACTTGTAGGATTGAATTACCAACACGCCTACTCTTTGGCACTTTTGGTAAAACCAATTTGCGAGTGCTAGCTCTCATGCTAGACTCCTTCTCCTATGTGGCCATGGTTATGATCGTGGGCTGGCTCCTTTCGTAACTTTGGGCTTCAGTGATTTTACAACCTTCATCCTTGTCTCCTTCAAATACACTTTCTTCCACAATACATGGATATTTGTTGTGTTTCCTTCTGGATCTGACGGTCCAGCTATAATTTGACTTTCATGACTTCATGATGGTTGCGCTTTCTCAATGCAATCCTCTGAACTCTATCTCCCGAACACCCTAAATCGTGGCCACATATATCCTCATAGCCAACGATCAAGATCACTTCCGTGACTTTGTGGACTTCGAAGATGTCGCTCTTACAACACTTCTACACTTCTGAACCCCGAAGTGCTGACAAGATTCATGATTAACCTCCTTGGATCTCTCCCAGATCTAACATTCTGGGGTGATTATGCTCCCTCCTGTATGGATATTTCTCATTGATTTGGAGAATCTCCCTCCTGATATTGTACTTCCTTCGAACGTTTTACTCCTTAGATAATTTCTCTTCGACACTTAGTCGAAATTTACCCTGTGCACACCTTGCAACAGGGTTTTTTCCATAGCTTGGCTTCTTGTGGATGACTAGACACACCTTGCAACATTTCTTCACACTCTCCTACAAACACACTTGATCTACTTCTCTTGAGCTCATGAGTCAAAAGATTCTGTCACGCACTCCTTACGGATAATATGCAGGGCGACTATGCACTCCTTGCAACAGTTCTCTGAGGCTCAATCATCCATCCTGAACAATATGGCTCTGAGTATGTTTCTTCCTATGCACACTTTCAACTATCTATGTTGAACTTCTGAGTCAAACAGACTTTGTCGATGCACACCTTGCAGACTCTTATGCACTTCTTGCATACAACAGTTTCACATTATCTCTTCTGAGCTTTTGAGTCGAAACAGACTCTGTCAACACACACCTTGCAGACACTATACACTCCTTGCACTCGCTCGTAGAAGAGAAAAAATTGAATCTTATCTAAATCCTCACAGTTTCATACATTCAATCATGTAAATGCATTCATAACATAAAACATGAAATAACAAAGAATTGAAATTAATAGAAATCATACCATTCATTCATTCAGATAGACACAACAACACCAACATTTGGAATAATTATCCTATGTTATATTCATTCAATTGATATGTACATGGATACATAACATTTTCTTTAGCAACAATATCTATTTTCACAACAACCTCATTTGGGTAACAAGACATTTATTTATACAACACAAGCTTGTTCAACTTTCCTCCAAGCTACCTTAGTGCTATCCTATCGAAATAAAAGTATTCAACTACTAAGGATTTATAAAAATAAATGTTTGTGACAGACAGATAATATCAAACACATCGAATTTGTATTGCACACAGCTTCATTAAAATAAATACATTCATCGACGATCTCACAGGATCGTCTAGCTCTAAAACATTAAAGATGTTCATAAATTACAATCCTTTCAAATGTTTGTGTGATATGCTTCCTTAAATTCAAAATTATTAATTCAAAATGCGTGCTAGTGCGTTGATTTATCTTCCACTCGTGCTTTGCTGGCGATGCTTCTGCATCATACTCCTCTGGTTGAAAATTCATGGACTCAAGTCCATGAGCTCCTGCACTAAATTTACATGCTTCTCGATATCCTCTTTATTTAACCAACTGGCATCCTCTATCGAGTGTCCTTTCCACTTTACCAAATATTCAAAATAGGTTTTTCTCCTGGTCTTCTTATCAATTCATTGATCTATGATCTTCTCCATCTACAACGTTTTTTCTACAAGCATCTTCTTTTCCCACTAGATCTCCTTCTTATCTTCTGATCCTTTTTCATATTCCCTCTAAGGATACATGTCTGAAATGTTGAATATGGGCGATATACCCACATCTTCTAGCAACGCTATCTCATAATCATTTTCACCGAATTTCCTTAGGATCTTGCATGGTCCTATTTTCTTCAGCTTCAATTTGTTGTTTGTTCCCCTTGGGAACCTTTCATTCTTGAGACGTACTAGAAATTGATCTTCCACTTCAAATTGAAGTTTTCTCCTATGTTGATCAGCTCTGTCTTTATACTCTCTGTTGATGTTCTGCAATTGCTCATTGATCTGATTATGAAGCTTCTTCATTTCTACAGTGAAGTCTTATGCTTCAATGCTTCTAAATTCATTCTACTCTATATCTCTCAATTATGATACTCCTCTTGGATTCATCCCATACACTATTTGGAATGGGCTCTTTTTGGTACTTTTTTTTACTGAATCATTATATGCAAAATCTACTTGTGACATAATTTGATCCCACTATCTATGGCGTTCAGTGACCAAACTCCTCAACAAATTCCCTAAAATTTGATTCACCAACTCAGTTTGTCCATCCGTTTAAGGGTGATATGTTGAACTAAAAGACAATTTTGTCCCCAGTTTCTTCCACAATGTTCTCCAGAAATGACCAACAAATTTAGTTTCTCTGTTTGAGACAATACTCTTGGGTAACCCATGAAGTCTCACAACTTCCTTGAAAAACAAATTTGCAATGTGTGTTGCATCATTAGTCTTATGGAATGGGATAAAGTGTTCCATATTTGAAAATCTATCAACTACCACAAATATGGAATCACTTCCTCTTTGTGTCCTTGGAATTCCCAACACAAAATCCATGCTTATTGCATCCAAAGGCCTCTCTGGAATAGGAAATGGTTGATACAATCCAATATTTTTTCTCTTTCCTTTTGCATACTGGAAAATCTTACATTTGTTCAAGAATTTCATAACATCGAATTTCATACCTGGCCAATAGTATGAATTGTTCAACTATGCAAACGTCTTGTCATGGAAAAAATTTCCTTCTAGACCTCCACTATCTTTTTCCTTCAAAAAATTTTCTCTCATTGAGCACTTTGGTATGCACAACTAGAAACCTTTAAACAACAATCCATCTTGAATCATATATTCTTCCCACTGATTTTGTCTCTGAGTACATGATTTTCACATGCTTCATATGCCTCTTTGAAATCTGGGTCATCACAATACATCTCCTTGAAGTGTTCAAACCCTAAGGTTTTCACTTGAAATTCCTGCAGAATTAGACATCTCCTGCTCAATGCATCAACAAATTTGTTAGCATTACTAGAAATATGTTTAATGACAAAAGTGAAATTTTGCATAAACTCTATCCACTTAGCATGTCTCTAGTTTAACTTCTCATGTCTGGTTATGAATTGTAAATCTTGATTGTCGCTATACAAAGCAAACTCTTTTGGAACAAAGTAGTGCCTCCACTTCTTCAAGGCTTGAATTATTGCATAAAACTCTTTATCATATGTGGAGTAATTTATGTTGGTGTCATTCATATTCTCACTGAAATATGAAATAGGCCTATTATCTTGTCTCAACACCACTCCAATCGCAACTCCACTCGCATCACATATTACTTGAAATGTCTTCCTGAAATTTGGAAAGACCTAAATCGACTGTTATTTTATCTTCTCCTTCAATATATTGAAGCTTTTCTCGTCTTATTCTGTCCACTTAAAATACTTGTGTCTCTTCTTCACCGTATCCATCATTGGTGTACAAATTCCACTGAAATTTATGATGAACTTCCTATAGAAACTTGGTAATTCATGGAAGCTTCTCACCTCAAATATGCTCCTTGGGGACGACCATTCTTTGATTTATTTCACCTTCTCTTGATCCATCTTCAACACAATTGAAGAGATTACAAAACCCAAATAAATGAGTTCCGTCCTCATAAAAGAGGATTTCTTTAAATTTATTAGCAGCTTCTCCCGCTGCAATCTCCTCACCACTAATGTGTGATGCCTCAAATTCTCTTCTTCAGTTTTCCTGAAGATTGGTATATAATCCAGATATACAACCACAAACTTACCAATGAAATCTTTTAATACCTCATTCATCAACCTCATAAAAGTACTTGGTGCATTTCTTAAGACAAACGACATAACAAGCCATTCATACAATCCTTCATTTGTCTTGAACATTGTTTTCTACTCATCACCTTCTCTCATTCTTATTTGGTGATATCCACTTTTCAAATATATATTTGAAAAATATTTTTCTCCACTCAAAAAATCCATTAAGTCATCCATCCTTGGTAAAGGAAATATGTACCTGATGGTGATCTTGTTTATGGCTCTTGAGTCTGTACACATTCTCCATCCTCCATCCTTCTTTGGACTCAACAAAGTTGGTACGGCGCATGGACTCAAGATTTCTATGACTAACCCTTTGTCCATCAAATCTTGGACTTGTCTCTTTACTTCCTCATTATCTTGAGGTTTCAATATTTACGTTGCTTTGTTCGGAAAACTTGCTCCTAGTATTAGATCAATGTGATGGTTAATACTCCTAATGGGTGGAAATGAGCTTGGCAATGCATCCACTACTATGTCAAATAAATTCTCTAGCAGCTCCGAAATTTCCTCAGGCAGATCCTCCATAGAAGTACTTGTAAGGATAACTTTGGATTTCTTTACAACAACAAACTACATCTCTTGTTCCTTCTTAACTTCACTCAGTAGTTCCTTCCCACTCATGAGAAGTATACTTGTGCTGGATTCTTCCTTTACTTTATTTTCTTCAATTGGAAGTAACATGTGTGTCCTACCATTATTTTCCAAAGTATAAGTATTTTTACTCCCATCATAAATGAAATTCATGTCATACTGCCATGGTCTCCCCAAAAAAACATGACATACATCCATGGGAATCACATCACACAAAATCTCATCTCTATATCCTCCTATTTTAAATTCAACAAGCTATTGTTCAGTTACCGTTACCTGATGTCCTCTCTACAGCCATGAGACTTTATACGGCGTTGGATGTGTAGTTGTCTCTAGCTCCAATTTGTCCACCATCTCTGTGGATACTAATTTATCAGTTCTCCCACTATCAATTATCACCTTGCAAGCTCTATCCTAATTCTTGCAAGAAGTTATGAACAAACTGTTTCTTTGCAATGGTTTTTCAACCTCTGGCTCTTTCTTCAAAAGAACCTTCTTCATCACCAAATATCTTCCATCTTATGCACCTTCTACTTCAACATTACTCTTCTGCATTTTCAAAATGTGAGCTTCACCTCCTCCTTCTTTCTTTCTCTCGAGACATTCCCAAGACATGTGCCCTGTCTTTCCATAGGCATAATACTTCACTTCTCCTCCTTTGCCTCTTCCTCTTCCTTGAGGAAAAGAGTTTCTTCCACCATAATGTATCCCTTGGAAATTTCCTTCTCTTTCCGAGTGACTATGGGATTTTTCATTCTCAACCTTGGGATTTTGCGCCTTATCATGGGAAATTCCCTTGCCTCTGTTTGGACTTATTCTTCTTCTTCCCTAGCTCTACCTTCTGGCCAAATTATCCTCTTCTTTCAATGCAATATGATAAGCATCCTCCACGGTTCATATTGTCATCATGGTGATTTCGTCCTGGATTTCATATCTCAGGCCGTTTATATATATAACAAATTTTTCATGATCTTTTTCTCTCTGTACAACCCTGATGTTCAGTTTGTACAACTCCTCTGTTTATTCCTTCATAGTCATTCCCTTCTATCTCAGGTTATCCAACATCCTAAACATATTTATCTAGTAATCCCTAGGTATGAATTTAGCCTTTATCTTGGCTAACATTATATCCCAAATCCTAATCATTTTCTTACCTTTGCATCTTTTGTCAGCCTGCAGTTCATCCCACCACAACGTTGCATGCCCTTTTAACCTGGTGACAACATGTTTCACATTTTTCTCCTCATCAACATCTTCATAGTCAAAATACTTGTCCATTGACCTTATCCAATCCAACAATTCCTCTGTATCTGAATTTCCTTCGTACATTGGGATTTCTATCTTTTGTCTAGCTCCCAATTTGACAACTTCTTTTAGCAAGCATTCCTCTGCAACATACTCTACTACATCTTCTTCAACTTCTATTTCTTCATTTTCTGCATCATTGACTGCTCCAACATCATATGCTCTCCTTTTTGTTTTCTCCATAGCATCTAACCTTTCTCAAAGTTCTTGCATCTCCCTTTCCATAGCTTGATTTTCTACAGGTATCTCTGCATGTCTCCTAGGTGGAATTGTGTTGAAATTCTCTTTACACAACTATTACTTGATGTATCTGATACAACTTGATGTTATCAGACTACCTCCTTCTTTCCTGCCTACAAAAATCAATTTTTTGGCTCTGGTTTCCTCTTGACGCTATCAGAAAGAACAATTTTCTCAGCTCTAATACCACTTGATGGTATATGACTATTTTCTTTGTCTAATCTCTGCTACGTAGAAATAAAATTAGGCTCTGATACCACTTGATGGTATATGACTATTTTCTTTGTCTAATCTATGCTACCTGGAAATAAAATTAGGCTCTGATACCACTTGATGGTATACAACTATTTTCTTTGTCTAATCTCTGCTACCTGGAAATAAAATTAGGCTCTGATACCACTTGATGTAGCCCCCCTTCCCTCCTGGGGATTCTACAACCTCCCAGTCAAGGATCTTCAAAACAATCAAGCCAAATTGGCTTCTCAAACCTTCAATAGACCCTGGAAAATGACACACAGGTCCCTTTGATGTTACCTAGAGGTTTGAATTACCTGTACCCCTTCTCGCTGGCACTTTTTACAACACCAATTTGAGAGTGATATCTCTCATGCTAGAATCCTTCTCCATTGTGACCATGGCTATGACCATGGTCCAACTCCTTTTGTAACTTCGGGCTTCGACAATTTTACAACCTCCGTCCTTGTCTCCTTCCAAAGCACTTTTTGTCGCAATTCACAGATCTATGTCGTGTGTCCTCCTGGATCTGATGATCCATCTATAATTCGACCTTTGTGACTTTGCGAAGGTTGCACTTGATCCATGCAATCCTCCAAACTCTATCTCTCAAACACCCTAATCCGCGACCATGTATCTCCTCATAGCCAACTGTCAGGATCACTTATGCGACTTCATGGACTTAGGTGAACCCTCTCTTACAACACTTCTACACTTCCTAAACCTAAAGTGTCGATAGGATTCACGACTAACCTTCATGGAGATATCCTAGATCTGATAGTCTAGAGTGATTCCAGTCCTTCATGGACGAATCTTGCTCATTGATTTGGAGAATATTCAACATGCTCCACTCTATTGAAGGATTCTCTCTACTCTCCCTTCTGATCTTGTTCTTCCTTTGAATGTTTTACTCCTTAGAGCATTTATCTTCGATACTTAGTCATAATTTACCATGTGCATGCCTTGCAACAAGTTTTCTTCTACATCTTGGCTTCTTGTGCATGATTGCACACACCTTGCAACAGTTCTTCACACTCTCCTACAAACACGCTTGAGCTACTTCTCCTGATCTCCTGAGTCACAAGACTCTGTCACGCACTCCTTGCGGACAATATGCACACTTTTATACAAAACTCCAATTTATCTCTCTTGGATTTGTTTCTTCCCAACACTCTAAACTTCCCATTATAACTCCTTTGATATATATAGCCAGGTATTGACCTTGCGCACTCCTTGCGGAAAACTTCCTTCAAATTTAATTGTGAAGGGCGATTGTGCACTCCTTGCAACAGTTCTCTCATGCTCAATTGTCCCTCCTGAACAATATGACTCTGAGTACATTTCTTCCTATGCACACTTTCAACTATCTTTGCTAAAATTCTGAGTCAAACAAACTCTATCAACGCACACCTTGCGGACTCTTATGCACTCCTTACATACAAAAGTTTGACATTATCTCTTTTGAGCTTATGATTCGAAATAGACTCTGTCACCACACACCTTGCGGAAACTATACAGTCCTTGCACTCACTCGTAGAAGAGAAACAATTGAAACTTATCTAAATCCTCACAGTTTCATACATTCAATCATGTAAATGCATTCATAACGTAAAACATGAAATAAAGAGAATTGAAATTAACAGAAATCCTACCATTCATTCATTCATATAGACACAATAACACCAACATTTTGAATAATTATCCTCTGTTATATTCATTCAACTGATATGTACATGGATACATATAATTCTCTTTAGAAGCAATATCTATTTTTAAAACAACATCATTTGGGAAATGATATGTTTATTTATACAACACGAGCTCGTTCAGATTTCCCTCCAAGATACCTTAGTGCTATCCTATTGAAATAAAATCATTCAACTACTAAGGATTTATTACAATAAATGTTTGTGATAGACATATAAGATCAAACACATCGATTATGTATTGCACGTAGCTTCATTAAAATAAAATACATTCCCCAACGATCTCATGCGATCGTCCAACTCTAAAAAATAAAGATGTTCATAAATTACAATCCTTTCAAACGTTTGTGTGATACGCCTCCTTAAATTCAAAAGTATTACTTCAAAATGCACGCTAGTGCACTGAGTTGTCTTCCACTCGTTCTTTCTTGGAAATGCTCCTGCATCGATTTTTCTGGATGAGCACACATTTTTTTGTGCTACGATTTCTTCATTATGACATTGCACTTGTGGTTCTTGGTTGGATATTCTTCTAGAGGAAGAGTTGTTGGGTTTTTGCCCCATCGTGGGCTTTCCCAGGGTAAATTTTGTGTCTCTTTGTGCATGGTTTGACTTCAGTGATATGGGCATATTTTTTTGTTTATAATTATAATGTGACATATAACTATCTATATCTGTAAGCACATAAAAATAAACATGTTATTAGAGTGGGACCAAATATCTGCCATAGCACGGAGACTGTGAAACTGTGGACATTTGAAATTTAGGTATTGCAGTAGCTATTGCAAATTTGAATCTTTGGAAGGTTCACAGGCCTGAAAGAAGCCATTTTCACAGTTTAGAAGAACTTTTTGGGGAATTTGATACCATAGGAATACTCTCCTAACCCTAGTGTATCTTTCCTTGGGATTAGATTCTCAGTTTGACGAAGTTTTGAAAACTAGAACTGGTGCAGAAACTATTGCATCTGTCGCAACTGCAAAAGACCCTAGAAGGTGATTTCACCCACTTTCTAGAGGACTCTCATCAAAGTAAGGCTACCAAGAAGTTCACCTAATAAGCGCACACCTTTCCCTCAGAGAAGAATTCCAAAATTCGCATTTTGAAAGATTAGGGTTTCCTCATAAACCCTAGTTCAAGACATCTTAGCAGCTACAGATTGAAGTTGGAACTAATCACCTTGGCATAAAACTCTATGGTAAGAACAAAAAATTTGTTTAAATTTTTTTATTTCTCTTATTATATTTTTGTTCAAGGATAGGATGTCTCCCAGTACCAAGATGGATTAGAATCTTGAAGGTGTCGATAACTTCCGAGCATGGAAGTATAGAGTGATGCTCATTCTAGAAGAGAATGATCTAGAAAATTTCATAAAAGAATAAGTTTAGAACCAGACAAAGATGGGGCCAAATAAAAGTATAAAAAGAACCTATTTAAGGAAAAGAGAATCAATGTCGATTATATCAAGGATCATTTGATCCCCCATGTCTCATCACTGACAACTCCAAAGCAAATTTTTTATGCCTTATCCCAATCGTATGAAGGAAAGAATATTAACCAAAAGATGACCTTGAGGACACAACTAAAGAATGTGAAGATGCAAAATTTAGAAACTATCTAATCATACTTCACAAGGGTGTCTCAAATCAAAGAAAAACTTGAAGCCATTGGAAACACAATCGAATAAGCCAAGTTGGTGATGACTACATTGAATGGTGTCCCCAGATATTGGGAATCATTCATTTAGGGTATATATTCAAGAAGAAGGATAACAAGGTTTAGTAGACTATGGGAGGATTGTACTTAGGAAGAATCTATATTGGAAGCAAGAGAAGAGAAACTAGGCGATGAGGAAAATCAAGCCCTAGTAGCACATACCAGAAAAGGAAAGAGAAAGAAGGAAGTTCACTCACACAAGAAGCCTCATGGATTAGAAAAGACTCACAAGTCTAAGAAGGATTTCTAAAATTACAGATGCTTCATCTGTCAGAAGATGGGACACATTCAAATTAATTGTCCCAAATCTAAAGGTTAGGTCAGAAAAGGAAAGTATAAAAGACATCATGCTCATGCAATAGAAGATGATGAACCTGATCATGAGAAAACCGAAGAAGAAGACTCAAGTGAAGAATATGTATTGATCTAATCTCTTACAGGTACAGTCACTCATGGAAGTGACACATGTCTTATTGATAGTGATTCTTCTAAGCACATGAATGGTTATAAGGAGTCTCTCTCAGATCTAGTTCATAAAGTTTCACCACACAAGGTGAATCTCAATGATGACTATCAATATCCCATTAAAGGAGTAGGAGAATCATGTTACAAGTTAGAGTCTGGAAAACCTATGAAGACAAAAAATGTTTTGTATGTACCTGTTTTGAAGAAGAATCTCCATTTTATATTAGCTTTAGATGAGAAATGATTCAGAGTTTCTTTCATTGATGGTGAAGTCCTCATGTGGCCAAGAGGAAAATCTATTGATGATGATGTAGTGATTGGTGTCCAAGAAGGAAGCTTATACAAGTTAAATGGACATTCAATTTCAGCATTGGTACATAGTACAGTTACTCCAAGTGAGATATGGAATAGAATATTTTCTCATATACATTACAAAGCACTATCGATCGTCAACAAGATGGTGACAGGGTTGACAGAAATCAAAGTGAATCATGAAGGCATATGCAATGGATGTAGACAAGGAAAGAATGTGAAGAAACCATTTCCAAGCAGTGATAGTAAATCCAAAGGAGCCTTGGAAATTATACACTCACATGTGTGTGGACCAATGTCAGACACTTCACTTGGCATGTATTTATACTATGTTTCATTTATTGATGATTTATCACGTAAAAATTGGATTTATTTTTTGAAATCTAAAAGTAAAGTATTCAACAACTTCAAAGAGTTCAAGGCACTTGTTGAAAACTTGTCTGAAAAGAAGATAAAGATACTAAGGTCATATAATAGAGGAGAATTCATATCTGATGAATTCAAGGCATTCTGTAAGGAAGTTGGGATTAAGAGGGATCTCTCTACTCCCTATAATCCTCAGTAGAATGGTGTGGAAGAAAGAAATAACCGTACAATCATGGAAGCAATAAAGGCCATGATTCATGATCAAGATTTACCAATGCATCTATGCGAAGAAGAAACCAAAAATGTTGTATATGTAAAGAACATAAGTCTTCACTATCTACATGGGAACAAGTCACTAGAAGAGATGTTTTCAGGAGAAAATCTAGAGGTCAACCACCTGAGGATATTTAGTTGTCTATTATATACACATATCCCCAAGGATAAGAGATCGAAGTTGGACCCTTCAAGAAAGAAGGCTATATTTGTTGGATACAGTGAGACATTGAAGGCATACCGAGTTTACATCCCTAGTCAACAACATATTGAGACTAGAAGAGATGTCACCTTCGATGAGGATACATACTTCAATAGATCAAGACAAAATCATCCAGATGAGATTCATGATGAAGAACATGAAGCTCCCAAAGTTATAGATACAAATGTAGGTGATGATGTTGTACTAGAAGATCATGATATGGAAGAACCACAAATACCTATAGATTCATCCTGAGAGATGAATACCAAGAAGAGAAGACCAACTTGGGATAAGGAAATTATTCGGGATGTAGAGAAGTATGGTTCCCCAGATGGATCCTTCAGAGAAATCAAGAGACCACAACCATACTCTAGTTATGTGGCATTTCTAAGTAACATTATTGATGTCTAGCCTACCAGTTATGAAGAGGCTATAGATAAGAAAGAATGGAAGGATTACATGGTTGAATAGTACCAGTCCATTATAAAGAATGATGTTTGGGATGTGGTTCCAAGACTGAAAGAGAAGACAATGGTAATTTCCAAGTGGATTTACAAGAAATAACATTTAACATATGGAAGTATCGAGAAGTACATGACAAGTTTCGTGGCACATGGTTTCTCCCAGAAAGAAGGAATATATTATGAGGAGACATTTTCTCGATCATAACTTGAAGCAAATTTGGAATTAGACTTAGGAATAAGACTTGGGTATGAAACCAAACGTTTTTCCAAAATGAATAAAATATGTATAAAAGATTAAAGTAGACTTAGACTTAGGAATAAGACTTGCCAAAACTAATAAAATATATATAAAAGAGTAAAATAGACTTAGACTTAGGAATAATACTTGGGTATGAAACCATTTTTTTTTTGGCCAAATGTAATAAAATATATATAAAAGATTAAAATATAAAATCAAATGATTTTAAATTAATATTATTTTATAAATATTTGATCTTTGGTAACATTTGGCAAAGGAGATTAGGGATTTTCAAATAGAAACCAAGAAAGTGCAAGGTAGACTCTAACTCATGGGAGGGTAATAATATATGTGGCACTCATTGGATTAAAAGTTTGAGAAGATGGAATACATACCAAAGTTTGCGCAAAAATCGATGAAAGGTCAAAAATTTTGACGGGGTATATTTTGGTGCTAACATTTACCATAGGAAAAGGGGAGGGGGGGGGGTGGGGGGATTTACACCTATCTAGTGAGAAATGGTTTTGAATCAGTTATTTTTGTTGAAAACTCACTTAGAGAGATAAATGCCAAGTTTGGCAGAATAGGAGAAGCAAAACGTTTTTGATGACGCATTACAAAAAGACATCGTCACCTGGAGTACAAGAATTGCAAGTTATACTCATAAAGTCTATTCCTATGAAGCTCTTAAATTACTTCAGCAACTAGCATTCATAGACATAAAACCTAACCCAGTCATTGTTGTTGGAATTTTACCAGTATGTGCTAGTTTAGCAGCTTTGCAGCAAGGGATGCAAATCCATAGCTATATAATTAGAAATAGATTCGAGTTTAATATAACTATGGGAAACACTCTAATAGATATGTATGGAAAATGAAAAAATATAGAAATTCCATGTCATCTGTTTAATAAAATTTCACAAGAAAATGTAGTTTCATGGAATGTTATGATGGCTCGCTATTGTCAGAATGGAAATAATGATGAAGCCTTGAAGCTCTTTTATCACATGCAAGTTGCAGGCATGCAACCCAGCTTACTTACAAATTATGCTTCTTTTTAAAAATATGTAAAGAGTATATTACAATTTAATGAACACATTTTCCTATTATTGTATATGGGTTTTTACTTTATCAAAAAAATTGCCAAGACTTTACAGGGTTTTATAATTCAGTTAAACATTCACCAATATTTTACAAGAGTTTATAATTCAGTGAAAGATTCACCAATATTTTACAAAATTATATAATGGACTAAAAGATTCTCCAAAAAATTATATATACATATTATATTATTGATAAAATAACCTTCAATTTTTACCATGTATCATGGGGATTCACCCATTTATTATACATATAAATTTAAGGAGGGTTCTTAAAATTACCCCTGGATCCAAGTCATCAGTGACTTCCTAGCCCCAACCACACTCACTGAGCTTCAGATCTTCTTAGGCCTTGCCAATTTCTATCGAAGGTTCATGTTGGGATTCTTCCATATTGCATGGGCCCTCAGCCAAATAACCAGAGGTGGTGGTAAGAAAAAAATTGTGTGGGGAATGTCCCAACATAAAGAATTTGATGATATGAAGCAACGCTTGTGCTTTTCCCCAGTGCTTTCATTACCTGACCTGCAACATCCTTTTGATATGGAGACAAATTCTTAGACTATGTTGTGGGCATAGTCATCACTCAACACAACCACCCTATGGCCTATCATAATGAGACACTATCAGATGTCGTCCGTAAGTACCCTACGTACGACAAATAAATGTAATCCATTGTGAAATCCTGTTGCGAGTGGAGGTATTAGATTCTCGGGAAGGAGACAGTCATCCACACATATCATAAGTTGTTTCACTTCATGCAAACACAAGGAAAATTGCAAAATGATTGTCATCATAAGTGGTCCACATATTTGTAGCAGTTCCACCTCAACATCAAGTATAAAACAGGAATTACCAACCAAGTCGTTGATTTCCTCAGCCGATCTCGAGTCGTGGAACTCACCACAGTGATCAATTCTTGTATCTACGATACCTCTATATGGCCCCACCTCTATGAGATAGATCTTGACTTCGCCAAAACCTACCAGATGTTGGGCGGAAACACAAATGTCACCAATTTTCATATTCAAGATGAGTTATTGTGCCATATGGGCCATCTATGCATTCCATCAAGTGAGAAAGCAAAGATGATTTGAGAATCCCACAACAGTTAGGTGGCAGGACACTTTGACATGGAAAAGACAATGTCATTTTTGGAGCGGCATTTCTACTGGCTGAAACTTCGACAAGATGTGAGCAAGTATATCTAGTCTTACACTACCTATGTTATTTCCAAACCGACCGACCATTAAGAAACAAGGCATGTGCACTCCTCTCCCTACTCCTAGAAGGCCATGGGAATCCATATCAATGGACTACATTTCATGCCTTCAATCCACCAAGCAATGAAATAACTATTTTTTTGTGGTTGTTGATCGCTTTTCCAATATGGTGATTATGGCTGCCTACAAGAAGAGCATCACAGCAGAGGCCACTACCAAGCTCTTCGTTGAACGAGTGTGGGTACACTTTGGGATACCACAAATCATTATCTCATATCGGGACAATCGGTTCCTCATCACATTCTGGTCGACCCTTTGGTCATTGTTGGACACCAATCTCACCAAGTCCACTTCCTTCCACTCCCAGATGGATGGCCAAACCGAGGTCGTCAACCGGATGATCATGCACATCCTGCGCATGTACAATTCTAAGAACCCCCTCACCTGGGATGAGATTCTTCCCTATGTTGAAAATAGCTACAATAGAGCCATACATAGCTCAACTGGCCACAACCCCTTTCAGGTGGGGCTGGGATTTCAACCATTGGGTCCCATGCATGTTGCACTACCCCTTGCGGCATCCCAGGAAGACTCGTCGCATGCTCCAACTGGAGTTGACAAATCCACCCGGTTCATTGAGTAGATCCAACACATCCTCTAATAGGTTCAGGATATTTTATAGAAGTCCAATGCCAAGTACAATCAGTGCCATGATCAACATCGGGTGCCACACCAATTTCAGGTGGGAGTCAAAGTTTGGTTTCACTTGCAGAAATAATGCATTACAGGGCCTCATCGGAAGCTTCGTCCACTTTGTTATGGACCCTAAAACATCACCAAGTCTATGGGTGATAATTATTTTGAGCTCAACCTTCCCCCATTCCTTGGCTTGCACCCAGTATTCAATGTGGACCTCCTTCAACCCTATTTCCCACCATTATTGGACACCTCAGAGATAACAGAACAATTGAAACCAACAAAGCTCAATCCTGACTTCATGGAACAAGAATCCACTAATCATATCATGGACACAAAGGTCAAGGTAACTCTCCATCAAAGTATCCAACTCTATTGGGTTGTCAAAGTAGGAAACTCCTCCACCAAGGCAAGTGGCTCACCTCGAGCCAAATTCACTAGAAATTTCCTCATTTGATGGGGGAAATCAATGCAATGGAGAAAATTTATTCATAAAGGGGGAGGATTGATCTAGGATGATCTCGGTGGCCACTCACCTTGTCCAATTCACTCAAAACAGGTTTTTGGCAACTTACTAGTTTTAGCAGTTTTTCAGTTCTTGAACTTCTGGGGCCATTTTGAAGGCCTAAATGATGATTTTTCTCTATCATGCACATTAATGATATTCAAATGATCTGATTGATCCCCATAAATGAATATCATCTTTAATACATTTCCAACGATTTATCGTGTGCTCAAAACGGAGATCATATGCAAAAGTTACAACCCCGGGAAGTTGATGTACTAACTTACCCCAATGGGGCCCACATGACTTTTGGCATTTCATCCCCTACGGTTAGGTTTTTGGATGTATAGGGTTTTGGAATTCTTTTCTATTGTAAAAATTCCTTCAGAGCCTCATTGTACTCATCTTCTTGTGAATGAGCATAACCGTCTGTTGGCCCTCGACCATGTTTTGAGAGAACCTTGGTTGTGTTTGACCATTTTTGGGACTTTGACAGGTTGGTCGAAGATGAAGCGCCCTGGAGAAGCGGAGATCACGAGATATCACCCATTTTGTAGGATTTTTGGGATATTAGGGTTTATGTAATGGGTATGGGATTTCATCCCATGGTTTTACCCATGCTTAGGCCTCTTTTGTAATGTATAAATAAGTAGCTAAGCAATGTAAGAAGTAGTTCTAATCGTCTTAGTGCAAGAACCTGTGAAGGTTGCTAAGTGCGAGTAGTTGTGAATACTTTGTGGATATTTTATGTTGAGACTTGCAAAGTTAAGTGCAAGTTATTTCAAGAGGCTTTGTGTCTTGACCTAACTCAGGGAAGGAGGATCTGGCGAGGTGCACAGATCTCTTGTCCTTGCGGAGTAAGCTCTGTGGCTTTGTGCAAAGGAGCAGAGGATTGTAAAAAGATTGAAGACTAATAAGAAGAGAAGAATATTGGTGGATGTAGACCCACATTGTGGTGAACCACGTATATCATGTGTCAATTTTCTTTGTTCAATGTTGTTTATGGTGTTTATGTATTTATTTGCTTAGTCTTGATGCATGATAGGTAGATACATTGATGGTTGATGCTTTACATATGAATGAATGTTAGAACACTCTAATGCTATGTGTAAATGGTTAGATGTTATTAATATTGATTACTAATGCACTAATATATAACAAGGGTTAATTTTTGATGTGAATAAGAATCATAACTTAGTCCATATTGTGGGCTAAGTGCTTTGTTAAGTGTTGTGATCACAGATTTGTGTCCTAGCTAGGTTGTAGACACTTGAGTCCAGCAACCCCCCTGTCTTTACCTCGGGTCAGACTTCATCTGCTTCGTAGGTGTTGCCGAAAGGGCCGGTAGTTAGGGTTTTTTTGGTGCATTGTTGAAGCGTTGAACCCTGGGTCTGCCCCTGTGCCAACAAATGGTTCTGTTGCCGGGACCTGAAACTGTGATTGTTGGGAACTAGAGAAAAGAGAAAGATCTGTGTGTAGATATGTTGTTGTAGTGCGTAGTAGCCTACTTGACTTGTGAATATATGTGCTAAGAAAGGAACCAGATCTGAAGAAAAGAGGTAATATCTTAAAGCTTTATGCTCTGGTAAAGGTAAGATAAGTAAAAAAATTTGCTTCGAAAGTATGAATCTAGGTATGATTGACAGATTTTGTCCTAGTCTGAAAACTAGGGCACAACTAGAAGAAAGAATATTTGATCTAAATAAATTTGATAGAGATAGTGAAAGATATGTTATTCCTATGCACAGAAATAATTTTTGGACTAACAAGTGGATGAAGGACCCTAGAAACAATTTTTGTAGATTGCAGGTCCATCACTGTGATCCCAATGCCCAGTATAGGAAAGGTTGGGGATCATTTAAGAGAAAGAGAGGATTGACATTGTGTTATAACTACAAAAGACTGGGACATATTTCTAAGGAATGCCTTGGTGTAGGCCCTATTTGTCTTTTTTTTAAAGATATTGATCATGAGGTTTTGGATTTCCCTAGAATGATTGCTAAAGTCGAAAGGATGAACATGACACAAGAAAACTATCAAGAAACTAAGGATATGCTAGAGAACCCGAAAGAATTGGAGATTGTATTATTACAGATGAGAGAAACATTGAATAATCACAGAGACATCAGTTTACCGGAGATCTTAAAAGAAAAGCAGTGCATAGATATAAGAATAGAAGACTTCGACACAGTCTGCGTTTTGGATGAGGAAACTCAAGTGAATATTGTGCCAGAAATCACTTGGGCAATTTTGGGAAAGCCTGCTATGGTTCCTTCACTGGGAGGGATAGGATTCTTTAAAGGAAATATGATAACGCTATGTGGAAGAGTTACTAATGTACCTGTGATTTCCCATGGAACATCGACTGAAGAAGAATTTGAGGTCATTCATTTTGTTGAGAACAATGCTCCTTTTTCACTTTTGTTTGGGAATACATGGATTGAGAAAGCTCAGATACGAAGAAAAGCAGAGGAGGAATCCATAGAACAGAAAAAACAAGAATTAAGGGACTTCATAACCAAAAAAATAATGTGACTAATAGAAGAACAAGAGAACAAGTCGAAGCAATAGAAGGCTGGAGAGTTAGCTGGAGAGGTTTAAAGAACACAAGAAGGCTTAAAGAACCTGTCCAAGCACGAGAGAAGAGCACCCACCCTGGAAATAGTAAGAGAAGATGCATTACACTTGAACCTTTGGAAAGACCCTTAGTGGTGTGAAGTTACTACGCTAAGTGAAGATAAGAATAAGAATAGAAAGAGGAATCTCGAGACCCAAATCACAGAAAAGAAGGCAAGAAAGCTCAGTAAGAATAAAACAAAGTTATAAAAACTACAGGAAACTCTAGAGAAGACTTCGCAGAAGGCAGGCTTATAGAACTTGAGCTTCGTCAGAATAGAAGAACAACAAAGAATGGAACTTTTCCTCGGCGAAGATATATGACCGTTGGAGGCATCCCGACCATTAGAATGATGCTTTGGAATGACTAGAAATACAGTTATTGCCCGAAATATCACCATTGGAACATTGGGACCACGTCACAATGGATGGAATCATTTTGATTGAGGTGTTCCTACCCATTAGAGGAGTCTGTTACGTCATTTCTTATTTATCCCAACGTATGTTGAGCCAAGACCACTTTTGCAAACTGTGATTATCTGAGCTAAAAAGAACTAATTTCTATCGCGCTGTGATTTTGATACCTCGCCACTTGTTTTTCTTACCTTATTTGTCTGTTCTCCTACCTGATCGAGTTGATTACGAGTGTGAATGTCGGGAAAGTAGAGTGCACTAGAGAACTCGGTAGAGGATATCATGATCAACCTCATGGATGAGAAGGTCATGTCGGAAGGCATACATGCATCGTCAAAGGGCGGATTGCAAGAATCCCCCTCGACTGCACGATGATCTAGCTGAACCAGGACCACGAAAAGAAGCAAGCACTATGACGATCTAGCGAATGCAAAGCAGATCCCGTCAATCTTGCCAGACTACACCCCGTCTTTGGCTGGCACGATTAGTCATGACAGCATCCCGTGTGACTTCGAGTACACGCTCATCACTACATACCTCCTGAAGGGGATATGCACAGTCGGACCACAGTTGGGATTGATCCCAACTCTCAAGATTAACGATTTTAACCTAGGAGAAAGAAACAAATATGTGATGCTTTCACCGCATAGGTACCTGAAAAAGATGACTAGGAAGAAGCCCAATATAGCTCCCTAGTCGTGGATCAATGAGATTGCAATATAGGCGATCGTTAACATCATGAATATCTCCCACTTCGGTAGATATTAGGAGGTTAATGCGTGCGTTAAAATCCTTCTGTCATGCTACCATGGAGACTATATTTGGTTGGATAGGTGTGTGACTGTGGATCAGGGGTTGATCCACCTCATTACTGGTTTGAGCATGCAAGGACCAGACCCTCACCAGTTCTACCTAGGAAAGACATCAGATCTCTCCTTGCCTCAGTGCATCAAGGGGGCCTATAACGATGTGGAGAAGGGGAAGTGAGGCTGCAAAGTAGCCTCCATCCAGGATGGCGCAGTGCACCTAGCTTGTCAGTTGATCACTGACAAGCTCATCCAAAAGAACTAGTTGACACAAGTCATGGGGTTCGTTGTGGACCTCGCAGGGAAGTGTGTCGAAGGGATGCAGATGAATAGGGTGAGCTACCTCGTAAATGAGTTGGAGAAGGACTATTTCGAAGTGCAGAACCAAGGCTACAAGTTTCACTTTAGTTGGTTATTTATCCTCATTTCATTTGTCGCTTGGGAGATGCCGGAGGGAGCGATCTTCCATGAATTCAAACCATCAGAGCCATTGGTCGCAAGGTTCACCACCTTGTGGTATACGAGCAAAATGGATAAGAAATGGAAGTCAAATGTGATGTCCCACACATACTACCTACAACTCATGTGTTCCATTGAATCATTCCCCCGAATGACCCCGAACACCTTGCATATGTACAAGCCACTAGCAAAGTTTTGCGCAGATCGACATTTCATCTACATCACTGCATGCAGAGATGAAAGCAAGGAGGAGCTACAGTCCTACTACAAATTAACTGATGAAGACATGGAGGAGAAAACCAAAAAATGGCCAGTCGAATTCCTTGTACCGGTTGGAGCTGCAGAACTCTTCGACCCTGACATCATTGGAAGTCCTTTGGTCACCCGGGTTGAGTATGATGGACAAAGCAATGCAAAGAAAAATAATAAGAAGGACGAAGTGCAGGACATAAACAGTGAGGAGAAGGATAATGCATCAGAGGAAACTTCTCCTAACTCACCTAAAGAAGGATGAGGTGACGAAGTAAACCAAAATGAAGAAGGGAAAGAAGACAAGCAAGAAAAGGGAGAAGTAACACCGCCAAAGGACCCCCTTACAGAGGCTGAGACATCAAAGAAAAGGAAGGTTTCTCCACAGAAACCCTCAGCGTGGAAGAAGACCTGAGCCAATAAGCCTTGGTTGCAGAACGTGCTCATAGTGGATGATATCCAACTCATCATCACAACTATAAAAGACACCTTAGAGGATATCCTACAAAGACAATAAGAAAATCTAGAAACTCTATATGACAGAATAGAGAAGGAGCTCAAAGACATCCAACAAGCTATCCAGTCGAGTCGTGTAGTGTCTAATGCACCATCTTTAACATAGAGTGTAGAATTGGGGGATGAGCCCACCCAATTATGAATATTAGCATATGCTACCAAGGCTCAACTTTGTCAAGTCCAAGAAGAAAAGGAGGAGGCCCTAGAACACATTCAAATTGTGCAGCAAGAGAAAGATGAAATTAGAGAAAAGTTTGAGGAGGACAGAGAGACACTCCAGAAATTAAAAGACAAGCTTCTTGCAGAGCAGATTGGGGTTTGAGAGGAAGTAACTAGAACACTTCACTCTATGTCGGGCTTGGAACAAATGGAAGAAGAGACAATTGAGAGCTAAGTAGGGAATCTTGCATAGGCCATTCTGCAGCTTCAAGCAAGAGTAGCAGAGTTAGAAATTCAGGAAATACCGAGAAACCTACAAGAAGTGAGAGATCAAAGGGAAGAAACTTCCATGAGCGCAGTAGAAAGAATCAGGGTGTTGGCTTGAGAATGTAAGAAACTAAGTGAACGAAGTGTGTAGACTTATGAACACCTTGAAGAAGACTCAGAACTGAGGACATTGGAGGTGCATCTCGAGGAGGCGAAGAAATAGGCGTCGACTATGCAAGCGCAGATGAAGTTTCTTACTACAGTGGAGAAGATGAAGAGGTCGCAGGAGCAACGCGTAGTCCAACAACATGTCACTGCCATCCAGAGCAAAGTTATGGAGGTGACATAGAGACTTCAGCTGGTGCAGGATGAATCCTACACACTTTTTGAAGAGATCGAGGGAAAAGGCTCACAGTTGGAATAGGTGGTCACAACAGTAGAACAACACCTATAAGGGCCTATCACCAAGCAAGTAATTCAGGATTTTGTCGAGCAGGAGGCTCTGGCGAAGCAGCAAGTCGAGGTAGCTCGATCCAAGATCGAGGCCTTCGAAGCAGTATTTCCCATATCAAAGTGACTTGGGGTGAGTCACAAGTGAGTGTTGAGGGAATGTTATCCCTTGACCAAGTTTTGAGAGAGCCTTGGTTTTGTTTGACCATTTTTGGGACTTCGACAGGCTGGTCGAAGACAGAGCACCCAGGCGAACTAGAGATCGTGAGATCTCGCCCAGTTTGTGGGATTTTTGGGATATTATGGTTTATGTAACGGGTATGGGATGTCATCCCATGGGTTTACCCATGCTTAATCCTCTTTCTTAATGTATAAATAAGTAGCTAAGCAATGTAATAAGTACTTCTAATCAACTTAGTGAAAGAACCTCTGAAGGTTTCTAGGTGTGAGTAGTTGTGAAATCTTTGTGCATATTATATGTTGAGACTTGCAGAGTTACATGCAAGTGATTATAAGAGGCTTTGTGTCTTGACCTAACTCAGGGAAGGAGGATCTGGCGAGGTGCACAGATCTCTTGTCCTTGCGGAGTAAGCTCTGTGGATTTGTGCACAGGAGAAGAGGACTGCAAGAAGCTTGAAGACTAATAACAAGAGAAGAAGATTGGTGGACATAGCTCCATACTGGGGTGAACCACGTATATCATGTGTCAATGTGCTTTGTGCAATGTTGTTTATGGTGTTTATGTATTTATTTTCTTAGTCTTGATGCATGATAGGTAGATCCATTGATGGTTGGTGATTTACATATGAATGAATGTTAGATCGAATTCGATGTTATGTGATAAATGGTTAGATGTTCTTAATATTGATTACTATTGTGTTGATCAATAACTAGGGTTGATCTGCAATGTTAATAAGAATCATAACTTAGTGCATATTGTGGGCTAAGTGCTTTGTTAAGTGTCATGATCACAGATCTGTGTCCCATCTAGGTTGTAGACACTTTCATCCTACAACCCCCCCTGCCTCTACCTCGGGTGAGACTTCATATGTTTCATAGGTGTTTCCAAAAGGGTCAGTAGTTAAGGTTTTGTTGGTGCATTGTTGAAGCATTGAACCCTAGGTCTTCCCCTGTGCCAACAAATGGTTCGGTTGTCGGGACCTGAAACTTTGATTGTTGGGAACTAAAGAAAAGATAAATCTTTGTGTGTAGATTTGTTTAGGTAATGCGCAATAGCCTACTTGACTTGTGAAGCTCTGTGATAAGAAAGGAACCGAATTTGAAGAAAAGAGGTAAGATATTAAAGCTTTGTGCTCTGGTAAAGGTAAGATAAATGGAAATTTTTTCTTCGAAAGTATGAATCTAGGTATGATTGACAAATTTTGTCCTAGTTTAAAAACTAGGGCACAACTAGAAGAAAGAAGATTTGATCTAAATAAATTTGATAGAGATAGTGAAAGATATGTTATTCCTATGCATAGAAAGAACTTTTGGACTCACAAGTGGATGCAAAACCCTAGAAATATTTTTTTCAGATTGTAGATCCATCACTGTGATCCCAGTGGGAAGTACAGGAAAGGTTGGGGATCATTTAAGAGAAAGAGAGGATTGGCATTGTGTTATAACTGCAGAAGACCGGGACATCTTTCTAAGGAATGCCCTGGTGTAGGCCCTATTTGTATTTTTTGTAAATCTATTGATCATGAGGTTTTGGATTTCCCTAGAATGATTTCTAAAGTCAAAAGGATGAACATGAGACAAGAAAACTGTCAAGAAACTAAGGATATGCTAAAGAACCAGAAAGAATCAGAGACTATATTATTACAGATGAGAGAAACATTGAATGATCACAGAGACATCAGTTTACCAGAGATCTTAAACGAAAATCAGTGCATAGAAACAAGAATAGGAGACTTCGACATAGATTGCCTTCTAGATGAGGAAACTCAGGTGAATATCATGCCAGAAAGAACTTGGGAAATTTTGGGAAATCCTGCTATGGTTCCTTCACTGGGAGGGATAGGATTATTTAAAGGAAAGATGATAACGCTATGTGGAAGAGTTACTAATGTACCTGTGATTTCCCATGGAACATCATCTGAAGAATAATTTGAGGTCATTCAGTTTGTTGAGAACGACACTCGTTTTGGATTGAGAAAGATCAGATCCGAAGAAAAGCTGAGGAGGAAGCCACATAACAGAAAAAACAAGAATTAAGGGACTTCATAACCAAAAAAAATAGCACGAATAATAGAAGAACAAGAGAACAAGTCGAAGCAACATAAGGAAAGAGAGTTAGCTGTCAAGGTTGAAAGAACACAAGAAGGCTTAAAGAACCTATCCAAGCACAAGAGAAGAGCACCCACCCCAGAAATAGTAAGAGAAGAGGTTTTACACTCGAACCTTTGGAAAGACCCTCAATAGTGTGAAGTTACTATGCTAAGTGAATATAAGAATAAGAATAGAAAGAGGAATCCAAAGACATAGATCACAAGAAAGAAGGAAAGAAAGCTCAGTAAGAAGAAAGAAAAGTTAGAAAAGTTGTAGGAAACTCTAGAGAAGACTTCGCAGAAGGCATGCTTACAGAACTTGAGATTCGCTGGAATAGCAGAACAATGTAGAATGGAAATTCGCCTCAACGAAGCTAGATGACCACTGGAGGCATCCCAACCATTAAAACGATGCTCTAGAATGGATAGAAATGCAGTTATTTCCATAAATATCGCCATTGTACCATTGGGACCGTGCCACAATGGATGGAATCGTATTGATTGAGGCGTTCCTACATGTTGGAGGAGCATGTTACGTCGTTTCTTATTTATCCCGTCGGATGCTGCACTGGGACCACTTTTTGCAAAATGTGATTATCCGAGCTAACAAAGAACTGGTTTCTATCGCGTTGTGCTTTTGAGACCTCGCCACCCATTTTTCTTACCTTATTTTTCTTTTCTCCTACCTGATCAAGTTGATTACGAGTGTGAATGTCGAGCGACCAGAGCACGCTAGGGAAGTCGGTAGAGGAGATATTGATCAACCTCATGGATGAGAAGGTCAATTCAGTAGGCATACAGGCATCGTCGATGGGTGGATTGCAAGCATCCCCCTCGACTGCACGATGATCTAGCTGAACCTCTACCGAGAAAAGAAGCAAGCACCGCGACGATCTGGCAATTGAAAAGCAGATCCCATCGGTCTTGCCTGACTACATCCCACCTTTGGCTGGCATGGTTAGTCATGACAATGTCCCTCATGACTTTGAGTACACTCTCATCATTACATACCTCCCAAAGGGGATACGAGTAGTCGGACCGCAGTTGGGACTGATCCCAGCTCTCAAGGTTAGCGATTTTAACCTGGGAGACCAAATGAACTATGCGATGCTCACACTGCATAGGTACCTAACAAAGACGATTGGGAAGAAGCCCAAGATAGTTCCCCAGCCGTGGATCAATGAGATTGTAATATCGATGATCCTTAACGTCATGAATATCCCCCACTTCGGCAGACATCAGGAAGTTAACACGTGCATTAAACTCCTCTTGTCGTGCTACCATGGACGCTATCTCTGGTTGGATAGGCGTCTGACTGTGGATCTAGCATTGATCTACCTCATTACTGGTTTGAGCATGCAAGGACCAGACCCTCACTAATTCTACCCAGGAAAGACATCAGATTGCTTCTTTCCTCAGCGCATCAAGGAGGCCTATGGTGATGTGGAGAAGGGGAAGTGAGGCTACAAGGTAGCCTCCATCAAGGATGGCACAATGTGCCTAGATTTTCATTTAATCTCTAGCAAGATCGTCAGAAAGAACCAACCGACACAAGTCATGGGGTTCATCGTGGACCTTGCAGGGAAGTGTGTCGAAGGGATGCAGATGAACTGGGCGAGCTACCTTGTCAACGAGTTGGAGAAGGACTACCGCAAAGTGCAGTACCAATGCTACACACTTCACTTTACTTGGTTTTTGATCCTCATTGCATTTGTCACTTGGGATATGCAGGAGGGAGAGACATTCCCTGAAGTAGAACCATCAGATCGATTGGTCGTAAGGTTCACCACCTTGTGGTATACGAGCGACATGGAAAAGCAATGGTATTCATATGCGGTGTTCCATGCATACTACCTACAACTCATGCGCGCCATTGAATGATTCCCCCGAATGACCCCAAACACCTTGCATACATACATGCCACTAGTGAAGTTTCATACAAACCATCATTTCCTCTACATCACTATGCGCAGGGACGAAAGCAAGGAGGAGTTGCAGTCCTACTACAAATTAACTAATGAAGACATGGAGGAGATAACCAAGGAATGTCCAACCGAATTCATTGTACCGATCGAAGCTGCATAACTCTCTGACCCCGACATCATCATAAGTCCTTTGGTCACCCAGGATGTGTATGATGGACAGATAAACACAAAAAAAAATAAGAAGAAGGACGAAGTGCAGGACATGGACAGTGAGGAGAAGGACAGTGCCTCAGAGGAAACTACACCTGACTCACCTTAAGGAGGAGGAGGTGTCTAAGTAAACCAAAAGGAAGAAGGGGAAGAAGACAAGCAATAAAAGGGTGAAGTAACACCACCAAAGGACCCCCTTACAAAGGCCAAGACATCAAATAAAAGGAAGGTTTCTCCAGAGAAACCCTTAGCGTGGAAGAAGACCCGAGCCAATAAGCCTCAGTTGTAGAACGTGCTCACAGTGGATGATATCCAACTCATCATCACAAATGTAGAATATGCCTTAGATGATATTCTTCAAAGACAAGAAGCAAAGAAATAAACTCTATATGAAAGAATAGAGAAGGAGCTCAAAGACATCCATAAAGCTATCCAGTGGAGCCTCATAGTGTCTATTGCACCATCTTTAGCAGAGAGTGTAGAATTGGGGGATGAGCCCACCCAATTATGCAGATTATCAGATGCTATAGAGGCTCAACTTCATTGAGTCCAAGAAGAAAAGGAGGAGGCCCTAGAACAACATCGAATTGCGCAGCAAGGGAAATATGACATTAGAGAAAAGTTTGAGAAGGACAGAGAGACAATCCAGAAAGAAAAAGACCAGCTTCTCGCGGAGTAGATTGGGGTTCAAGAGGCAGTAACTAGAGAACTTCGCTCTATGCTGGTATTAGCATAGATGGAAGAAGAAACAACTAAGAGCCAAGTAGGGAAGCTCGTTGAGTCCATTCAACAACTTCAAGGAAGAGTAGTAGAGTTAGAACTTCAGGCAATATCGAGCACCCCGCAAGTAGTGAGAGATCAAAGGGAAGAAACGGCTAGGAGCGCAGTAGAAAGAATTAGGGTGTTGGCTTCAAAATGAAAGAAACTAAGTGACCAAATTGTGAATACTTATTAGGGCCTTGTAGAAGACCTGGAACTGAGGACATTGGAGGAACAAATATAGGAGGCGAAGCAACAAGCGTCGATTGTGCAAGCGTAGATGAAGCTACTTACTACAGTGGAGAAGATGAAGAGGTCCCAGGAGCAACGTGTAGTCCAATAGCAGGTCACTACCATCTAGAGAAGAGTTATGGAGATGACAGAGAGACTTCAGTCGATGCAAGACGAAGCCTACACACTTTTTGAAGAGATCAAGGGACAAGGCTCACAATTGGAATAGGTGGTCGCAATAATAGAATAGTGCCTAGAAGGGCCTGTCACCGAGCAATTAATTCAAAAGTTCACCGAGCAGGAGGCTATGGAGAAGTAGCAAGTCGAGGAAGCTAGAGCTAAGCTAGAAGCCTGCAAAGTGGTATTTCCTAGATCAGAGTGACTCGGGACGAGTCACAGGTGAGTGTTGGGGGCCTGGAGGGTGAATTAATGTTCCAATTGGGTGACCCATTCTTATGGTTCAAAACCATCAAACTATTTTAGGTCCACCTTAGGAGAATGATGCCAAGTGTTATTATACATTGCTCTATTTTTGTGTTGAACCAAAGACTGTTGTGGGTGGATAAATAGTATTGATTTATAAGTTTCTTCCTAGTGTGTCTCAATGTATTTTAAATTCTAGTGATGTTCTTCTGGTATGCCCCGAGATAGCATACTCATCAACTTCCAATCAACATGTTTTCAAAGTTGGCTAGGTTCTCGGTCAAATTTTCATATGGATTCTTAGTAAACTTATCATCCAATCCATTTATGTTCTCCTGTTGCTTCTTAAGTTGATATTCCATGTATTCAAACTTTCCTATAGTAAAGAGTTTTTTCATGTTGTCCAGGAAAGTATGAGGTGGTTTATAGGTATTATCCTTCATGGGTGATCTCACTAGAAAAAGCTATTGTTGCCTGAGGACAAGGGAGTGTCATGTGTTATATCTCAATGATATACGTGCGGGGTCCAACAGTAGTACTTGAACCAATATAAGAGGGAGCTAACTAATGAGGCTCAAATGTACCCTTAGTTCTACTACTTGATTTCCCAGTTCTAGAAAGTCGTCTCCTCGAGTGGTGTTCTCAGTGTACTATAGCAACAATAAAATCAATTATTTTATCTAAAATTATTTTTAGGTACACCTAGGGGAATTCCTATATACCCAAGGGTATGTGGAAGTGAGATTATGTATCAAGGTATTGTATGATGTAGTACTACTCGAAGGGGTACCAACATGGGCTACAAGGGTTTCCAACAATGTGATTTCACTTGTATTTGTTGTGTGTATTCTTCCCCATTTGGATTTTTTCCCGCTAAACAATAAATAACTATGTTATTTAAAGATGTTGGAACATGTCTCTAAAAAAAACAAAAAAAATACAAGCTTTTTAACCCAAGAAAAATCTCTTAAATCACCATAAAATAACTTGTGCAAGGTAGGGATTGAGGCCAAAAATGTAATATGATGTCAAATTCTACTATACTTCTCATATTGGTTATAATGACCCCAATTATGAAATGTCGTAGCTTCATTGGATCTACTAGCATTAGTTTGACTTAAATATGTGTTGGGATAGGTAAAAAAAGAGGTAGAAGAGAGCATAGATTCCTCGATAGTAGTGGTGGTGTCTACAGACACCATTTCACTGAAGCACAACAAGCACACTACATAAGAGTGCGAATGATATTCAAGATCTTTCTCATTGATAGAATGATCCATAGGACCATCTATAAATAGGTTTGGACATGGGCTAAACCAAACACCACGAGACCACATCATTGTAATTTTCCATGAAGATAGGATCTGAAATCCAAATATGGACACGATCAACCATATTTATTCGAGGGTCAGCTCCCAAGAACAATCAACTCCTTTAATTCGACAAGGTGAGGTTTACCAAGTAACTCAAGGTTCCAACAACCCCCCGTAAACTCAGCTTGGAGGAAATCCATAGCATAGATGACAAGGTGAGGTTTACCAATGAACTCAAGCTTCCAAAACCCCCCCTTTTAAATTATCTTGGAGGGAAGAAAAAAATTACATAGCACTGCCCCCTTTTTTTTGTAGATGACAAGCTGATTAAGAACAATACAACAACAATCTTGAAGAAGTCTGAATTTTTAAACCATCAAAGATAATTAAACACCATAAAGGAAGTCATCCAATTCACCATACAAGTTTCTAACATGCTATCCAAAAAACAGTCTCAATGATCCATTCGACTAGACAACAAGACCACACGGTCTAGTCAATCAATCGACTAGACAAGAAACGATCAAGATAATCAATCTTTGTCAATCCAACAGTCTCTACATTAGATAGGTACTATTAACATAATTTGTAGTACTCAACTACAAAAAATCAATTTATCATAGTTCTAATCGATCCACTATGAAGGCAATAGTTGGGTTTACTTATCAAAAACTACAATTACTCCTTCCATTAAAAACAACTAAAGATATATAAGTAACAACAATGGTTGAATTGAAACATCAATCGATGGAAAACATAGTCGAAACTCCAATTGATGAACACCTCAATTTAAACTTCAGTTGAACATCTCAATCAAAACTCCAGTCGATGAACATCTGGTCGAACCTCAATAGATCACTCTAAATGAATCAATGGCAAGAAAGAGGAACATTGTATGTATGTACAATCAATGATACACATCTATATGAAGTCCTCAAGAATCATTTCATATTGTTCCATGACCATTCATCAATCCAACAAAAATCTATCTGGGTAGGTGGCACTAGTCCACGAATATGTATTTCACGTCTTTTCTACAAAGTTTTGAAAGCACAATTGCTAGTTGTCCAATAATACTTATTCATGGGTAAGTTTATTTGATTCTTATGAGGGTGATGATATGACATATATTTTTGTTCTGTCTTATCATAGGATGCAGGCTCAAGTTCTAGTGCACATGCAGGAGTAGAACAACCTAACGTATTAGAAAATAATTCATCTACAAAAACATTAAATAAATATGGCATGGAAAGAACAAACAACTCATCAATCTTTTCAAGACAATCAATGGTAAGCTGCTCTTCTAGAAAACCATTTTGAACTCCACCTGAAACAAATAAAAAAGTTCATGTTTGCAGTAAGGTCATGTGAAGGCAATGAAGCTAGAAAAACATCATATCTAAGACATGTTCTAGGGGACTTCATCTTAGGGATAATAGGAACAGTAGTACCCTGTATATTTTCCCTAAGTCCTCCTATGGTGTATGTAATGTCCCTGATCCAGAACCCTTTGTAATTGTATGTATAGGTGGTTGAGTCGATTGGTACCCAAGTGTAAATGTAATGTACATATAGGGTGGTCATCCATTCACACCTTGATTTCGGTGTTGCACGCATCTAAGTAGTGCACAGAGAATTGTTAACAAATACAAGGTTTGCACAGTCTATGTGGTGTACACATCTGGGTAAGTGCACACATTGCACAATGTTTCGTGCACTTGGGTTACTATGTGGTAAGGACCTGTAAGTGCGTGGTAATGAGTTATATATATATATAATTTTTTATATTTTGATGTCGAAAAGCCTGTGTGATTATGAGGCTAGTGATCATGGGTGCAGATAGGTCAGTGCGTCAATCCATGTATATATAATCATGAATAATAATATAATATTGCATCGTTTTGCATTGACTAACTAAGAAAAAAAGAGATGGGGGGCCTACTCCATCGAAAAATGGAAAAGGAGGTTGAGTCGTAAGTCTTAGGAAATAATTTATGATATTTCCAGGAAAAGTGTAATGTCAGATATATTATTATTATTATCCTAAGTTACTGAGGGTAGGGAAATGGTCACCAAGTGGCTTAAAGATACTTCTAAAAGGTGACAAGTGTCAAGTAGAAGGAAAGAAATATATATTTTTGGCCTTAGTGTATTTTTCCGAGGATTATTATTCTGTAGAGGATTATCAACTAAGGAAAGGGGAATGGATGTTACAGGCTCTCGTGAGAAAAAGGGGGTTAGACTGTATGAAAAATCTGATTATTACTTATCTTCCAAAGAAGCTTGTAGGGAGTTGGTTAGATGTATCTAGAGTTTCATTGTTGAATATTTGGGTTGACATACTGTGAGCAGTCTCTCTCGGTGAGAGATTGGATGTTGTGGAGTGGTTTTCAAACCCTTGGGCATACTCTCCATTTGAGAGTATTGTTGAGAGTTGTTCCCTGGTGTGTAGAGCATCAGTCAAGGGATCACATACTTCCTGTTCGACCTGCTGCTGGTAACCCTGGGAAGGGAAGTGGGGCAACCGAAGGACTAGTGAATAGAGAAGGAGCACACTTCCTTGGGTGTGACAGGTGTTAAATTATGAGCTTCATTTCTTATGCAGATTAATTCTTTTATTTTTTTCAACACTTTGATTCCATCTTAATACACTTCAACAATACCAAATCGAAATTGAATAGAAATAACTATGTATATGAGTAAGCATGCACATCAACAACACATATACCCTGGGGAAACCCTGTACAAGGAGAAAAACCCCAGCAAGTGATATTCCTTTATTGCATTAATAATGTAATATCACTTACAAATATCCACCATGAATGATTTGCTCTTAAAGATCTTGCCAAGATGACTTTGACCTGAGAAAGACCTAAAATACCTTGTTGAAATACCCCTCTGATATGTTGCCTCTATTGTTGATATACAACATTGATATGTTGCTTTGGTATGCTGCCTCTTTATCACTGATATGTCTGCCTCTATTGCTTCACCCTTAACCTACATCTTAAAATTGTGTTGAAGAGAGGGTTCGACCTCTACTTATATACGCTGAAGCGGGGAAGAGGAGAGGCTTGAAATAGTAACTTGTTTGCATGCTTTAATCATAACTCGGCTTCATACTTTAGTTTGAACTTAGAACTAGACTTGAGACTAGTATACTTTAGTTCTAAAATAGAACTAGACTTAAGACTTCAGTTGAAAATCAACATTATACTTTAGTTCTAAAATAGAACTTGACTTAAGAATTCAGTTGCAACTCAACATTACACTTTAGTTCAAAAATATAACTAGACTTAGGACTTCAGTTACAACTCAACATTACACTTTAGTTCAAAAATATAACTAGACTTAGGACTTCAGTTTGAACTCAACATTATACTTTAGTTCAAAAATAGAACTAGACTTAGGACTTTAGTTACAACTCAACATTACACCTTAGTTCAAAAATAGAACTAGACTTAGGACTTCAGTTACAACTCAACATTACACTTTAGTTCAAAAATAGAACTAGACTTAGGACTTCAGTTACAACTTAACATGAACATGTCATGCACGCAACATTCAACTAGACATGCATGCAACATGCAACATGCATGCATGCAACATGCAGCATGAAACATGCAACATGCAACATGCGACAAACTTGACAACTTTGACTTTGACCTAGACATGCAACTTTGACTTTTACAACTCGGCTCTTTACAAGGAAATTTGAAATTATCTTCATGGTGGATAATGTTACACGTGCCAGCGCACTAGATCAATACATTTATATCATTTGCAATATTAGTAATATCGGTTGTTTATTGCTCATAGGAATTTTATATTCAACCTAAATTTTGTTAGATGCCTTGACTTTTGCTCATGGCTCACAAGGCTTGAATAGGCTCACAAAGGTTGTATGTTCCCCCTGAGTTTTGCACTAGTCTATCTATGCTCACTAGTCTTTCTATGCCCAAAAGTTGATCTTTGATCTGGGCTATCCTGGAACATAAAGATGCCACTGATTCACCTTTATCCATCTTCAAATACTTAATCTTATGCTTAAGTGTCCTCTTCTAACTTGGAGCCTGTTTCTCATATAGATTCACCAAGGTATCCATACAGTCCTTGGCAGTCATTAACGAAGTCATTGCGGGCATTATGTTGTCTTTCACTCAGTCTAAGATGATTCACTTGGCATTTTCTTGACTCTTCCTGAAGGTTTTTCTTCCTTCATTATTCGTGGGTTCCTCCGCCACTGTGGTCACATACTTCTCAAGATCATGCTCCTGCAAGATATTTGTTATCCGGAGCTTCCATACATTGAAGTTAGCAGCTCCTTCGAGCCTATCCTTGGCTCTGACAGAAATGGAGGATTCCATGGACCTCACACTAGAAACTTAATCAAGATAGATTGGATCTGTGTATACCTGCTACTGCATTTCAACACGTTTAACACACCCTAAGCTTTGATACCATGTTAAATTATGAGATTGATTTGTTATGCAGATTAATTCTTTTATTTTATTCAACACTTTGATTCCATCTTAATACACTTCAACAATACCAAATCAAAATTGAATAGCAATAACTATGTAGATGAGTAAGCATGCACATCAACAACACATATACCCTGGGGAAACCCTTTACAGGGAGAAAATCCCCAACAAATGATATTCCTTTATTGCATTAATAATGTAAGATCACCTACAAATATCCACCATGAATATTCTTCTCTTAAAGAGCTTTCTAAGATGACTCTGACCTGAAAAATACCTAAATGACCTTGTCAAAATACCCCTCTGATATGTTGCCTCTATTGTTGATATACAACACTGATATGTTGATTTGGTATGCTGCCTCTTTATCACTGATATATCTGCCTCTATTGATTCACCCTTAACCTGCATCTCAAAACTGTGTTGAAGAGAGGGTTCGACCTCTGCTTATATAGAAAGAAGAGGCGTTATCGGACTAATCGGTAGGTGTGGACACTAACAGATCTCCCTAGATCCACCTGGATCTAGAACAAAACAGGACAGGACATGACTTTTTCCCTAAGTTATGACCATTGAATTAGCTAGTAAGGAGGAACAAGTGGCATACCTTTGTATCGCTTCCTTAAGTCTCTGTTGCTCTCGCTTCGCTCCGGTGCTCTCGTGAGGTCAAGACCAAGACAACACAAACCAACCAAAGTGAAGATAGAAAAATGTATTCAATCGTCAACTTATGCATATGATACAGCCTGATCGCCTTGATGTCGCAAGCTTCCTTTCGGTGACTCTTGGTTATAACACACACACTTGCTTTGTACTTGCATGAAGAATATCCAATTCTTCTTGATAGACCAACTAGAGTCTCCAAGCTTCTATTCAAGCAGGGTTCTTCACACAATTCTTTCACCAATTCTTCAATTAATCTTGCTTAACCTTTTCCCTGAGAATCCTTTCAATATATAGGAGTGAGTGAGATGGTTACATGGATGAGAATGATCCCACCAAATCATAGAAGTCAGTAAAATGAAAACCATACGAATGCCAACTCATTCTTTAGAAGATTCCCTTCTAGAACCCTCGAGACTTCTTCTCTTTTCCAAGCTTAAAAAAAAGTTCACACCCTGTGTATAGAGAAACCTGTGAGAAGTTCGCACCCTAGATGAAGGTGGCCTGTGAGAATGGTTCATTCTCGCACCCTAGGCCATATACAGCCTATGAACTGACTTTGAAAATATGTTTTTTGGGAGGAGATAAATGCCACTTTTCTCAGGAGAAAGTTATTGTTGGGAGCTTGAGTAAATCATTGTTAATACATCACCAAGATGACCAAAATCATGTGTAACAGAATTCTCCCCAAAGAATGAGTCCGGAATTAGTGACAACTGAAATACTTTGTAAATTGCATGTGTGTGTCAGAAACCAGGAGCGCATCTAATCGGAAACCCGCAAACAACCAAGCATCTGCAGAATATCATTCTAGTTCTGAAGTAGGCATTCCCATACTCAGATCACAGATAGATGACATCATAAACATAGGTCATGGCCACCAATCATACACCATGGATCCATGCCGTCAAAATATTGCATAGCCACCAAGAATACACTGTGGATATACGCAAGAAGATTCAAATTAAGACGACATAGCCACGAGACATACAAAGTGGATCTAAGTGTCAGCAAATTATACGTATTCCATCGCAGCCTGGATCAAAGAGATGAGACCTAGGGTCTTCAATCCCATCACCTGAAAGTATCAATCTAACCATGTGATTACATGCGATGAAGTCAAACATGGTAGAAACCACTTGATTACCGGTCATTAATGAAACCGTTAACAAGTGCGAGGGAAATCACCATTAATGTCAATGACTCCCAAAGTACACTAGTACAATCCATCGAATGTGAATAAATGAGTTGAGGTCGAACATTCGATGGAATCTCTCGATCAGGGGTCAATGATGAAAACCCACTATCGAAAGTGAGGAAACCTGTCATTGAGGCATGCAAGTTCCAAGGTACCAAATAATTTCTAAGTCTTGTTTCTAGATAATGAGCTGGAGTCGACGGAACAAAACTCATCACGGGAGGGCCTTGATGTATCCCCCATCAATGACACAAAATGAGTAACAGATTTTTGTTACACATTATTTTCGTCATTCCTATGATAGTTAATGATGTAAACCTATATGTTGCCTTCAGAGGGGTCACAGTGGCCTGAGTTCCTAAAGAGAGAAGGGAGAAGAACTTCTCCTGAGAAAAGAAGTTGTTTTTTCCTATGTAAA
>JZKD02S0093455.1:571568-583068 GCA_000966675.3 Picea glauca | reverse complement strand
TTGATGGGCTTGGTATCATATTCGAAGCAGGTCAGTACTAGACAAATTGGGCTGGAAAGTCCAGGTTTGGAGATATATGATGATATATTGGTACCAAAAGATCATCAGAATTAATGAGGAAAAGGGAATCATCAGGTAATGAAACGACTGCTACATTTTGCGTTTCAGAGTAGGGAAAGGCGCATATCAACGTGGAAAACAATAAGGACTTGTTGGACTTAGCTAATTCGAATTCCAAGTCAAACTCCTAGAGTATCACGATCCATTTGGAGTATTTTCCCCCTATCAATTGACGTGTTAGAATGTGTTTCATAGGGTTACAGTTAGAAATTACCATAGTCTTGCGAGAGAGGATATAGTGTCGGAAACGTTGAACTGCTTGGAGGGCTGCCAAGGCCAGTTTTTCGACATGTAAATACTTGGTTTTGGTAGGTGTTAGACTTAGAATCAAGTAATAGATAACATGTTCATCATGAGAATCATCCTCTTGGACGAGAACCATAGCGATGGTGTAATCTGAGGCTGCGAGGTAGAGGAAATAATCGCGACTGTAATCGGGGGGGGAAGAGAAGTGGAGCACGTGTCAGGGATAGTTTCAAATCTTTGAAGGATTTGTTTGCGATGGTATCCCATATGAACTCAAACCCATTTTTGAGTAGTCACATAAATCCAAGAGTTAGCTTGGCATAGTTCAGGATGAAACGATGAAGAAAGTTTTCTTTCCCTTCCAAACTTTGTAACTGGCTAAGTGTAGAATAAGGAGGGAGATTGAGAACTGCCTTGACCTTTAAAGGATCTACCTTGATCCCTTGACGTGAAACAATAAAGCCTAGAAGTCAGCCAGATTCTACGAAGAAAATGAATTTGTGTGGATTCAAGCGTATATGGTAAAACCGACAGCGGAGGAAAATGGCTCGGAGGTGGATTGGATGATCGACCCGGCGCATGGAATGAGTAGGTAAGTCATCAAGATATGGTTGAATGGTGTGCTTGATATCATGGAAGGCATAAGACATAGCACGCTAAAAAGTTTCGCCAACGCTCTTTATACCGAAAGGAAGTTTTCGATAGGTGAAAGTGCCCCAAGGACAAATGAAAGAGGTTTTTTGTTGATCCTCAGGAACAATATTGATTTGATTATATCCAAAGAAACCATCCATCAGAGAGAAGATTTCACTTCCGGGGAAATCGTCGACAATCTGATCGACGAAGGGGGTAGGAAATTTGTCTTTAGGACAAGCTTTGTTAATATCCCTATAATCAACGCATACGTGGATTGTGCCTTGTTTCTTGTCGATCAGGACAAGATTGGAAACCCAGTCAGTGAGGGCCAATAAAGCCGGCTTTGAGAAGTTTCTCGACTTCAAGCTTAATAGCAGCCGCTTTACTTGGGTGAACTGGACGAAGGCATTGTCAGATGGGTTTAGCGTCTAGGTATGTCTTAATATCATGTATCAAAATGTCGAGGTCGATACCCGACATTTCTTCATAGCTCCAGGGGAAGACGTCATGAAATTCTTTGAAAAGTGAATTGTAGGTGATTATTTCATCAGGGTAACACGAAGCTCCGATATGCACATTTTCAACAATTCCAGTTTTGATGGATATGTCGAGGGGAATAGTGGGTGAGATATTGCTTAAGTTCCCTTCGGAAAACACATCATGCGTGGACTCGGGAATGGTTGAAATGACGACAACGATCGATGGGGTCGAGATCCGTTGGTATCTCTCAATGGTGTGTTGTTCCAGGAAGAGGATGGAACGGTGATGTCTTCCATGACAGACATAATCATCTCGTCTATGGGAAAAATGATGTGGAAAGGATCTAGAGATAAATCACCAAGAGAGGGGGTAGAAGGGGTTGTCAATTGAATGGACTGGTAGGCAGATTCAACTGGACTTAAAGGCATTTCATCACCATAACGAAGATGATCGTCGGGGTCGGGTACCATCCATGGGTCGTGAGATGAAGGGGTTCTGTGAATCGAGGTGGATATCATGTTGATTGAAGCGACAAACGAGTGTGGAACATCAGGTGGTGGAATGGGGAAGGTACCCATTAATGAAGAGTCTTTGAGAAGACCTACACCAATGTTCTCGTAACCCGATGGGGTTTTGGCGATGAATGGTATGTTTCCAGTACGCGTATCTGAGTTAAAGAAGGCTAATTGGTTGATGGTAATTACCTTTCCTTAATGTGGGAAACGTACAACACGAAACAGAGTCAACAAAACTGTGTGCATGGAATCGATCCAGCTATGGCCAAGTAGAAGATTGTAATCGAAAGGAGCGTCAAAGACTTCCAGTTTGACTTGGACCGTTTTGCCTTCTAGCGTGATTGGCAATGAAGTAAGGACACTGTAAGGCTTAAAACCAGAGCCATTGAATGTTTTGAGTGTGTTATGGGATTCAGTCAAAGAGGGAGAGCTGATGGATTTTCGGCAGGTAACAGACATGACACACGTCGAGGCACCCTCATCGATAATGGTTCTACAAATGTTTTTGTCGGAGACAATCACTTGGATTTGGAATGCGAGTTGAGGGGGTAACCTTGGAATTTGATATTCCAAGTCAAAAATTATTAAATTCGTATATGTCAGGTAGATTCCACCGATAGCTTTCAACAGTGCCTTCCGTTGTGTGGGACAACTTTGAAGGACTTCGAGGGATTACATCGCGAAAGATGCTTGGGCCATATCTTCAACAATGTTGTAGTTCTGGGCAGCACGAGCATGAGGATTGAAAGTCGATTTCCAAACAACGCCCTTTGGAGGGGGGCGAAGAACTGTGTCAAGGCTCAGTCATTCGAGATGAAGAGAACCGTTGGTAGGTGGAGTCGTGGGAGATGGTTGGACCAATGAAGGAGGTATAACATCAACCTTCTCTTTAGAGGGAGAATAATCTTTGGCTCGAGTGGTAAGTGCGATGTCATTCTTCTTTGAATTGCCAGTACACGTTAATACATAGGACGTAGTGGAAGGGGAAGGTTGGTCATGAATGACCAATTGGGCCTGTTGTTGAGAGTGGAAGGGTTGGGATAGTATGGCTGGAGTGGGAGGTTTGGGGGCCCCTTGAAGGAACTTAGTAACCTTGGCACGTCGTGGACAATCCTTCATGTAGTGATCATCACCACAGATAAGACAAGGGTATCGGGGTTTGCCCTTATCCCTATCGTCAACAAGCGGTGTTTTGGTTCTATCTGCTTGGGAAGTATTTTTGTCCTCCTTATTCTTACCCTTTCCCTTTCTGGATTTGTTTTTACCGGCTGGGGTAGATTAGACAGCATTTACCTCAAAAGTCTTGCCGGTGGGAGGGGTAGGAAACAGAGCATTTTGAACATTAAAAGAAGCGAGTTTGGGATTGTTGCTGGAGGTGGAATGTGGTTTGGCATGGAAAGTGCCAATCACATCGTCAGTTGCATGAGAAGAAATTGGAGTAGTTGAAGTGGCGAAAGTTGAAGGACGAGGTGCATCAGGGGGTAAGTCGTAAAGAGTACCCGTTTGTGAGTAAACGAGGTCAAGGTATTGAGCATGACTTATGTCCTATTCTTTCGTGACAACTCCACCCATGGTGATGTCACAACCGATGTCATTCAAGAATGATTTTGTGAACCACTCTACCAACAACTGATCAGGAAGTTCAATTTTGATGAGACGTTGTCTCCATCGCCACTCATGAATGTGATCGGATATATGAGTGGCTTTGTTTTGTTTGAAAGAAATCAAAATATCAGTCCCTGTTTCATAATGGATCGGTAACTGGTAGTGGGTGAGGAAATTCATAGCGAGGGTGTTGAATTCAGCAAAGAAACCTCGTGGTAATTCTATATACCACTTCACGGCAGAACCCGTGAGAGTTCTTTGAAAAATATGTAAATGAGTAGAGTTATCCATCAAGGAGTTGGATCAGCACCAGAGGTAAAAATTCATCACGTGATTTTTCGGGTCCTCTCCCTCTTTGCCATCGAATTTAAGGATGTCATATGGTAGCTTGGCTGGTATAGCAGGCCATTGGGGAGAGTGACGGATCGAATCGTTTAAAATCCTCGACAGATCTGGGAGGTCCAAAGTGGCTAAGAAGAGTAACTGTCTATTCACATGTGGGTCCTGGTGGCTTTGGGGAGGGAGTCCTGTCGGCAAACCAGTGGGACCATAAGCAGTCTGCATATAATGTGAATACCCAGGCAGATTCAATGGTTGTTGTGGAGGAAAGTAGCTCATGGGATTGTATCCTTGAATAGGGATGTGAGGTTGAGCATTTGAGCCCCAAATAGGATTGGACGTACCTAGATATGGTTGGCCTATACTAGGGGGTATAACAGATGTAGCTGGAAGCTGTTTCCCCCCAGTCGATTGAGGATTATGTTGTATCAGATGGTTCCAATACTGGGCTAAGGATGGAGGTATGTTTTGTCCATAGGGTGGGGTCAGTGGAGGTTGTGCTCCAATCGAATATTGTGTTCCAATTGGGATTTGTGTTCCAATAAGAATTTTCCCTAAAAGGGGGGGTTGATTCAAATCTCCTTGGTGAAATTGTCCACCAACAGGAATCTGGTAATTTGGTGTGAATGACAGAATGGTTCCACTAGGATTGGTGCCGCCGATAGAGGATGGAGAAGGTCCTTCGAAAGGGGGCTGAGGAAGTGTTGGGATGAAACTGGGAGGAGAGTACCCAGAAGGAGTGGGACCACCAGGAGTTCCGGATGGGGTTTTCATAGTTGTGGTAATAGAAGCATTCAATGCACGATATCCGGGTGGAAGTGTCGGGGTGACACTGGGCGAAAGCGGTGTGCCAATGGGGGCTTGACTAGCCGCGATACTCTCGGTGTGAATATTCGTAGTATCTGTGTAATGGGCCATTTGTAAAGGGAGGGTAAAGATGTGGTAAGCTCACTAAGTGTCTGTTCCAAGAAAATAATATGCAGTAGTAAAAGGTACTACGTCTGGATCAGAGGTTTCGGGTAACTCAGGCCTGACAGTTATATCAACGCCTGCTCCAGAGACAAAGAGATCCTGTCTAAAAAATTCGATGGCCCAAAAAGGATCTTGACCCTTGGGTCCTAGAAATGGTCCAGTTGGTGATCTGGAAGACTGAACAACTAGTTCTCCGAAAGGGGTCAGTCGCATAATACGTCTCTCTGAGGTGGGGTGAAGTCAAAAGTCCTCTCGATAATTGGAAATTCAGAATCATTCTAGAGAGTCAGTTCTCTCTAGTTGTGGAGTGGTAACGTCTTGGACTTCGCTCTGTTGAGGAGAACCCTCCAGTGGGTTGGTAGGAAAGGGTTGAGATCCTTCCAGATTTTCTGGAGGTAAACCCTGCATTCTACATGAACGATGTGGAGGGTCATTTGTGAATGAATTAAAAAAATGGCGAAGAGAACCCTATGTTCAACTTGGGTGAACAAACAGCATGCACTAGTACAAAATCTAGGAAACAACACCAAGCAAACAAGACCTTCTAATTAAAAAGTCACTAGCTGGTGATGAAGTTCAACATCGCAACAATGAGATGAGAAGGGGCTGGACTAGGGTGGAAAAGTTACGTTTATGACCTGCTTAACGGACTTACACCCTGGTGCAAGATCCCACACATAATCATGGGTATACCCTCCAAGGAGCTTGAGTGAGTTTGGCCAACGTCGATTCCAGGTACCGTGAAGACTTTCCCCTTCACAGTCACCTTGTGTAAGATCCTAAGAATATAGGCCACTAAGGTTACCACCAACCACAATAAAGCCTGGGGGGACAGTCGACAGTCTGATCCACACGCAAGGGCAGGGTATCTAGCCTGAAATTAGCTTAAGAGCCTTCCACTCATCATTGTGGGTATACCTTCAAGTGACCCTCGTAATACATGCAATCTCTACACCGATATCAACAAAGAAGGGTGAGTAACTCTGCCAATATCAATGCAACCTCAGGTTTGACCCTTTTGTGAGAAGGGATTCCCAGGACAAAATGTTTCAAATGGAAGTTGACACTCTTTAAAACAAGATGCTATTGTGTGTTTTGTGCTTTGGATAGTGTATCTCTCTGCCTATTCCAAAGCTCTAGCCTAGCTAATTGTTGATGTAATAGAGTCCTAGAAAAGAGTTACTAGTTAAATTTTAAAATTGTGCAATATTATTAAAGGATGTTGTTACTCAAAAGAAACATAAATGAAACTGACGTTGTGTGAGACTCTGACCCAACAATGCAAAGATAGGAATGAAAAATATCAATTCTTGTTCGATGAATCCTATTTACAGGAGGGAAAGAGGAGTTTTCTGGAACAATCTTGAACCACGATCTACAATCTTCTTCAAAATGCAATATCAATGAATCACGTAACAATGACAATTCTCTATTTGTTCTATTTCGACAATTGATTTCCAATATTTTAAAAATGAAAATTCTTTTAAAAAGAAAAATGTTTTTTACTTTTCAAAAAGAACCACACATGGTGGTGAAACTAAGGAAAACCAATAACTAACAAAAAGAAATAAACAAAACCCAAACCAATCTTTCAATGAAGAAAAAAAAGACAAGCAGACAAGGCTGGTCTTTTCAAATGCATGAGAACAATGATTTTCCAAGTAATGAGCAAATGAGAAATACAAACAATCCCAACTTTCAAATCAATCACCGAATCCTAACCAAACAAGTACTTAGATTCGAGGATCAGAGATTATATCCTTGCTAAGAAAATTCAAGAGATGAGAGTTGAGAAAAAGAATGAACAAGAAGAGTCTTTGATTTTCGAAGACTGATCTTTCGCAAAATCTAAATTCAAGAAACAATCAACTAGTGGCCCAAGAAGTTATTTTTAGACACACATACAGATCTGGTCATCTGAGCATACAAAAAACCTTAATTCCAAAAATTTTAAAAATGGGTTCGCAGGCTATCAGTAATGGACAGTGAGAGAATGGAGAATTCTCGTAGGCTGGTCACAACCAGAGTGCGAGAATCTCACATTGGATTGAAAGGCAGAGTGTGAACTCAATAGGTTCTTGCAGGCCACAGAGGGGTTCAGTGCGAGAAGGCCTGAAACTAGGCAAAATTTTGGAAAAAGACAAAACTTTTGAAGGGACTTCTGGACACAGAGAGTCTGTCAGAGTTTCCTGAAGACTCAGAGATTGATAGAAATGAAGAAAGGTAAGGCAAGAGAAAATGGCCAAGGAAAAACACAAAAACCACTAAAAAATGGGTTTCCATCCTAGAGGAGTCATCATTTTTGTTATCGGACTAATCGGTAAGTGTGGACACTGAAAAATCTCCCTAGATCCACCTAGATCTAGAACAAAATAGGACAGGACATGACTTTTTCCCTAAGTTACGACCATTGAATTAGCTAGTAAGGAGGAACAAGTGGCATACCTTTGTATCGCTTCCTTAAGTCTCTGTTGCTCCTGCTTCGCTTCGGTCCTCTCATGAGGTCAAGACCAAGACAACAAAAACCAACCAAAGTGAAGATAGAAAAATGTATTCAATCGTCAACTTATGCATATGATCAAGGAATTACACAATAAAGTAAGAGTGGCTTTATGGGAAAAGGACATGTCGTTGTATCATATTAATTGAAAGTAGAAGATACAACCTGATCGCCATGATGTCACAAGATTCCTTTCGGTGACTCTTGGTTCCAACACACACACTTGCTTTGTACTTGCATAAAGAAGATCCAATTCCTCTTGATAGACCAACTAGAGTCTCCAAGCTTCTGTTCAAGAAGGGTTCTTCACACAATTCTTTCACCAATTCTTCAATTAATCTTGCTTAACCTTTTCCCTGAGAATCCTTTCAATATATAGGAGAGGGTGAGATGGTTACATGGATGAGAATGATCCCACGAAATCAGAGAAGTCAGTAAAATGACAACCATACGAAGTCCAACTCATTCTTTAGAAGATTCTCTTCTATAACCCTTGAGACTTCTTGTCTTTTCCAAGCTTAAAAACAAGTTCGCACCATGTGTATAGAGAAACCTGCGAGAAGTTCGCACCCTAGATGAAGGTGGCCTACGAGAATGGGTCATTCTCGCACCCTAGGCCATATGCAGCCTACGAAATCACTTTGAAAATATGTTTTATGGGAGGAGATAAATGCCACTTTTCTCAGGAGAAAGTTCTTGTTGGGAGCCTGAGTACATCATTGTTAATACATCACCAAGATGACCAAAATCATGTGTAACAAGAGGGGAAGAGGAGAGGCTCAAAATAGTAACTTGTTTGCATGCTTTAATCATAACTCAGCTTCATACTTTAGTTCGACTTAGAACCTACTTTAGTTTGAAATTAGAACTACACTTGAGACTGGTATACTTTAGTTCTAAAATAGAGCTAGACTTAAGACTTCAGTTGCAACTCAACATTACGCTTTAGTTCAAAAATAGAACTAGACTTAGGACTTCAGTTACAACTCAACACTACACTTTAGTTCAAAAATAGAACTAGACTTAGGACTTCAGTTACAACTCAACATGAACATGTCATGCATGCAACATGCAACTACACATGCATGCAACATGCAACATGCATGCATGCAACATGTGACATGCGACAAACTTGACAACTTTGACTTTGACCTAGACATGCAACTTTGACTTTTACAACTCGACCCTTTACAAGGAAATTCGAAATTCTCTTCATGGTGGAAAATGTTACATGTGCCAACGCACTAGATCAATACATTTATATCAATTTCAATATTAGGAATATCGTTTGTTTCTATCTCATAGGAATTTTATATTCAACCTAACTTTTGCTAGATGCCTTGACTTTTTCTCATGGCTCACAAGGCTTGACTAGGCTCACAGAGGTTGTACGCTCCCCCTAACTTTTGCTCTAGACTGTCTATTCTCACAGAGGTTGTACATTCCCCCGACTTTTTCATTAGACTCACATAGAATCTTGTTCATCCTGACTTTTGATTTGACTCAAAGAGGTTGTACATTCCCCCTGGATTTTGTCAATACCTCACAAGACTGGTTGCTTCTCCAAATATCATTGGATAGCCTCAGGGTGGTTCATATGGCCTCTCATTGGAGAATGACTATCGATGCTACCAAATTTAACAACATGTACATGGGTAATGAGGGACTATGGGATATTTTCAACAACGGGCACTAAGGACCGAGCAATTATGTTGATTTTTAGACCTTAGCTTGTTGCTAGAAGTGTTTTTACTTGGTAGAGTTAAGCCCCATCTCGAGGGTGATTTGTTGCTGAAATATTATGAGAAACAATGTCTATGGCTAGGAGGAATGTCTCATTCAAGGTCAGAGTTGGTGGATTTTATAAAATATAAGTGTTCTTTATGTGCTTGTCTTGTTTATTGTGTGCATATTTTTCTATTTTTGACATGGGTTAATTATTGTATGTTGTTGCATATAAGTATTTGTTGTTATTATATTTAATGTTTCTTGCACCTGTACGTATGATGCTTATATCTTTTATTGTATTTGTGCGCGAGTATGTCATAGTATGATAGACTTTACTACTAAGAAAAACTGGTAAAATTGGTTATGAGTATTGCAAGAAGAGTATTGAGTGGTCGGGTGCACATGATTGTAGCCCATGTGTATCAAGAGGTTGGGATTTGTGTGTACGGAGAAAGAAATATTTTTTGCGCACAGTAAAACTTGAGTTGGAGCATGATTCCTAGACGGTTGTGCACACGGTTGCATTGTGTGATCTAAATTCTATTGCACATTTTTGGTTTGCATAGTTTTGGGTTTCTTCATCTACTTAAGTTTGTATTGAAAAAAAATGTTGCTTCTATTGTTATAAGTTGTGTGGCGCAACTCATGTTTGGGTTGAGCGCATTAATTCAAGTGATATTCCACAAATTGAGTTTAAAGTAGACTCCACGCAATGTACTCTAGAATAAAATCACTCAGTGAAATAATGTGTATGTTACGAAGTGGTATCAAAGCGTTTGTAAGGTGGTAAAGGTACTAAGTGGGATACTGGGTACGTTAGAATGTATCTCATATTTCTCAGCAGTCAAGACCTAATTATGGTAGTTTGCTTCTAAAAACTAGGAGAAATAACGTTATTAGTAGCCAAAATAATATGTGAAGGTGTATATACATCAAAAATATATTTACTACACACACCTCAGCTACAAGAAGAATCATCAAGGGATGAAGAAGTAATAGGTGAGCCTGACATCTCTACGTCATCGGTCTTCTTCTAGAGATTCTACAGTCGACTAAATGTGACCTCAAGGTTTTGTTTGGAGTCCTAAAAGCCTCAAATAATATCATCCTTCTTAGTCAACTACAATAGAAAGGGATCATAATATTGTATCAGAGCTTGATATTCATCAAACAATTTGTGCTTGGAGAGGAGAATCTTCTCCACGAAGATCATTAATGGAGGCATGTAAGTGAGAAAATTCATTTTCTAGCCCGGTATTGGAATTTTCTAGTATGAAAATGTTTGTCTTCAAGTCATCATTTTTTGTATGAGAAAGAGCTTTCACTTCCTCCTATAGATCATCGACAAGATCGGTTTTATCTCTAAATTCATTTGCAAGAATATGGAAAAAGGTATCCATCATTCTTTCAGGGCAGAATTTTTCGTAGATTTCTCATCAAGCCATAACAAAATACTAGTTTGAAAGAGGGAAGCCTCATCCTCCATATAGGTATGGGCTAACTCCAATTCAATATTTAATTGTTGATTCTTAGTTTATAATTGTGCAATGGAAATCTGTAAGTCAGTTACTTATGTAAGAAGCTGATATGAGATTCTTCCAAGGAAATGGATTTTTTCTCACGGATCTCCTACAATTTATGAATATCCATGACTTTATCTTCATCAAACATACCCATCGTCAATAGTGGGGAAAAAACAATGAAAATCTAGGCACCAAACTTACAAATGTGAAAGAAAATAAATGGATCGACCACAAAGAACAAATCAACCAGAAACAAAGCGATATTTAGGTTGTTCAAACTTTCAATCAAAGTTTATCCCATGATGAACAAAAATATGGTTATAAAGGAGCTAGGTCACCTATTTTTTATTCATCCAATAGTGCACACATCTACCTTAAGTCAACGATCTACCCATAGGTCACAAAACTGAGTGTTAGTGTAGTTGAGCCATAAGTCGGTTGGACCCTCCCCCATTCGGAAATAAAATGGTCATGCATATATCCAGTCAATACCAAAGATCCAAGTGCATTTGAGTTTGGAAAAAAAAAAACAGAAGTCAAGGGGAACCAACAACAAAGATAAGAAGCTGCCATACAACAAGGGCTTTGTCGAATTACATCCCAAAAATAAGGGACATGTTTAGGAAGTCAGTTTTAGAGCTTTGTTGGTCCCCGGTTTTGACCATGTTCCTTGCCTATACTATATACCATTGACCTCCAACTATATGCCAGTACCACCCTATTTGACCTCATTTTGATATAATCAACATCTCTTTACCATTCCAAGGGGTCACCTAAGGTATCTTTGAAATTCAAGTTATTATTATGCATTTTAATACTTTAAATTGATAATTGGA
>JZKD02S0093455.1:522253-550635 GCA_000966675.3 Picea glauca | reverse complement strand
AAACCAAACCATTTACATCAATGACATATGATCCAACAATCTCCCAAGTAATCAAACCATTGGCATCAATGACAAACCATTGGCATCAATGACAACATGATCCAACAATATTGTGATATTAGGTGTTCCAGACGAGTTTGTTATGAATCCTAACCCTGGATAACCCTTCTTAACCACCTTATTTATCAACCTCTTACCCTTGAACAATGAGAGTTATGTCCTAATCCCCACAATTATGCTCGATGGCACATGGGGAGAATGATGAAACCTAAACCTTTATATAAGCTTGTCTCTTTTTTGGGCTAGCTTTCAAAACCTAGACTCCCATGGCTCGCTTGGAAAACCTATGTTTGTACGTTGCTAACCTCTTATGCTCAAGATTTTCTTTACTATACTCAAGACCTCTTACGCGAATGTTTACCTATTTTACCCACGCGTAACTCATGCAGACTTATGAAACCAAATGATGACATATAACATACCATTGAATCGCAAATAGCTTGGGTTATGCCCTGTAGGCAATGAAAGACCTTCGAAAGCACTTAACAATCCAATTCATTCAACCTAGAAACACTTATGCAGAGCCATATTCTCCATACTGATTGTAGGAGGATGTTTATAACTACTTCACATTGGTTAATCACTAGTTAATAGAAACAAATATACTTACTATAATTGCATTCATGCCATGCAGAGAACAAAACAGAATGATTATGAAGTGGTACTAACTCCTTGCATTCACTATAGCTTATCACTTATGCTTTGCTATGCTCAGCTAACGGGACTGGTTAACTAAAGGTGGTACTAAATCCTAGCTAGTGATTCCTTAACTTCTTTGTTGCACTACGCTTGCACATTAATACAGTAACAATCAACCGAGATCATTGATCCTAGTTGACTGAAATCAAACATAGCTCATTGAACCCAGCTCAAAAACCTTGCTAACTCATTAGCTAGTTTTTACTCATACTATTTTCCTTTTGTTGCATTATTAATCCCTACAAATCGATCCATTCATTGGTTCCAAGTACTCTTTGAGTTATTATCTACTCCATAGAGTTATAGGGACTACCTATAGTTATGCCTGCCCCATCCATAGGGATACCTATAAAACACTCGCCTCTTGCTTATGATTGGTGGATTTCCTGTCGGAACTGAGAGAGATCTAACTAAGGTTCCGAGCGAAAATATCCCTGCATTCTTAGGTTATAATGAAATCTCATTGATTCGTTCATTCGACAGATTTGTGTTCAACACATAACTTCAGCCAACCAATGATCACTCACATTAAATATAGAAACCTTGGATGTACTTATGGTCTGACATATCAAAATCATAATTAGGTTCTGCATATTCCTTCCTTTTGGAGATCTTCGTCAGTGGGGGCAGATAGACTCAATCTTGACTTCGTTCGATACTCGAAAACAACCAAACAAAGAAGATTCATTTATGTGTTATGCATTTATTTAGTGATGAGTCGACATAGAAGTACCAAACAACTACTAGTTAAATAATCAGAACCTCATTGTATCGCTTCCCACCTTAGGACAGATCTTGTTGTGGAGTAGACCTTGGTCATCAGGAAATATATTTCTTATGTTATGGAATGATATATATAAGTATATAAGAGGTTGAAACAACCCATTCCTCTTGTACTACAATTGGATTATCGTAGTTCAACCTTACAATCATGAGCTCCTTAAACTGGGATTGAAACTAGCAATCATACGCTCGTTCCAGAACCAAAATAGGAAAACCATATTATATAAGATACCTTTCTTTACAACCACAAGAATGAAGAGTTATGTTGGTCTAGTATGCCTTGGATTCATCGAGATACACTAGGTGAACGAGGCTGACTTGATCAATCACATTATGCTACATCATACTACATCTTAAGGAAAATCTAGGATCCCTTTTCCAATTACTTGCACAAAAACACCTTTTCTCATTAGAGAAAAACACATCACATTTATGGGCTTATGTATAGCTCATAGACAAGCGTCCTTAATACAAGAGCATCAAACAGAGAAAGGCAGTAGTTCCGGGGTAGGGCCATTGAATGGGGATCGATTGGAAGTATGGGAAAGGATGTGGGGTAAAATAATTTCGAGGATCTAGGTAAGGTGCTCAGGAGGTTTCTCTTGTATCTATCCTACCTAGAAAACAAACAAAATAGACATGCCCTTCCTTATTTCCAGAAAAACTCAATACCTAGCTCCGTTAGGTAAGGTAGTTAGATTCCCTTTTCTTTGGATAGCATAAATATGAAATCACCATCATCTCCCCAAAACGTAGCATGAGGCTCACAATAGGAATTAGGCGATAAGGCTTGAAATAGGATGTGCAAGCAAGGTCCGCCAAAGGGAGAGGAATTGAGCAATGAGGATGTGCAAGAAGGCTCGACCAAAGGGAGAGGAATTGAGAAACCAATAGGAATTAGGAAATCTCGCACAAGAGGAATTGAGAAAGGAATAATTGAGTAACGAGGATGAGGAACCAAATTATCGACCAAAGGGTGTTAACGCTCTCTCATCATATGGTTGAGGGAGAGGAATTCAGTTTCAATTGGAGAAGTGGGGATGGACCTAATGGTCAATTGGTCGAGTGCTTGATGCATTATTGAAATTTTCATTTGTTCGATAGTCTAGCCATATCGACGTGGTATTCCTGAGAGAGTAATAAATTACTGATTCAATTGAGACATTAATGATAAGAGTACCCATGGAAAGTTTAAGAGGTTCAATACCTTATGGTAAATTGGTAGAGTACCTCCTCACTATAGGAATTCAATAGCAAGGAATTCAGAAATGAGGAATGACATTAAACAACTTCATTCTGGGTAATGGCATTAAGAAAATTTATTATGTGGAATGGCTTAAGAAACTTCATTATGGGGAATCTAATTTTGTAAATGTTCATTCACAGACAATTTTCCTACTTATTTCTAGAGAGGATATTCGTTACTGAAAAGGATCATGATTATGTCCCCTATATATCTATCAGTCATAAAAAAAAAAAAATCAAGAACACAATGACACAAATAGTGACACAACAGATGGACTTATCAATGGGCTTATCAAGGGGATTATCAAGGGGAAATTGGCTTATCAAGGGGATTATCAATGGATAAAGAGTAAAAAGGGTATCGATGGGATTATCAATAACTGCTCAGGGATCAAGTTCAACTTCCTCGGGATGAACCAAATCAATGTGGTCTTCCCAGGCCACCCACGAATGATATTGTAGATCGATGTCCACGTGGTAAGTTATACACACTATTGTCCTACTTTTGTATATAAAGGTTATTCCTTATTGTTAAATCTATTCATTATGTCCCCTATATATCTATTTTTATTAGTGCCTTAATCGATAATAGGCTTCACATGCTCACAACAGACTTGGTTTCACATGCTTCACATGCTCACAACAGACTTGGTTTCACATGCTTGCAACATGCCTCTCCCAATAGTAGGCTTCTCCCACTGGTGATAAATAGGTTGGTGATAAATAGTCCATGAACATAAAGTGAATTTCATTCCTATGCTTCGGGATAATAGATTGGATAAAATTGATTCTTGTGCATTGATTCCATATCTAGCATAAAATCCAGAAGCATCTGAGTCAGATTGATACCCATAGTAAGGAGGGAAATACACACTTTCTCTTATTATACGATGCATTCATCACACCTATACGAAGGAGGAGGATCAACTATAGCCTTCTCTATTATCTAGGGGAGACAAATTCATATATCAATAAGAGAAGTCTCTCCCTTCTTGTCGGTTCCTATCCCAGTGGGCAACAATCTCCCCTAATTTGATTCATAATTCAATCTTTTTCAAATCATACCTTGTCACTTGTGTGCCATCTCAGCGCGTCCTCCTTTATTTGTTCTGCTCATTTTCCAATCGCTCTCCTCAATTTATTCAGTTATACCACCCCTCCACTAAGTTCTTCCTTCCATCAATCGTCTCATCACTGGTTCCTGTAATCACTTTCAATCGCTCACTAGGCATCCGCCCAACATAATAGAAAATAGTGATAAACCCTAAGAAGGATCCCTTTGATAATAAAGAATAGAGAGTTATGTTCAATCTCCTCTTCAAGGGGGAAACCTCCAAGATCAATGTCGAAATACAATAACAATTCTTGAAAAAAAATTACATAACACTTTACTCAATATATATCTATCCATATAGAATCTTAATTGCCTATGGGCCCTTTATAATGATGGTCGACCAACTAATTTTGGTATTATTAATAAAAAGGACCATTTTTACAATGAGTGACTATTAACTAACTATTAAATGGGCCTTATTCAAGGAAGGTGGCCTCATACATTAATACAGTATCTAAATAAGGGGGTTAGGGTAGGACCTTAATATTTTACCATCCTTCAATATGTTCCTCCCTTTGAAGCATTGATGCTTCTTTTCATCAAATGCACAACCCGAATTATGATTCTTTTGAATTATCAAATTATGTACTCATCCTCCATTTTTCGTTGAAACCAACTATTGGTTGATTTAAAAAAAAAAAAAAAAAAATCTAGCATATTTTTTGCGTTTCCATGACCATTTTCAATCATGGAAAAAAATGAGGGGATTTCCTTTTATATTCCCTACTTTTCATTTCTATGTTTTTTTTTTCTTTTAGTGTGTGGCATCCCCTCCCATGCACTCCTAGACATGGGACTAGAAACCAATAAAATGGTCATTAAAATTCTACCCCTCAAGAAAGAATTTTACCATAACATATAAAATAAGGTCTCCCATGGATACCCAAAATTGTATAAAACATATGCATAGGTGTAATAATGAAAATGAAACAAATTTAATAAAGTATGAATCAATATATTTCATGGAAACTAAATTCCCATGGAAAACTTAAGCACAATCACACACACTTAATGCAAAATACATATGCTCCCATAGAATAAATAGCATTCAATTCAAAATACATAGATGGAAACAAAACACTTATATTTAAAAAAATATAGTTGAAGAAACTATGTTTTTGCAATAAATTTTCCACCCAAACATGTGTATTCAGTGTAAATGCCACCTCAAACTGGGCTATAAGTCCAACAAGGTAAAGGAACCAAGCTACAAGAATCTACATCACTCAACCCATACCCATTTACCACATGGATAAACTAATATTCTCACTACATAACACTCCACACATCTCATTCAACCATTAAATAGCCATGACACTCTCTTCTACTACCCTACACAACACAATGAAAATATTCCATTTATCTATGCAATAGTCCCTCATGGATATGTTGGACATTGGGTTCAACGCTTCCCGCGAGTTTTGCGACATGGGTTAATTTCCTCTCATGGATTCAAACTCCGACGATTGTGGAAGAGACTAACGCTTGTGGGTTTTGGTATAACGAAAAATCGTAGTCCAAAAAATGGTATCAGAGAAATAGGTCTCGAGTTTGAAACTTTCTCGACACGCCATGTGGGGGGGGATATTGTTCGAGATTGTGTTCAACTCTTCCCACGAGTTTCACAACATGGGTTAACCCCCTCTCATAGATCCTAACTCCAATGATTGTGGAATGCTCGCGGGTTTTGTTCTAACAATAGTCATAGTCCAATGAGATATTATTCCCTTCTAGTGCTCTTTAGTGTAGGAAAAATGAGTCCAAACTATTGAATGCTTTCTAAGAATAGCTTGAAATAATAATACTTGGATTTCAACATGCCTATGAGAACCAATAACTAGTGGGTGAAATATTTCTAACTTTCCCAACCTCGATGCTCAACTACAAGATCCCCTTTCACAGTTTTGACAATGGTCAATTTCTATATTGGTTTGTGGTTAGCAAGGGGTAACATGACATGAGAAGTGTAATGCATGAACATGAGAATGATAGAATTAATGAATGACAAATGAAATATATTTATGGAAACGATGGATGATTTCCTTATTGAAAAGTGGATGAACTAATCTTACACTTCCCCATAGTATTTGTGCTTAACCCATATCTACACGAAGTAGACTTGCTCACTAACCTCTACATGCATTCATGATTGGATTTATAAGTCTATGTAGGTTAATGGTTTCATTTAAAGAACATGATGAAAAAGATATGAAATCATAAGATGACACTTGACAATAGAGGATTTGCTTTCCCATAAGCCACCTTTCCTCTTCCTCTATGGTGGAATCATAACCCTTCTCGTGCTCTTTGCAACCATCTTCGACCATTATTTGTTATATTCCATCATTAACATTTTATAGTTTGATTTCATTGTAGCAAGCCTACCACATGGTCCATAAAAATGCATTTACAACTTTACAAGCTTAACCATTCACTAGCTGGGCCTTGGCCTTGAAATTCACACTAGGAATTCATACTAGCATTTTTACAAAATTTACAAATAGGGTCATTTATTTAAACTCACATGGAATGAATCTTGTCATTATACCCAAACATTTATAATTTATACGTAATTTTATCCAATACATTCTAGAGATCAAAATTGAGTTATTACAAGTGTAAAATTAATTTATTTTATTTTATTTTTAAATGTCACCAGTGCATGTATGTATATTTTTTGTTTACCATCATGATGCTTTATCATTTCATTAATGTGCCATCATATTGCCTCACATCATGCACTTAATATGTTGATTCCCATCAATCATCATACACATTGTGTCATCTAAAACTGAATGCATCTCTAAGTTATCATAACATAGTGCACATAATTGGTGAGGCATATTCTACACTGACAAAGGTGTGTCTTTGTATCCTTAAGACACTAGTTTATAAACAAAATGTTTTTTGGAGTTCATGGTGATTTTAGGTTTGTCGGACATTCCACCTATAATGCTACATATAACACATACTCATAATATCGAACATGTCATTTTATTTTGCATGGATACACTTAGCGTACAAATGTGTGCAATCATCCTAAACACATTGAAGAGAGTAGGGAGTGATAAAATTGTGTTACTTGGTTCTTTTATATTCTATAGAAAACCAAGCCCAACCCAATAAAATATTACTGTAGTGATATTTATCAGCATTATGGTTGTAGAAAACCAAGCTTTATAGCAGAAAAATTGGCCACTGAAAAACCACTTCTAACTAGATCAACAAGTGCGCTAGGGTTAGTAGAGAGTCAGGGAAAATTTAGAGCTAAATCATAGGATTAATTTAGGGGTTATTAGGGGTTAGAGGGTTAGTTTTCTGTAGCCCTAATGGTTGTAGGTTATTTTTTTAACAACAATGATAATTAATGGTTGAAAGGGGACTCCTCAATGAGGAAAGAGAGCCAAAGGCTCAAGGAACAACTTCCAAAAGAAACAACTTCAAAACTTGAAAATTTCACGTTTACCAAGGAAACAATTTATTTCTCCATTGCAACAAATAATGACTAGTTCCTTTAATAATTGGACTAATGGATTCAAGAAAATAAAGAGCTAGAGGTACTACCTCCTTGGGGGTTTAAATCCTCTTACTCCCCAAGGCAAGTATCCCTAGTTAGGGTTTAGGCTAAGAGGTTGTATGCACTTATACTTCTCTTAGAAAACCCTTGTTAAAACAATAAAATGTAAGCATAAAATGATGGATACTAAGGTGGGGGTGTATACCCTTATACTTCCCACCTACGTCTAGCAAATAACATTGACTTGAATAAAAATGATAGCACAATGTAAAAATCCTTACCAATTCAAGGAAAAAGCTAAGACAAACCACCATAATAGCAAAGAAAAACCTTCCAAGGCTAGTGCATCACTTCCATCAACCATTAACCAAAGAGATATCCATACACAAGAGCACAAGAGAGAAACTAGCCAAAGATAGAGAAAATTTCAGTCCAATCCCTCTCCAAGTGGGAGAGTTATGTTTTCAAATGACATCTTACGATCTCTATTTATAGAAAATGTCTCCAAAATAGTTTGTCCACATAATTTTAGGGTAAACCACAAGACTAGGGGTCACCAACCCTAATATTTTCCCTTTACAAAAACAATATTAAACAATTCACTTAAAATTTACTTTTACACAAAAAGAAACCCTAACTTAAGGTGACGTCACCCCTTTAGGGGACATTTTGACACTAGGAGCATGTCGTTGGTGTTGGAGAAGTGTAGTTAGGATTTCCAAAGCCAAATTTAAATAATATAGGTCATTTCCTCATGGTCAAATCCACATTCTCCTCAAAAATTCCTTGTGTCAATGAATAATAACTTCACCACCAAACCCTATCCCTCTTAGATGATGTCATGCTTCCAAAGGTGACATTTTGCCTCTCCCGGGAAAAACGTTTGGAATGTGAGGGATAGTTCATGTCGTCCATGATGTCTTCTATGCCTATGAAGGTATGTCTCTCTCATTTGGCATGCAGGCCCTTGACATCCAACCTGTGGGCTTTAATCCCCATGGAGGCCCAAGCTAGGCCTATTCCTCCAAAATTGTCCACCAACTAGGTCCTGCAAAGACAAATAAGCATGCCCTCCAAGGACATGAAGTCAAAATATCCTGATGAGTAAATCAAATCAATAAATGAGATATTTAAGCATGTGCATCAAATATTACCCTATCAAACAAGTAAGTGCTCAAAGACATTATGAAACTTTCCAAGCTTGGATATAGGAGGGTTGACAAGGTATCCTATAGGGTAGATATTTACTAGGTCAAGGAGTGTTTCCCAAGTGATCCCTATCTAATCCATGTAAAGTGGATGAAGTGGTTAAGGATACATACTCAATGGGCATGCGTTTCATTACATACAAGGGGTTTTAGTGTCTCATTCACGGGTTCCTTTGTAGAGGGTGTGTGGAACCTTCATTTGCAATGCAATTTTTTCCAAGCCCATCATTTTTACATTAGTTTTTTATTTCATGTTTTAAGGATGAGTTGAAAACCATTGTATTGTCATGGTGTCCATATAATGAATATGTCACTCAAGAATACTTTTTGTGGAAATGATAAGGTTGGCTCATGATGAGACCCCCTTTCTCTCAGTTGTGCAACTGATAGCCACTACCCTGGCTTGGCAGCCAAATGATGGTAGTCTCATACCGCTAGATATCCATGATCATGATAGTTCAGCTCATGATGAGACTTCATATCCTCCAACCAACCCCCTAAGAATTATTTTACTCTTGTGGGTCCCCCTTTTCTTACAGATAAGTGTTTCATTTCTCTCTTGGGGGATCCCTGGGTGAAGCATCTAGAAGGTTTATACATAGGATTTTATATTTTACCCAACAACAATCCCTGTAGGCCTTCAACCCCTTCTTCCCATAGAATGAGGGACAACCCCTTTTTGGGGTCAATGCACCCTAAAATCCCAAGATATAAGGAAATGGGGGGTTTAAGTGATGAAAATTGGTAAGTATGGTTGGGAATGATACGATGGATCTTCAAAGCAGTTCCTAGTAGCAAACCCATTACCAAGGAAGACCGCTTACTAGGGAACAATATCAACCACCAAGGTGAAACAGGGAAAAAGGTATAATGTCCAAGAAAATGTCATGAAATCTAAAGCAGTCTAATATACAACATACTCAAATGCCTCAAATATTGAAATGACACTTACCATAATACATGACTCGTACATCATGGATCAAGGCCCACTTCCTATTGGAAACCAATTCATGTGGTGGATTCCATCTGAAAAATCCACAACCTCTATGGTGGTGAACAGGGTCTCCATCTGTGCAAGTGGATATTGTTTGTCATGTAGTCTCTTGGCACCATATCTGCAAATTTAGGGCCTCGACATATAATCTCCTTAGTTATCCCATAAAATGGGGATAACAGATTCAATGGACATGCTAGATATGTATCAAGGTGTAATAATGAAAATGAAACAAATTTAAGAAAGAATGAATCAGTAAATTTCATGGAAACTAAATGCCCAAGGAAAACTTAAGCACAATCACACACACACATCACACAAAATATGTATATTTCCATAGAATAAATGACATTCAATTCCAAATACATAGATGGAAACAAAACACTTATATTTAACAAAACATAGTTGAAGAAACTATGTTTGTATAAGAAATGTTCCACCCAAACATAGGTATCCAGTGTAAATGCCACCCCAAGCTGGGATATGAGGCCAACATGATAAGGGAACCAAGACACAAGATTCTACATCACTCAACCCTAACAAATAACAAATTTCAAAGGAAAAATAACAAATACCATCCTTTTGTTTTATTGTTTTCCTTTTCTCAAAAGGTTGCATTGTGCATTTTGCATCAGAAAGAGAAAAGATTGCATTTCAAGGTTTGAAAGATTGTTCCTGCATTTTATTTTTTGAAATTAGTTTTCATTGAATAATTAGTGTAAAGTTTTCTTTTCCAGTGTTCTTATAAGTTTCATTTTTTCAAGAGTCTCAAAAAACATCAGTTTCACTTATGTATCCTTTGAGTAAAGAACAACCGCCAAAATGAATGTTAAACTTAAATTTACTATACTTTGTATCTAGGGTTCATAAACATTTTTAGGGTTAGGGTTGTGGATTAGGATTGAAGAGATAACTCTCCAAGTCCGGTAAAAAAACATAAGAGTTTGATATAGGGAGAATAAAATCCAATTTATGTATAAGTATATTCAGGAGCCTCCTCTAACACAGAAGTTAAACAAGAGGTAGTGTAAGGATGATCCAAGGAGATAACCCCTATGAGGCTTGACCAAGCATAGTGGGGTGATCGTATTTTGGGGGTTTCGCTAGAACCCATACCTTCTTGAGAGGTGATGCTTTCAAATATTCAATATTTTTTAACCTGCACATATGTTCGATCCTAATTGTCGATTGTACCCCCCGGAAAATGACTATGATTTGGTATCCTTAGTTTTTTTTCCTAGGTATCTTATAGGTGACTGCGTGGGGTTTCTCATGGTACCTGAAGTACAGGTCATTTCACGCTATCAATACCCCTAGAGGGTTCCCCACGAAGTGAGGTCTACTTGCACCGAGTAGGGATAGTAAGTGGAGGTTGGGGTAACTGCTTATCACTCCTTCATTCATCAGTCTCGGGACATGATCACCCATCTAGGTTTTTGGAAGGTCCCTTTCCACTTTTCATTGCTTTAGATTTAGGACCTTATCCACATGGGCTGAAGTTATGGAGAAGTTGTTTTCTTTCGATGTTTCTCTTTGGACTTTTTGATGGAGTGTTTCTTTGTATATTTATCCTTAGGTTCTGTCTATGCCACCACTTTTGGATTGTTGATTCAAGGTGGACGACCAACCACTCCGTTGGTCAGAAATGACCCTTAGTATTTCTCTTGAAAACGTAGAGTTGCCTTCTAGAAGGAGTGGGTTTTTATGCCACTAGTTATCTAGAGTTAGTGTGCGAGACGTTTTTGGATGTGAACAATCCTGGAAGGGACGAACCTATGCATAATAAATACATGGAAAAATTTCTTGGAGATACCAACCAAGGGACCCCTTCCCTAGGGGATTCTTTTTCTTTTCCTTTCTTAGGAAATGTTGGTGCCCCCTTGATGGTCACTTTGAACATTACAAGGTTGAATGTAGGACTACTAGTGTGGTTTTGGACCACTTTGAATGTCCCAAATGCTCTTGATTATTCTCATATAATAACTTTATATCATGGGCATGAAATGGATGTTGATCCTTTACCTTCTGTATCCATGAATTATGCTCCTCCTCCTTCTTCCTCTTCATGTGAAAGTCTAGTTACTAGTAACTAGAAGTATAAAAGGAATAGGAAGAGGAGACTAAGAAAAAGAAGAAGTCACCAACATATACAATTCAATAAGGATACATGCCACCAACCACTGCAAGTCTTGAAAATTCCAATCACTAGAATTCATACTGGAAATAGTTTAGTATCCTCTCCTAGTCGTGATGGAGGAAAGCCACCAACCTCTGTAAGTCATGCTGGGATTAAAAGTTCAGTCACTGCAATTTGTACTAGAAATAGCTCACCGACCTCTCCTAGTCATGTTGAATATCTGCAACCAGACGCAACAAGTCATGATGGGGGAAAGATCCCATTCCCTGCAAGTCATACTAGAGTCTAGTTACCATCCCTTGCAATTCATGATGGGAGCCCACAACCAAATTCTACTATTCCTGTTGGGAGCATGAAACCAACCTCTTCTTGTCATGTTGGAGATAGGTCAAAAAACTCTACGCGTCATGTTGAAGAAAAGAAACCAATTGATGCAAGTCATGTTGGGAGCATGATTCTATTCGTTGTTAGTCATACTATACAATCATCACCAACCTCTGCAAGTCATGTTGTAGAATATCTACCAGCCTCTGCAAGTCATGTTGGGAGCATGTCACCAGCCACTGCAAGTCATTTTGGGGGCATTGATAATGTTGAGAAGCCTAGAAAGATAGGATGTAATCCCAAGTTCCCTTGTAAGCTTTGCAAGTGAGATCACCTTAATCATCTATTCCCTACTAGTTGTATGGCACAAAGACTGTGGTCCTTGTCTGATGACCCTTCTAGTTCTGAGTCATATTCGGTTTCCCAAGAGTCTATTCAACTAGTAGTTGAGGAAGTGGTTATGTCAATGCAATATTTGGTCGATCTCGCTCTTATTTTAAAGAGTGACGAATCTTCCAAAGTTATTGTGTCGATGCAATATTTGGTCGATCCCACTCTTATTTTAGGGAGTGATGTGTATTTTGACTATGTCTTTAGAATTCCCAATTCAATATCTTCTGAACAAGGGGGAATTCAACTCTCTTCGAGTAAACTCCCTACAAGTCCTAGGGTGGTTTCCTTTGATTGGAATGATATTTTTGATCCTCTCATTCCTTCTTTTGCACCTTTTCATATAATGGTTAAAGTTAATTCAATGGGAATTTACCGATGTATTGTAAATGAAGGATCCTATGCAAGTATTGTATCTTCCTCATCTTGGAAAGATTTGGGTTCTCCTAATCTTGTGTCAGCTACTAGTGAGTTGTCGACTTTTGACAAAAGACCTAGTGAATGTTTGGGGATTCTACCTCAACTTGCTATCATGTTAGGTGGAAAGACTATCTTAGTCGATCTTTTAGTGGTGTCAGGCTCTTTAGACTTCAATATGATTCTTTGGTGTGATTATGTTTATGCGATGAATGGTGTTGTTTCTACACTCTTTCATGTGATGCATTTACCTCACAATGTAAGCATTGTCACTACTGATCATATTTCATATGATAATCACCATCTTAGTTCAGTTCTAGATCAAGTTTCTCCTTTGTATGTTCCTAGAGTTCAAGTAGACTCTTCCCCACCATGGGTGAATTATGTGTCATCTTATCCTCAGTTTTCAATTTCTTCTGAGAAGGATCTTTCATAGTTATGTTTTTTTCCTTGAGACAAGGTCTCGGTAATTGATCAAGTGTTGTATCCAATGGGGGAATGCAAGACTTTTCTTTCCCCTTTTGGCCCAAATAATCAGTTGCTTCCTCTTGAGCCTGATAATATTGTTTATGAGACCTTGAGCCCTGGTATTGGTGATTGTTCGAGTCCTAGTTTCCCATATGTTGAATTTCCTTCAGATGAGGCTATCCTTGAAGCTATGATTTTTTATTTTCTACCTCCTCCTAAAATGGAATCTTTACAGGTTGTTTACCAATTAATCCCTTCGCCTAAGCCTAGTAATGGGATCTAGTTGGAGAAGTACTATGCATAAGCCATAAGGTTGTGCGATACTTTATACATATTTCACTTTTAGGGTTTTATTTTTTCAAGTTTTGTATTCCATAAAACTTGTTATTATCGTAGGTTTCTATATTGGATTAATTAACTTTTGGGTGAGTGTTGTTGGTATTATATATAGGATTTTGGAGACATTTTATGTTTTTCCTTTTCCCATGTCGATCTTCTCTGATAGGTAGTAATATTGAAACTGCCATATAGGTTATGTTTTCCCCTTCATGCATTTTTTCATTATTCATTTCCTATTTCATGTTTCCTTAGGATCAACCTCACTAAGTTGCAACACAGAACTTTATTTGTTGTTTAGATGTGTTTTAATTCTTGTGGTAGATCCTATCGTTCATGGGTTCCCTAATTAAAACCTTGTTTTTAGTTTGACACACATGTTGAAGTACTTTCATAGGCTCAGGAGCCCTATTTAGTCTTGCCATGAATTTGCGTTGAAGGCTCATATATTGTTCTCAATATTATTTTGGCTAATACCCCATGGGGCTCCCTCATTTATGTGTTAAGTTGTAATATTCCATTGCATTGCACTGCTTGCACTTTTGAGCTTAATGTCGACTTCATCTTGTTGTCATTTAACCTCTTATACATTCTCATCAGTTTCTATCCCTACAATATTTTCTTTTGTGACTTGACACTTGTATCCCTAGGAAGAAAATTTCCCTCGAGTGTCCATATCCTGCACATTCTTCCTTGAATTGAGAATAGGTATGTTCATTGCACTTGGAACTAGTTTGTTTTCCCACAACACTCATTTCCTCTGTGTATTCTATCATTATTTTACTCTTTTTTCAGAATTTTATAATATGAAAAAGACAAAAAAAATCAAATAATAAAAAAAGAGTGTGGGAATGATTCTTCTTTACCATTATTGGTAACATTCAAGTTTCCTTTGAACAAAACCCAAAGTTTTGAATCTAGTCTCAACAATTTGGGTTAGTAAGCATTTAGGAAGTTAAACCAATTGCACAATTTTTACTCGTCCAGTAGGTTATTCTTCCAATCATTATGGAGAGTTTTTCATTGCCTCCTACATCGTAGAATTATTTCAATGTTCATTTTTATCCCATCCTGCCTAAGTCACATATTGTGTCATTTTTTTTGTTTAGAGAAATTTCTAGCCTGTGTTGGCCATTCCGCAAAATTCTTGGCTTTGTTGGTCTTCTCGTGTTTCAAGTACATCTTAGAATCAAAATTATCTTTTTCCTATACTCGTGTTGGTATGGAGGGTCCCCATTGACTTCCTATCACTGGGTTAATCTCTTATCGACTATGAAAAAATTCTCTAAGATTTTGACCTAGAGTCACACTTTGGCTCTATTCACATCATTGATAGGTGACCTTATGTTCAACATATGAAATTCCATAATTGGTTGCTAACATAGCGGTTTACCTTGTGTTCAACGACAATAACATTATTCACACATAAGGATGTGTGAAGTACCTTGGATTCCATTTGTTCTCATTGGTGGTTTCCTCTCCTTTGTTGGAAGTATTCATTATTGTTTATGATTTCAAGGATCTCTTTCATGCACTATTTACATCTGGTGCATAAGGGAGACATACTTTGTGGTGGTCTTTTCAATATTTCATATGATTCCTTCCAAATTTGTGGCCTTATGCTACTCCTCGTGTTGGATGATGAGGGATGCCTTAATTCCCTCCTTCCAATGAATCTCTTTCTATCTAATTCAACACATATTACTCGGGGATAGGGATCTAGAGTCATTATTAGTACCTTGGGGCTTGTAATCATTAGTTTCAAGTACCCTTGCTATTGACATTGGGAATACATCAATGTCCCCTGATCGATATATTCTATTAGGTGTTCGACATCAGATCCTCTATTCACACTTGTTATATTGTACTAGGTACCTTGACACCCATTATCATTATTGGTGGGTTGTATGATGTTTTTTAACAATATACATCAATGATCAATAATCAAATGATGTATCACTGTGTTCGAATTCAACACATCTATGTGTATGGTGTTGACTTGTACCACGTCGGTTGATTTGAAGACCTTGGGAATTTAGTAACATCACCTATTTTATGTTGTTTCTTGAGTTTTGATTGGATAGTACCACTCCTCACATCGGTACTTGTGAAGGATCAGTTATCCATATCTTTCCCCCAGATATCCTTCACTAATTTTGAGATATATATCCACTGTGTATCTCTTTTGTGGCTATTATCTCTATTTGACATGGATCCATCATGTATTTTTTCCATGGCCATGATCATTGATTTCTATATATACATTCTTCATGGATCCAAACTATACTTGATTGGAAACCATGTTTATCACACCTAAGCATGGGTATGTCCACCATAGTAATTGAGTTTTATGACTTGTTTTTTTGTTTGGTTTATGTCCTCATATTGGATTCTGGCGACCTTCACCTGGCTAACTGCTCTTTGAATATTTATAATGTATTTCAGCCATCAGTTGCTCTTATGACCTCACACATCATGGGGCATCTATTACAGCGTCAATTTCCACCCTTGAAGCATTGATGCTCTTATTGTCCTATTCCCTATCCTACTTACAAAAACATATTCCCCATACATCCTTGAGACCTTCTACAAAACATCCTTTTGGAAGTTGTATGCACCCTCATAGTTATGCAACACGCGTATACACAGACTACTCAAGAGATAGTCACATACATTATAATAAATGATTCAAACAATATATATATGCCTAATAAAATTTTGAGTTATGGGCAAATGGTTATTTTCCTAACTCCTTTTACCTATACTCAATTGTCTCTAACCAACTAGAGACCACACAAAAGGAGAATTTTGTCCAAGAAGAAAGCTAATGATTCTTTGTGGCGGAAACCGCACCCTCTGCCTCGACAGAGACCTCTGCACTGACCTCCTGGTCTTAAGGATCGTTCTAATTTTACCCTCGAGTCGAAGTGGCTCCTTCGATTCTCCATTGGAATCTCCTTTTAAATTGATCCACAGGTCTTTTCGGCTCCTCACAGCCTCTAGGTCAGTTACTGTTTTCTTCACGACAGAAGAACAGAAAAATCGGGTTTTGGGGTTTTCAAACTCCTGATGTCATGACCCTTTGGCTCCCGATCTCCCGATATTCATTTTCCCGATATACTATAATCTCCGATCAGCCTCTGGGCTAGGCTCGTGGTCCACACGACCTCCTTTCACATGACCTCCGTCTTACCACCTTTTGGGATTTCGGGGTTTTTGATGTCGAGATGTAGGAGACTTCTCGTCCTCCGGATTCCCAACTCTCTGAATCTCTATGTGACGTCACTAGGATGTCCTTCCACCGTAAAACCACCATCAACGACTTTGATCAGTCACTAAAATCAACAGCTCCAGAACTCCCTCAGGGTTTCACGACTTCATATGCCGAAGTGATTTTACCTTCGCTTTCCCCGATCTCTCGAAAGTCGATTCCTCGATATGAATCCTCTTTGGGACTTTCTCCGAAAGTCAAGATTATTGCCACGCGTCCTCAAAGATGGACGACTCTCATATGCTTTGGGGTTCTCACCTTGGAAATTCCCGATTGCCCTGTTATGACGAGACAACGTCAGCTGGGCCCCGCACGTAACTTACCTCCTCATCGGGATTTCGGAGTTAGCGATTTCGAATTGCAAGAGTATCATGTCCTCAGGACCTCCAAAATTCCGAACCCCAACTTCTTCAGATCTTCCGACATGCTTCCAAATGGATGGACGGTTCAGATCAACCCTCGGGTTTCGCCAATTACAAAACCAAAAACACTTACCTACGCAACCTCCGATGTTCGGATCTCCGATGTTGGATGATCGCGACACATGTCCCTTCCGAGGTCCGCAGCTGTGGTTTTCTCACAGTTTCGTGACTTCAAATGTTCCAGGCGCCTCATCTTCAAGACTCGTGAAATGCCAAACTTCGATGCATCGATTTGACTTTCTATCGGGACTTTCCCCGATAATCTGGATCTCCGCCACGTGTCCCCAACTGATGGACGACCCTGATTCAATCTCACTTTTTCGAGACTTGAAGTGTCCCGACTTACTCGAGCTCGAGAACTCCGATATCCTGAGTGTTGATTCTCCGCTATGCCGACAGTTGGCCCCACAAATGGCACTTCCCTCCTTTCGGGGTTTCAGACTTTGATGTTCCGAAATGTATGGACTTCCTGTCCACGGAATCCCCGATATGTCGATGGACTCTTCTGATCTCTCCACCTGTCCCCCAATAGATGGACGGCTCAGGCTTGTATCAGGGTTTTCACTGTGAACTTACTCGATCACTCGTCCTTGTGATTCCCGATTTCACAAACGTCGATATCCCGATACCTGTCGGGACTTTTTCTTGGCATGAGAAGGGTTAAACCCCGTGAACCTCCTGTCTGATCTAACGGTTGTCAGGTACTTCGCTCTAGATCTGACGGCTGACGGGATTTTTCTCTAGATCTGACAGTGCAGATCGTTTCTTCCTGTGTGCTCACTCTTGAGCTCCCTTCCTAGACGTGAAATCTTCAACGGTCTAGATTTCTTCGGCCAATCTGACCGCTGTTGTGATCCCTCCTGAGCTTCTGTGTGCTTCTTCCCAGACTTAGAAGAATTTCAAGTTTCTCAAAGGCCTCGACCTGTGTCTTCCTTCTCTGCGAGCTCCTCATCTTTTAAGCCTCGCCTGCGTTCTCCACGACGCTATTACTCCTGAGCTTTGTTCCTTTTGAATCCTTGAAGGATTCTTCGACTTCTGCACCTCTGCAGAGTCTTCACACACACAGAGTGTTGTCTCTCCTAAGCTTCTCAACACTCATACCCCTAAGGGATTTTATCATTCCTTCTTCTCCCACGGATGGAGAAGGTAATGCCCTTCTGGCTATCCCTCTGCTCAAGCAACTTCTTGCTGACTCTGCAGGGTGTTCAACAACCCTGTGCCGATCCTTTAGTGGACTCTTCCTCTAAATTCCAGAACTCAAAGAGTTCTCTTCTCTTCTATTCCTTTCTGCACACTGTCTCAATGGCCACCTGGAAGAGTATGTTTTCCCGGAACATCCAGCAGTTCTGTCCTCTGTGCACTCCTTGCACCTGCCCAATGCCCACTCGGCAGAGCTTCACAGAACTCCTCAGAGATTCTGTCTGCAACTATGTTTCCTCCCACATCCTTGCCTCCAAGGTATTCAGCAACCTTGAGGTCGTCCCTGGGTTTTTGATTTCAGTTCTTGTGCCGCAGCACGTCCTTGTCTGAACCTACAGTATTCAGAAGTGCTTCAGTGCACTGGTATTCAGAGACCGCAGTACTCTGTCACGCCCTCCTGGCCTGAAACCACAAAGACCTTCTCCTGAAATCACACACACTCCTACAAATTCAACCCTACAATATACATCTACAACATAAATTCATATCATACGATGAATACTCACAGACATTCACATAACACACAGTAATGCAGAAAAAACTGCTCTTTGTATTAAATATGGAAAACGCCTGTATTTACAAGGTATTCCTGAGCACGGCCTGTAACAAGGTCTCGGCTCCTTCTTCTACTCTCTACTCATAGATTCTCTTCTATCCTCGCCGACTTCTCCCCCACACTCTACTCTACTAAATAGATACAATAGATCTTTTACATGAGGGGGCTCTTCGAGCTCTTCCCTCCAATCTACCTACCCTATTCAATTACATTAAATGGGTTGTCTAGTATAGCATCTGGATCTATATCTCAGCCTTACAAACATTAAAGGCCTACTTATCTACAGCCTGCACAAAGGCACGGCTTCACAGCTCAACAGCTTAAACATTTAATTACATTCAATTCAAATCAAAATGAGGACAACGCCTCTCTTCAGCTTTGAATGTGTGCGCTCGACGTGGCTTGCTAGTTGGCTGGCTGACGTGGAGAGATGTTCCTGCATCATACTCCTGAACTGAAAAATTCATGAGCTCCTTATCATGAGCTCCCATCTCTGATGTTGAAATCCTCCTGGATCCCAAATCATCCTCTAGAGTTGTTCATCCGCTCCATCCTGTTGTTGTTGCTTCTTCTCTTCTGACCAGCTTCTCCTTGCTGGCAGTTTCTGTTGAATCTGACATCAGCCTTCTGATCTCCTCGATTTCTTTGTCCAATTGTTCCAGTGGCGGGCTCTATTCATGCAGTCTCCTCAGCTGCAAAAATTTTCGGCTCATGGGCAGATCGTTGTGATCTCCCATGCCTTTTTCATCATCTTCCAACTTCACCTCTTGGATGTGCACACCTTGCACTATTACCCTTCTCTCCAGGGCTTCAATCTTCTCATACAGATCAGCTAAACTAATGTTTTTTGTTTCTTCTTCCTCTTCTACTGCAAACTCCCATGTTGCAGTCTTTTCAGTCCCCTGGCTGAAAATACTGAGACACTCCTCGGAATGCTCATCATCCTCTCTTGATTTCTCCACTGTTAGCTTCAGTGATACAACTTCCTCATCTTCCTGGATGAAAGCGTTGAGCCATTCCTCAGAATGCTCATTCTCTTTTTCTTCTTGGGCAGCTTCAGATATCTGCTCCAATTCTTCTTCCCTGGCAGTCTCAGCTGACTGTTCTCCTGTTGTTGCTGCATCTGCAACCCATAATTTTTCCTCCTCTAGGATAAGTGGTAGGAATATTACAATTCCTCCAATCATCATAAGATTTCTCATATCTTCCTCCTTTGTCAGCTACCCCTTCCGATCCAAACTCATCTCCGAGCTCATCTTCTCTGTCAGCTCCTCAGGCTGATTCCAACTCCCTTTCTCATCCCTACCCACCTAGAAATATGGGATGTCTCTATTGCCCTCCTGGAAATCCATGGAATAAACTAATTCAATCTCTTTTTCCTTTCCCACCTGGCAAACTGGAAACCTTTCACTGCCCTCCTGGCAGTCTATGAGATCCCGCAGTGACCTCATTTCATTGCCCACTTGGCAATGTGAAATTCCTTGGCTGTCCTCCTGACAGTCTCTGCGATCCTGCAGTGATCTCAACTCATTCCCCACCTAGCAATTGGGAATTTCATTTCTGCCCTGCTGGCAGTTCTTGAGATCTCCAGCTAATCCCATTTCATTCTCCTCACCAAGAACATCCCCAGTCTCTGGTTCACATATCTGAACCATTTCTTCTTCTGGTCCATTGAGGTTTTCAGCATACCTCAGCCACCCTCTTAACAGCCTGCGTTGCCTTCTAGCCATCAACTCCTTGACTGGCCATTTTATCTTCGACTTCTTCATGGGCCATTCATGCATCCATCTCGACCTCTTATCCCACTGCATCTCAATTTCAATTTCATCCAATCTCACGTTCATCTCAGCGAGTTCTTCATCCCATTCTACGTCACTCATCAGCTCTAGGTCCTTTCTTCCAGCAAACCTACGGCCTTCAGTAGCCATGTTGCTATCCCTGTCTGCTCTCCTGACAAACCTGTTGCTGTCACTATGTACCTTGAGTGTTTCCAACTTCCTCCTACAGTCCTGCTGACTGTCTTCTTGATTGCTGCATACCTGCAAACAATCGCCATAGAGTCCTCAGCAACCCTGTCTTCTTTTTCCTTCTCGCTTCACCTGAAATATACAAGTGAAGTTACCGCTCTGATTCCACTTGATGTGTATCAGAGTGCTCCTTACCTCTTATGCCTCCCTTGCCTGAAATATACAAACAAGAATCAAGCTCTGATACCACTCTAACACAAACCGCACCCTCTGCCTCGACAGAGACCTCTGCGCTGACCTCTCGGTATTAAGGATCGTTCTAATTTTACCCTCGAGTCGGAGTGGCTCCTTTGATTCTCCACTGGAATCTCCTTTGAAATTGATCCACCGGTCTTTTCGACTCCTCACAGCCTCTAGGACGATTACTATTTTCTTCACGACAGAAGAACCGAAAAATCGGGTTTCGGGGTTTTCAAACACCCGATGTCATGACCCTTTGGTTCCCAATCTCTCGATCTCCATTTTCCTGATATACTATAATCTCTTATCAGCCTCTAGGCTAGGGTCGTGGTCTACATGACTTCCTTTCACATGACCTCCATCTTACCACCTTTCGGGATTTCGGGGTTTTTGATGTTGAGATGTAGGCAACCTCTCATCCTTCGGATTCCCTCAAAGGCCTCGACCTTTGTCTTCCTTCTCTGCAAGCTCCTCAGCTTTTAATCCTTGCCTGCATTCTTCACAACACTATTCCTCCTGAGCTTTGTTCCTTTCGAATCCTTGAAGGATTCTTCGACTTCTACACCTCTGCAGAGTCTTCATGCACACACAGTGTTGTCTCTCTTGAGCTTCTCAACACTCAGACCCCTAAGGGATTTTATCCTTCTTTCTTCTCCCACAGATGGAGAAGGTAATGCCCTCCTGGCTATCCCTCTACTCAATCAACTTCTTGCTGAGTCTACAGGGTGTTCAGCTACCCTGTGAAGATCCTTCAGTGGACTCTTCCTCTACATTCTAGAACTCAAAGAGTTCTCTTCTCTTCTGTGTCTTTCTACACACTATATCAATGCCCACCTGGTAGATTATATTTTCAAAGAACCTCCAACAATTATGTCCTCTGTGCACTCCTTGCACCTGCTCAATGCCCACTCGGCAGAGCTTCACAGAAATCCTCAGAGCTTCTATCTACAACTGTGTTTCCTCCCACAGCTTTGCCTCCAAGGTGTTCATCAACTTTGAGGTCGTCCTTGGGTTGTTTATTTCAGTTCTTTTTCCATAGCACATCCTTGTCTGAACCCACAATATTCAGAAGTTCTTCAGTGCACTGGTATTCAGAGATCGCAGTACTCTGTCATGCTCTCCTGGCATCAAACCACAAAGACCTTCACCTGAAATCACACACACTCCTGCAAACGCAACCCTACAGTATACATCTACAACATACATTCATATCATATGAAGAACACTCACAGACATTCACATAACACACAGTAATGCAGGAAAAACTGCTCTTTGTATTAAATATGGAAAACGCCTGTATTTACAAGGTATTCCTGAGCACGGCCTGTAACAAGGTCTCAGATCCTTCTTTTTCTCTCTACTCGCAGATTCTCTTCTATCCTCGTCGACTTCTTCCCCACACCCTACTCTACTAAAGAGATACAATAGATCTTTTACATGAGGGGGCTCTTCGAGCTCTTCCCTCCAATCTACCTACCCTATTCAATTACATTGAATGGGTTGTCTAATCCAGCATCTGGATCTAGATCTCAGCCTTACAAACATTAAAGGCCTAATTATCTACAGCCTGCACAAAGGCACGGCTTCATAGCTCAACATATTAAACATTTAATTACATTCAATTCAAATCAAAATGAGGACAACGCCTCTCTTCAGCTTTGAATGCGTGTTCTTGACGTGGCTTGCTAGCTGGCTGGATGACATGGAGAGATGCTCCTGCATCACTTTGCATACCAAAAGAAAACATCTATTTGTATATAACCATCGAGAATGTAAGCCCTTATACATCCATGTTGTTGTTGGTTATTGATATGGAAACTCCTATTTCCAACCCCTTTCGGATCACCAACCAATATGACCAATAGTCTTCATTATGTTCTATTTTGGTCTGTGGTGAATCCAGAGTCAAAACCAACCTTTATAGAAATATCTTGGGTGGAGGTACCTGGGATTTATTTTGATGGGGAAACACCACATAGGACAGGTATATTTTGTAACCAACTAAACTGCAAAATATTATAGAAACTCATTCCTTCAAAAAAACATTGTATTTGTAGTGTTTAGCTTGCAATTCTTACATATATTCTTTGTAGAACACTAATTATTTTGATCATTCCGTTATTTTCATTTGAATAACAAGTAATTATTAGGACAACTACCTCTTTGCATATGCTTTCATGTTTAAGGTTCTTGCTGGTTACAAAGGAACTATTAGAAAGGAGAGAAGAGATTCTGACAACCGTAGGACTCATGATAAGATTATCCTTCTTCTCCTCTCAATAGTTAGTTATTTCCTTTGAATTCGTTTATAATAGTTTTTTTTAGTGTTATTTATGGAATTTTATTTTTGTACGATCATTGGTACGTTGTAGTAAGCCAACTACTATAGGGAATTTTTATCCAAAAACACTCTAGCACCTAGGCATCTTTTTATCGAGTGATTTCCTTACTGCAAATCAGATTAGCAGCTCACAAAAAAATGCATTGTTGAAATATTCAACTCAAAGAAATCTAGTGGAAGAAAAAATAGAAACCAAATCATGCACACAAACACACCAATATTTTTTTGGGTACATACCCCTAAGAAAACCCTGGAGGGAAAACCGGTACTGAGAATGATTTTATTATGATAAAATCAAGGCTCCTGTAATAGGGATAATGGCCCACTAAGAGAAATACAACTGCAGAAAAACATGGCAAAGTATGATGTGTTGTATGACCAATATTTGGCACACGTTTTGAGGTGTATGAACCTTTTCTTCTGCAAAATCGTGTATGTGCCCTTATATCCACTATGACCCATGTACACGAACAAAAATATTGTACAACAAACTTCATACTTCTCGAACCTTTCCTGTGGCTTTTCTTTGTTGAAACCCACTTTTGGATGCCTCTATTCTTTCTTCTCCTTGACCTGACCTCTAGATGGAATTCCTTCTCCACTTATCTAAGATATCCTTCAATCAAATTCCTTGATGATTCAATCCTCTTTGTGTCAATTCTCTCAACACAAGTATCAAGTCTTGTCAAGTGTCTTCTCCTTTACCCTAGCCTTTCTTTTATAATTTAGAGTTATAACCTAACCCTAATCTCCAAAGTGATTGACAATTGATATTACTCCTCACCTCACTTAAGATAAATGGATAAGATTAAATGCTAACTTTTAGCATTTTCTTAAATAACTCAATTAATCAATAAAAGAACTTTATTTTAATAATTCATTTAATTAAAATAAAGTCAAGGATATAAGGTTTATATGATTTCCAGACATCTAGAAACATAGACCTTTGCATAAATACATATCCAATGCTACCATGCATCAACACTCCTTCTTAACGAGGAAGGTATTCTACACCATTCCAATTTTGTCTCTAAAGAACACAAACTTCCCTTTAACCAAGGGTTTGGTCCAAATATTTGCAACCTTTAACTAAGGGTTTGGTCAGAATATTTGCAACCTTCTTATATGTGGAAATGCACTAAATCTTCACTACTCCCTTCTGGATTATATCCCTGATGAATTGGTATCTGATCTCTATATGCCTAGACCTGTCATGGAAGACTGGATTCTCTAAGAGTTCGATACAACTCTTATTATCGTAGCATATCATCATAGGCTACAAATATTGATGAAATAATCCTTTAATCAAGTTTAAAAGCCAAATGGATTCACAGCTAGTCATATTTGTGGATGTACTCTACCTCTATTGAACTCAGTGCTACAAAAGTTTTCTTCTTGTTGAACCAAGTAATCACTATTGATCCCAAGTTGAAGCAACACCCCAAGGTTCTCTTTATGTCTACTAAATTCCCTACCCAATCTGATTTTGAGTATCCCTGCAACTCTAGTACATCTCCTCCAAGATACCTCAATCCATACTCCATTGTACCTCTCAAGTACCTGAGCACATGCTTTGCTGCAATCCAATGCACCTACCTCATATCCACCATGAACTGAATCAAAGTGTTCACATCAAAAGAAATATCTGGCCTAGTGTTGACCAAATACATCAAGGACCCTATTAGTTGCATACATATCCTGGGATCCACCAAATCTGAATCTGAAGTGACAATATTTTTCAAATTCGTAACCATAGGTGTGGACATTAGTCTACAGTCCTCCATCCTGAATATCCTAAATATCTCAACTACATACTTCCCTTGACCAAGGAATATCTCACTTGATTCCTTCCATACCTCTAATCCCAAGAAATAATGCATCAAGCTAGTATCCTTCATCTCAAAATCACCAGCTAAATATGCTTTGCACCTTGCAATAATCTCATCTGCACCTGTGAGAAAGAAAACATCTACGTATGGAACCGATATGAGTAGATCTGTCCCAGAATGTATGAAGTACAAGTTAGGATCGAACTCACTCTTGGTAAATCCCATACTCTACAAGTATTTGTCAATCCTCGAATACCATGCCATAGGTTCATGTTTGAGTATGTACAAGGATTTCTTAATCCTGCACACATGAGACTCCCTCCCATGTACCTCAAAACCCTAAGGTTGTTCTATGTATACCTCCTCCTCAATGATCCCATTGAGGAAAGTTGTTTTCAAATCCATCTGATGTATCCTCCACCTCATAATTGAAGCAATAGAAATAACATATTGAATAGAAGCATACCTAGCGACTGAAGCATATGTCTCCTCATAGTCCACTTCCTCTTTCTCGGATAACTCTCTCTCCATAAACCTCACCTTGAACTTATCGATTGTACCATATACAACATGATTTATCTTGTGGAGCCACCTGGAACTCATAGTTGACATCCCCTTCAGTCTCGACACTATGTCCCAAACATCATTCCTCATAATATATGTGTACTCCTATACCATGGCACCCTACCATACCCGTTGATCCACTACTTCATAAAAATGGAAGGCTCAACATCAATGATGCTACTCATAAGCACCATATAGTTCAGAAACTTCCTCAAAGGCATGTCCTCTCTGACCTCACTCCTAGGAGCCTCACCACCATCATTCAATGTTTGTAATATCCACATGGGTTTCCTAACAGGACTGGAAGGGGATAAATCCTCCCCACTTAGAGTCTGAATTGTTGATTGTTTCTCATCCTTTGGAGCCTATTTCTTCTTTTCTTTTGTCACTCCTTATGACTCCTGAGATCTCCCAGGTGCCAAGTTCTCCTCGAACTTAACATCTATGCTCACAATTTTCTTTCTTTGCACTGGAATGAAGATCCTGTAATCTTTTGAGGTCTCATTGTACCACAAAAATACACCCTTATGTCCTGAAGGATCTAGCTTCGTCCTCTTCTCCATAGGCACATGGATGTAGATTGGAAAACCAAAGATCCTCAAATGACCTATCTCTAGATTCACTTCTGAGAATACCTCCTCTAGAGTCTTGTCCCCCGATATCCTGTGAGGTCTCTTGTTTTGCACATATATTATTGTGTTACATGCCTCTTCCCAAAGAAACATAGGAAACTCTTGTTCATTTATCATAGCCCTGGCAGAATCGATGATGGACCGATTCTTTCTCTCCGCAAACCCATTTTATTGAGGCTTGACTGAGACTGTCATCTCCCTATTGATCCCTTCCTCTTTGAAGAAATCCTTGAAGTCATTGGAGGTGTAATCTCCCCCATTATATGACCTCAAGACCTTGATATTCTTCCTTGTTTTGTTCTCTACCCAAGCTCTAAACTCTTGAAACCAACTAAAGACCTCATCCTTGGTATTCATAAAGAATATCTAGGTTTCCTAAAAAAATCATTAATAAACATCACATAGTATGATGATCCCTGCACTGATGCTACTAACATTGACCCATTCACATTTGAAAAATAAACCTTGGCATTCTTTCCAATCTCACACCCTCTCCATACTCCTTGCTACTCAATACTAAATTCTAGAAGACCTATAATAATTCCCCTCAAAAACAGTAATTCCCTGTAGTGTAGGTGTCCCAACCTCTTGTGACACAACTCACTTAGGCTATCACTGTCATCTACAAAAGCTTGAACAACCTTTCTCTGCAACCTGTACACAGTTCCCTCTCTAACCCCATCGACCATTGTTGTGTCCGGGATAGATTTATCTAGACATATTAGTACTTTCCCTCTATGAAAAGTAATGGCAAACTGTTGTCCTCCATAGTTGATACTGAGAGCCAATTCTTCTTCAAACCTGGTATGTAAAGCACATCCTAGGCATCCAATGAAACTCCTAAATCGATATGGAATGTAATTGTTCCCTCTCCCTTCACTGCATGCTTGGCATCATCACCAAGTTGCACATGAACATCTGAGTCCCTCTCCATCAGACTATCAAATATCTCTCGTTCTTCTATCATATGGTGATATGCATTGTTGTCCAAGAACCAAGCACTCCTTGCAATTGTACTACTAGAAAGGAAAGAAACTAGTGAGTAATCCTCCTCAAACTTCGTCGCAAACTCATAAAGTTGCATCGTTGTTGATGTTGATATTTATGTCTTTCCTTTACCCTTCTTCTTCTCTAGACACTAAGATGCATAATGTCAATTCTTATGACATTAGAAGCACTTGATTTTACTCAATTCCTTCTTCTTCCCTAGTTGTGATGACCCTCCATCATCGTTACCCTTCTTGCTAGAACTCTTTGTTGGAAATACTAGAACAACTGAGAGGGGGGGTGAATCAGTTGTTTATAAGCTTAAACAATTTTATGCCTTTTAAATAATTATTAAGATTTCTTCATATGTCATCAACCAATCATACAGCATATGGACAGTAAGAGTAAAGATCATCAGTCACACATAAAATACACACAGAGACACATTTTCACGAGGAAACCCATAAAGGGAGAAAACCTCTTCTTCTTCGAAATGATAAGCAGTCTTTTTCAGTTCTATACATCATTTACAATTGAGCACCAACTCAATGTGAGGCTGCTACCTATGTTTTACAAGCTGCAAATTGCTTGAGAGCTCCAACTCTCTGGTTTCTCTAGCACCTACTAGAAGGAAGCACCAACTCCCTGAAAACTCCAGCACCAACTGGATGGAAGCACCAA